>CM053031.1:50639393-50896064 GCA_028564925.1 Lithobates sylvaticus | reverse complement strand
TGAATCTACAGAACACAGTGTTTCCAGGAGAGTATCAAAAATTGCTGAAACTCCTTAGGGAATGTCACCATTGTTCATACTTCATGGTTCGGTAGCTCTGCACAAATATTAAAACACAAATTAAATTCTACTATAGGGTAGGCAGTGCTTGCCAAATATGCAAACAACAATTGAAAGTTTCTGTCTATTAATGCATTTTTTATATGGTTTTCTTTTCAAAAACTTGCATGAATATATATTATATGGCTTTAAAGGACTGTATAAATATTTCTATAGGCTATACACTATATTACCAAAAGTATTGTGACGCCTGCCTTGACACGCACATGAACTTTAATGGCATCCCAGTCTTAGTCCATAGGATTCAATATTGAGTTGGCCCACCCTTTACAGCTATAAAAGCTTCAATTTTTCTGGGAAGGCTGTCCACAAGGTTTAGGAGTGTGTCTATGGGAATGTTTGATCATTCTAACAGAAGCGCATTTGTGAGTCCGGCACTGATGTGGACAAAAAGGCCTGGCTTGCAGTCTCCGCTCGAATTCATCCCAAAGGTGTTCTATCGGGTTGAGGTCGAGATTCTGTGCAGGCCATTCAAGTTTCTTCACCCCAAACTCCACAGGCTTTCTTATCCACATCAGTGCCTGACCTCACAATTGCGCTTCTGGAAGAATGGTCAAATATTCCCATAGACACACTCCTAAACCTTGTGGACAGCCTTCCCAGAAGAGTTAAAGCTGTTATAGCTGCAAACGGCGAGCCTACTCATTATTGAACCCTACGGACTAAGACTAGGATACCATTAAAGTTCATGTGCGTGTAAGGGCAGGCGTCTAAATACTTTTGGTAATATAGTGTATAATGGATGAATTTTTTGTACATTTGTACATTTTTAATGTGCTTGTATTGGATTTCTCTGGGTGTTCCATGGTCCTCCCATAACCTAGAAATGTACAGCCAATTTAGTCTAGTGTGGGCAATGGTGGGAGAGTGGATTGAAGGTATGCTGACCCCTATCTGAGTGTGGCTGATATCTGCAGGTGCTTACACGTATTGTAGTTGGCTTCTATCAAAGCTGGTCTAGTTTGTGTATCTCTTACTATTATAGTTAACTTAGAGAGAAAAACATGAATGGCCCTGTATGGTGGCGTAGGAATTTTAGACTGTAATAGTACAATGTGATATTGTTTATATATTATTTACTTCATATAAAACCAAAATGTGGCGCTGTGATAGTGAAACTTAATACAAAAAAGTCTATAGGTGTGGAGGCAATGATCCAGAAATAATGGTGACAGTCCATCAATCAGACATAAATGGTGCTGTGTGAAGAAAGTAATCTTCTACCAAAACAATGGTGCATATATATATATATATCCCTCTTGAAATGAACAAGTAGTGCAAAAATCCCGCTTAAGGTGATAGTAATCTGCTTACCAGATAGAAGCAGAAAGAAGGCGATATTAATCACGTGGTGCCATGAAGAAGGTGGATAGAAGTCTGATGAACCCAAAGGTATGATTAAATCCGAAAAATCTTGATGGAATGTTGGTGACCAAGTCCACTCAGCCAAATCTGGTGTAAGCTAGAAAAAAACTCTCCCACGGGTTGAAGGAAGAGAGTAATGACAATAGTGAAGCCCGCAAGGTGAAGTTTAACAGTTTTATTGCTGGTATTCTACTTACATCAAAGTAAAAACATCAGGGCATGGATAAAAAGACAATTCCGCATACTTGCATCAGCCCGCCTGACATGTTTCATCCTAGATTGGATATCATCAGAGGCGTGGCCAATGCAATGAGTAGGCGGATATATATAGCAAATACCTTGGTTCAATGTTCCTTGTGATAGGATGGCCGAACAAATGGTTAGATCAAAAACAGCTGTGGGTGCAGGTGATCCTGAGCATCAACTGACGTTAGTAGATCAGAGGGTGGAATCACACTAAGTGTTTTACTACCAAGTCATACACCTAAAATGCAGACGCCACCAACACTATCTGTTTGTGTGCGTCACTACACACAGGAGGAAGGAGGTCCGTCCGCGCATGCTCAGTACCCTTGATGGGAACGGTCCGCGCATGCGCAGTGTGCCGTGCGTTCCGGCGAGAAATGTGCCCGAACCGCGGCACACACAGTGGACCACAACAGGCGCACAAGCGCCGTAGGACTTGCGTTCTACGGTGGCCGCAAACGTCACGTCCGGCGGAGGAACACAAGAGAAAAGACGTCCGTCCGCTCATGCGCAGTCCCATTGACAAGAACGGTCCGCGCATGCGCAGTGTGGCGTGCGTTCCGGCAGCGAATGTGCCCGAACCACAGCACACACAGTGTTTTGCGTTCCTCGGCGGCCGTAAACGTCACATCCGGCGGAGGAGAAGGCCGGAAATGACGCACATAATAATAATGTTTGCGTTCCAAGTCCAGGAAACCAGGGCTAATCACTGGTTCTAATGGACGGAAGAAAAACACAAATATATTTAAAATGGCATATTTAGCATCATAAGTAATTGAGGGGCCACAATATACAAGCAACCAATGATGGTACTGCATTAGTATGACATCTACAACCCTGATATGCAAACATCATAATAAAAACAAAACATTTATGAAAAGTATATAAAATATATAAAATTGACAAAACATAAAAGCCTTCCTGATTGACTCAAACCAAGGCAAAAATGCTGTGCATGCACATAGAATGTGCATACCACATACATTCGTAATTAATAAATCTAAAAAACATATGTAAATATGCATATACTAAATCAGACAACAAATGACAAAGAAATTACAGGAGGGGGTTTTCCTGTCAGTGAGCCTGATAAGCATGCATGCATATGTTGAGTAAAAAAGGTTGTATGAAAATGTTCATGCAAAGGCGGACTCAGCCCACAAGAGACCGCCAACAAATTAATATACAATATGGAGGATATATAAAAAAAAAAAAAAAAACAAGTAATTAGCTGTTGTTAATGAAACAGTTAACATCCCAATCAACATTCATGCCAAAAGGGGTGTAACATTTGAGGTCGTAAATCCACCGAGTTTCGAGTTTAGAAATCTCCCGTTTGGACATACTCCCCCGCCAATGCGGGTTGAATCTGTCTATACCTATAAACATAGTCCCTTTAGGGTTCTTATCGTGGTGCTCCAAATAGTGTCTCGACACCGTGTGTTTTGGAAACCCTTTTTTAATATTAGCTATGTGTTCACCCACTCTAACATGCATAGCTCTTGTTGTGCGGCCTACATATTGGAGGCCGCAAGGACAAACCAAGAGATACACCACGTTTAGAGAGGTGCAGGTAATGAAAGTATCGATTTCGAAAGTCCTGCCCGTGGCATGAGATGTAAAATGGCAAATCTTTCTACTTTGGTCAATGTTGATCTTACAGACATTACAATAACGGCAAGGATGGTAGCCTTTAGACTTCTGAAAGAAGGACACCCTATTGGGGGCATCTAGAATGTTGGGTGCAATCTGAAGTTTCAGAGGGGGAACCCCTCTGAATATAACCTGCGGTCTCTCAGGTAGTGCTGGGCCAAGGATTTTATCATTTTTTAGAACCCCCCAATGTTTATTCATGATTTTTTTGATATCACGGTATTGGTGTGAATATGTCGTAACCATGGAGAAATTATAATCAATCTTTCTAGAGTCTGGTTCTTTTTTCTTGTAGAGAATAGTCTTGCGATCTATATTAGCTACATGGTTGATGACCAAATTCAAATCATTGGATTGGTAACCTTTTTCGACGAATTTTTGTTTTAAAATCATCGATTGTATTAGATAGTTATCCTTAAGAGTACAATTTCGCCGTAAGCGTAAAAATTGGCTCTTAGGTACGGATTTTAGCCATGAAGGATGATGGCAACTGCCAAGGCCAATATACCCATTCCTATCCGTCTCCTTAAAGAAGGTGGTGGTCTTAAAGGCCCCATCAATAATCTGTATGTTAAGATCCAAAAAATGGATTTTTTCATTGCTGCTCTCATATTGCAAGACAATACCCAAGCTATTGCCGTTAAGGTGCTGCATAAACCCGTCAAGAGATACCTGATCACCATCCCACAGGAGGAGGACATCGTCTATATAGCGACCCCAGAAGATCAACTCTGGCCGTCTATCAGCATAGACGATGTCCTCCTCCCACTTGGCCATAAATAGATTGGCCATACTTGGCGCGAATTTCGCGCCCATAGCAACACCTCTGCTTTGTAGGTAGTGAGTCCCCCCAAACCAGAAGTAATTGTGGGACATGGCGTAATTCAACAAACTCAAGATAAATTCCCTCTGAGCGGGGATCAAACTATTATCTCTGGACAAGAACAACTCAACGGCTTCTAAGCCATCATGATGCGAAATAATGGTGTAGAGGGAGGCCACATCAGCAGTGACCATGATGTAACTATCCCTCCATTCCAAATCCTCCAAGGCCCTAATGACCTGGGCTGAGTCTTTGATGAATGATGGAGTACCTGTCACCAGGGGTTGTAAGAAGCCATCAATATACTTTCCAACTCTTGAGGTTATGGAGTCTAGTCCACTAATAATTGGTCTCCCCGGTGGGTTGGTGAGACTCTTATGAATTTTAGGGAGGAAGTACATAACTGGCTTTCTAGGTGCTGCTGGAATTAGGTAGTCTCTCTCCTTCTCATTAAGGAGACTCTTTCGAAACCCCATATCAATGAGATTGGAGAGTACCTTTTTATATCTAAAAATAGGATCGTGGTTTAATGGTATGTACGTATTAGTATCAGCCAAAATTCTATTCATTTCGGCGATGTAGGCACTCTTGTCCATCACTACTATTCCACCCCCCTTATCCGCGGGGCGGATAATAATGTCGTCTCTTTTTTTAAGGGATTCAAGACCATCACGAAAACGTGAGTCTTTATAACTCCGCTTAATTTTCAGATGGTCGATGTCCTTCAGGACTAATTCTTTGAACACAGACACGGACGGTGGTATAAAGCCAGGTGGATTAAAGAGAGAGGCATTGGAGAGGCCAGAATGTCTTACTCCAATGTTATCCCTGACGGCAGAGGCAGCTGTGGCCTGAGACAAAAAATATCTTTTTATGTTGACTTTTCTAATATACTTCTGCACGTCTATAAAGGCCCCAAATTTACTTAGGGGTTTATCGGGGGCAAACTTTAATCCATGGTCCAAAACAAATTTTTCATTTTCTGTAAGAGTACTTTGACTAAGGTTAAAAATCCCTGCATCTCTTATACCCTTCGCCTTTTTCGATCTACTCCTCCTCCCCCCTCTGGTCCCTCTTTTGGTTCTCCTCCTCTCATATCCTTCTGTGGGGCCTGGGGAAAAAAAGGAACTGAGGGGAAGGATGGGCCAAGGGCAGGAGGAGGGCCTTGATTATAGTGTTGGGGTCTCCTGGGTTGATTATAGCCAGGGCTGTCCCACCCAGGTCGCCTATAATCAGGTCTCATATTGGTGGAAACTGAAGTCGACGGGTGTTCAACTATATATCGATCATCGTATGGATAATTATTGTGGGCATTATAATTATTGTGGTGATTGGCCAACGGTGCATAATGATTGTATACAGGTACACCCTCTGAATACTGGGACGTTGGGTGATCATGAGTTATATGATCATCGTTTACTGGTTTGTGATTCACTCCTCTGTATTGCGGAGGTTGGTAAGGTGTAGGTTTTTTTGTGTTATTGTGTACTCTCCTCCAACTCCCTCTGGCTTTCGGTGTATTACCCTTCTGTGTGTCTCTAGTATTATTTTGAGAAAGGGAAGCCATAGGTGGTAAGGGGCGTGTGGCTTCCCTTTCTAGTAGTTTTAGTAAATCAACTCTAGGCTGTTACTACAAATGAAGACATGAATAGCTCTGACTGTCATTGTAGGGGTGTTAGAGAGTAAAGCCGACCATAGATCGATCAAATTTCAGATGTTTTTTGCATGCGATTACTGCAGGGGACTATAGCCATCAGCAGTAATCATTGTGTTCTGCTGGCAGGAAAGGCTTCCCGCTGGCAGAATACAATAGCACTGTGGGAAGGATTCCCCCATCAGCACTGACTGTGGTTGCAGAAAAGATATCATCATCTATGGCTTGCCTAATCCCCCGTACACACGGTCGGAAATTCCAACCACAAAATCCGTCCGATTTTTTACAACGGATTTTGTTGTCGGAAAATATGATTGTTCCGAACGTGGTGCCGTTCGTTGCGCACTATGGAACTACATAGAGGCTAGTAGCCAATAGCTTTGGTCTCGTAATTTGATCTGAGCATGCGTGGCACTTTGTGCGTCGGAATTCCCTACACACGATCGGAAAAAGTCTGATCGGATTTTGTTGTCGGAAAATTTGAGATCCTGTGCATGCTCAGTTTTGGTGTGTATTGCTAGAGAGTTTTTTTATTTATTTTTTTGGGAGAGTGCATATGATCAGCACAGGGCCAATCAGCACTGTCCAGACAAAGGGTCAGGGGTCCTGCAGTCTTATAGGACAATCAGGGGAGAATGAAAACTCCTCCTACAAGCTTTAGCCAGTGCTTGGCAGGACACGGATACAAGTCACAAGACTATATGCTATATACTAAGGCTATATACTGTTTATGAGAAAAAGTATTTAGCAGGTTATATTTACTAAAACTATTGCATGTCCATATTCTGTGGGAGACCAGATATAGTGAAAGCCGGGTCCTGGGTTTAGTAACACTTTAAGACAGGGGTCTCAAACTGGTGGCCCTCCAGCTGTTGTAGAACTACAAGTCCCATGAGGCATTGCAAGGCTGACAGTTACAAGCATGACTCCCACAGGCAGAGGCATGATGGGACCTGTAGTTCTGCAACAGCTGGAGGGCTGCCAGTTTAAGACCCCTGCTTTAAGACATTAATAGCTCTCACTGTTGTTGTAAGTGCATTAGAGAGTAAAAGCGGCCATAGATGGATTGAAATGTGGCCGGTTCAGCAGGATTACATTAATAAATCTCCGGGACCAGATGGCTTGCATTCGAGGGTACTTAGGTAACGCAGTCAAGTAATTGCCAGACCATTGTTCCTAATTTTAACTGACAGTCTACTGACTTGAATGGTACCAGCTGATTGGAGAAATATCAATGTAGCACCAATATTTAAAAAAGGGCCAAAATACATCCCTGGGAATTACAGACCAGTTAGCCTAACATCAATAGTATGCAAGCTCTTGGAGGGGATGATAAGGGACTATATACAAGGTTTTAGTAATGAGAACGGTATAATTAGCAGTAATCAGCATGGATTCATGAAGAATCGTTCTTGCCAAACCAATCTATTAACCTTCTATTAGGAGGTGAGTTGCCATCTAGATAAAGGAAGGCCCATAGACTTGGTGTATCTGGATTTTGCAAAAGCATTTGACACAGTTCCCCATAAACGTTTACTTACAAAATATGGTCTGTTGGCATGGACCATAGGGTGAGTACATGGATTGAAAACTGGCTACAAGGGTGAGTTCAGAGGGTGGTGATAAATGGGGAGTACTCAGAATGGTCAGGTGTGGGTAGTGGGGTCCCCCAGGGTTCTGTGCTGGGACCAATCATATTTAAATTGTTCATAAACGACCTGGAGGATGGGGTAAACAGTTCTATCTCTGTATTTGAGGATGATACTAAGCTAAGCAGGGCAATCATTTCTCCGCAGGATGTGGAAATCTTGCAAGAAGATCTGAACAAATTAATGGGGTGGGCAACTACATGGCAAATTAAGTTTAAAGTAGAAAAATGAAAAATAATGAATTTGGGTGGCAAAAAATATGAATGCAATCTATACACTGGGGGGAGAACCTCTGGGGGAATCTAGGATGGAAAAGGACCTGGGGGTCCTAGTAGATGATAGGCTCATCAATGGCATGCAATGCCAAGCTGCTGCTAACAAAGCAAACAGAATATTGGCATGCATTAAAAAGGGGATTAATTCCAGAGATAAAACGATAATTCTCCCACTCTACAAGACTCTGGTCCGGCCGCACCTAGAGTATGCTGTCCAGTTCTGGGCACCAGTCGTCAGGAAGGATGTGCTGGAAATGGAGCGAGTACAAAGAAGGGCAACAAAGCTAATAACGGGTCTGGAGGATATTAGTTATGAGGAAAGGTTGCGAGCACTGAACTTATTCTCTCTGGAGAAGAGACACTTGAGAGGGGATATGATTTCCATTTACAAATACCATACTGTTGACCCCACAATAGGGATAAAACTTTTCCGTAGAAGGGAGTTTAATAAGACACGTGGCCACTCATTAAAATTAGGAGAAAAGAGGTTTAACCTTAAACTACGTAGAGGGTTCTTTACTGTAAGAGCGGCAAGGATGTGGAATTCCCTTACACAGGCAGTGGTTTCAGCGGGGAGCATCGATAGTTTCAAGAAACTATTAGATAAGTCCCTTAACGACCGAAACATACAGGGATATACAATGTAATACTGACATATAATCATAAGGTTGGACTTGATGGACTTGTGTCTTTTTTCAACCTCACCTACTATGTAACTATGTAATTTCGATCCATGTGTGGCCACTGCCACTATTGATCGTCTTCTGTTGAATGGACCTGTTGGAAAAAAAGCTGCTCGATCAGCATTTGCAGTCAATGGCTGCAGCACTGATCTGTGTATTCAGAAAGTTGAGGAATCCCCCCCTCCCACTATAGTAGAGTGGGGAGGATTCCCCCATCCACCTGGGATTCCCCCATCCACCTGGGATTCCCCCATCCACCTGGGATTCCCCCATCCACCTAGGATTCCCCCATCCACCTCGGATTCCCCCGTCCACCTAGGATTCCCCCGTCCACCTAGGATTCCCCCATCCACCTCGGATTCCCCCGTCCACCTAGGATTCCCCCGTCCACCTCGGATTCCCCCGTCCACCTAGGATTCCCCCGTCCACCTAGGATTCCCCCATCCACCTCGGATTCCCCCGTCCACCTCGGATTCCCCCGTCCACCTCGGATTCCCCCGTCCACCTAGGATTCCCCCGTCTACCTAGGATTCCCCCATCCACCTTGGATTCCCCCGTCCTCCTCGGATTCCCCCGTCCACCTCGGATTCCCCCGTCCACCTCGGATTCCCCCGTCCACCTAGGATTCCCCCCTCCACCTCAGATTCCCCCATCCACCTCGGATTCCCCCGTCCTCCTCGGATTCCCCCGTCCACCTCGGATTCCCCCGTCCACCTCGGATTCCCCCGTCCACCTAGGATTCCCCTATCCACCTCGTATTCCCCCGTCCACCTCGGATTCCCCCATCCACCAGGGATTCCCCCATCCACCTGGGATTCCCCCATCCACCTAGGATTCCCCCATCCACCTAGGATTCCCCCATCCACCTCGGATTCCCCCGTCCACCTAGGATTCCCCCATCCACCTAGGATTCCCCCGTCCACCTAGGATTCCCCCATCCACCTCGGATTCCCCCGTCCACCTAGGATTCCCCCGTCCACCTAGGATTCCCCCGTCCACCTAGGATTCCCCCATCCACCTCGGATTCCCCCGTCCACCTAGGATTCCCCCGTCCACCTCGGATTCCCCCGTCCACCTCGGATTCCCCCGTCCACCTAGGATTCCCCCATCCACCTCGGATTCCCCCGTCCTCCTCGGATTCCCCCATCCACCTCGGATTCCCCCGTCCACCTCGGATTCCCCCGTCCACCTAGGATTCCCCCATCCACCTCGGATTCCCCCATCCACCTCGGATTCCCCCGTCCTCCTCGGATTCCCCCATCCACCTCGGATTCCCCCGTCCTCCTCGGATTCCCCCATCCACCTTGGATTCCCCCGTCCACCTCGGATTCCCCCGTCCACCTAGGATTCCCACATCCACCTCGGATTCCCCCATCCACCTCGGATTCCGCCATCCACCTCGGATTCCGCCATCCACCTGCTTTCCACAGAGAAAAAAAGGCCTGATGGAATGTTCCATCATATCCAGTTCTCTGGGACATATATCAGCTACAATTGTAGTCGTCTGCTGGAAAAACTGTTTTTACGAACTCTGTGAATCCTGTTGTGTCCTTTGTGTCATTTTTCTTCCCCTATTTCTGTTTTATTGCTGTCTATGACACAACTTTCTCTTCTCAAGAATTTGAAAGTTCGACATAGATTACCATTTCTTATTAATGTACGGGATTTTATTGCATCATAAACTCAAGGTGATACGAAGATAAATGGTTCCAGTGTACATCGATTCTATCTGTTTTTGATCCTGATTTCCTTGTGACAGCAAAATAAGTTGATTTGATCACTGCAATAACCATGCTCCTGTCAGACACATGTATTTAAAGTGGTTGTAAACCCTTATGATCCACTTTTTACGACAGACAAGCCTATAATTAGGCTTACCTGTAGCTATCCATGATATTGACTAAACCTGCACGGTTTAGGAGATATCCCCTGTATCAGCATGTGCCGACGTCATCGGCACATGCGCACTAAAGCAATGGCTCATCCGTTGCTTCAGCTAGTGTGCCGTTACCAGTGACATCATCGTGGCTCCAGCCAATCAGACCGCTGGAGCCAGCGATACTCGGAAGTAACTCAGGGATTCCCCCGTCCACCTCGGATTCCCCCGTCCACCTCGGATTCCCCCGTCCACCTAGGATTCCCCCATCCACCTCGGATTCCCCCGTCCTCCTCGGATTCCCCCATCCACCTCGGATTCCCCCGTCCACCTCGGATTCCCCCGTCCACCTAGGATTCCCCCATCCACCTCGGATTCCCCCATCCACCTCGGATTCCCCCGTCCTCCTCGGATTCCCCCATCCACCTCGGATTCCCCCGTCCTCCTCGGATTCCCCCATCCACCTTGGATTCCCCCGTCCACCTCGGATTCCCCCGTCCACCTAGGATTCCCACATCCACCTCGGATTCCCCCATCCACCTCGGATTCCGCCATCCACCTCGGATTCCGCCATCCACCTGCTTTCCACAGAGAAAAAAAGGCCTGATGGAATGTTCCATCATATCCAGTTCTCTGGGACATATATCAGCTACAATTGTAGTCGTCTGCTGGAAAAACTGTTTTTACGAACTCTGTGAATCCTGTTGTGTCCTTTGTGTCATTTTTCTTCCCCTATTTCTGTTTTATTGCTGTCTATGACACAACTTTCTCTTCTCAAGAATTTGAAAGTTCGACATAGATTACCATTTCTTATTAATGTACGGGATTTTATTGCATCATAAACTCAAGGTGATACGAAGATAAATGGTTCCAGTGTACATCGATTCTATCTGTTTTTGATCCTGATTTCCTTGTGACAGCAAAATAAGTTGATTTGATCACTGCAATAACCATGCTCCTGTCAGACACATGTATTTAAAGTGGTTGTAAACCCTTATGATCCACTTTTTACGACAGACAAGCCTATAATTAGGCTTACCTGTAGCTATCCATGATATTGACTAAACCTGCACGGTTTAGGAGATATCCCCTGTATCAGCATGTGCCGACGTCATCGGCACATGCGCACTAAAGCAATGGCTCATCCGTTGCTTCAGCTAGTGTGCCGTTACCAGTGACATCATCGTGGCTCCAGCCAATCAGACCGCTGGAGCCAGCGATACTCGGAAGTAACTCAGGGAGCGATGTTGCCGGCCGGAGCAGTGTACAGGGACCGCTGCGGGGGCTTCGATCTAAGGTTAGTATTTCATAATGATATATGCCTTTGTCTTGCAGTTTTTTTGTGGGGGGGGGGGGGGGGGGTTACAACCACTTTAAAGCCTAAAGCTGGCCATAGACGTTCATCCAGGCCACTGCTTCCACTCAGAGAACAGGGGTCCCACTCTGCAGCTGCTGGCAGGGGACAGACTATTGTACTAGGCTGTGGCTGCTTCAGAAATAAAATGAATTATAAGACTTTGCACATGGTTTGTTTTGATGCAATGACTTTAAAATGGTTAACACAGCACAATGCTCTTCTATTACTAATTTCTAGAAATTGCAGCGCATGAAAATATTAGGAGATTGCAACATGTAAGATCCTGCAACCACAAACAATCATTCCATAGTCAAAGTTAGTCATATTACAAATCCTCCCTATTCTAATGTTTCACCTTAAAGTAGAATCCCAGGCTAGACCTAACTATTTTTAAAAATGTCCCCTCCTCCCACCTATGCTGACTAACCTGTGTAAAAAAGATGTATACCTATTTTCAGGCCGCTCCCATCTTCTAATCCCCTGTGTCAGCCAGCTTGTAGGCAGGTGCAGTCTACTTTCTCCACTAAAGGAGACGCTCAACCGCAGCTGCATTACAGAGGAGAGGAAGTCAAGAGGAACATGGTGCCTTAATGGTTTCCAAGGCCACTGGGGAAGCTATCCGATTGGATGCTGCCACCCCATGACTCTAGCAGCCATCTTGGGTCAGGCAGAGCCTTTTTAAGGCCCACGCTTCAAGGTTTGGTGCACATTTCGTGTGTGGGTAGTGTAGGGACAGGTCACCTGTCTGGCAGGGACAGTGATTAGCAGAAGGGAGAAGTTCCAGACCAGTAGGGAAAGGATAGGGACACGCCATCCTACCTGGAGACCTCCCCATTTGGGTCCGGACCAGAGAGACCTCATTCTGTCCCTCAAGTCTGACACTGTTGGCACATTCGGGAACTGCTCTGCTACACAGTGCTGTTACATGCCGTAAGTGTTCCTGGTCGGGTGTCTTCTTGCCAGGTTTGTTGTAAATTACTGGATTCTGCATTAATACAAGTTCTGTTCTCTACAACCGGAGTCTGTGTAATTACAGCTCCCCACAAGTAGTGGCAGCAGGGGAGGGGAGAGAGTGCTTGACAATGGTTGGTAATGCCTGGGAGCAGTGATGACACCCATAGGAGCTCCTATGGCCCATCTATTGTCACTGAACCCTCCTCTCCTCTGCAGCCGCCAATGACTGCCAGAAGAGAGCTGGATTACGTGACTGGACCAAGCAGTCTGAAAATATGTAAGTATATACATCTTTCTTACATGGCCACATTCTTTATGTACTGATTAGCATAAACATGATTAGTTTTAGGCAGGGCTTTTTTTTCTCAGAAAATAGGTGAAGGAACCCCCACCTTCTTAGTTACCCTTCATCTCTGCCCCCTACCCAACTCTGAGCACTGTCTTTCGGTTTCACCCCCTACCCACCTCCCAGTACCGCCCCTTTTAGAGAATACAGGACCAAGTATCATTTTGTGCTGCTAAGTAATTAGTATGAAATATATATATGAAAGACCCCACCCCAGCAATAATAGGCTCCTCCAGCAAAAACAGACCCACCATAGCAACAATCGATCCCCCACACAACAACAGACCTCCCCCAGCAACAATGGACCCCTTGCAAGAAAATACCACCCCAGCAACAATAGATACCCAGCAGCAACAACAGATCCCCCAGCAGCCAGTATCAATAGACCCTCCAGCAGCCAGCAACAATAGACCTCTTCCTCAACAGTAGATCCCTTCCAGCAACAATTGACCACACAACAACATAAGACCTACCGTGCAAAACAACAGACCCCCACACAAGAAAAAAAGATCCCAACCAGCGACAATAGATCCCTCAGCAGCCGACATCAATAGACCCTTCAGCACACCTAGCCATAAAATACACTCACTGTTGGAGGTGCCGGAACTGCGTTCCTCCGCGTTCCCGCTGAAAAAAAAGCCCTGGTTTTAGGCTATATGCGATTATGAGCAGACATGACTAATAAAAGAGCCCCTGAGAAAACCATGACATTTTGGGGAAAATATTTATTATAAAATATAGAGAGGTAAAAAGATGTTGGAAAGTTGTTGCAGATAGATACCAGTCCAGATGATGGTGGACACATGGCTGAGTCCTTCTTGTTTTATTGGAAGCATCAGAAATTCACGAGGAGAAAATTACATCATAACAATGTAGGTTTTCTAAAAAGAACATTGCATTATACAAACATTAGAATAAAGCTACAACCTAGCGGCAGAGCTACTAATCACAGCATAAAATATTCTAACAACAACTTTTAAATAGTTGATAGCTGATGCTGTGCATTGGATTATTGCAGTGCTAATAATGCCCTGTACACACGACCGGACTTTCCAGCAGACTAGGTCAGAATTCCGACGGACCTTCCGAATAAACAGACTTGCCCACACATTACCGGACTTTCCGGCAGACTAGGTCCGACGGAGTCCCCGCCGGAATTCCGGCGGAGCTCCGACAGACTTTCAAATGAACGGACTTGCCCACACACGGATCAAAGTCCGTTCATTTAGAACGTGATGAGTTACGACGGGAGTAGAAAAGGAAGTCAATCTCGCCTCTTTTATTGGCGAGATTGACACCTTGCGAGCCCCGTCGCATGGTATGGATTTTAAGGGGAAGCCCCTACGCCGAACAAAATCGATACCAGACCCTTATCCGAGCACGCAGCCGGGCCGGTCAGGAAAGGGGGTGGGGGACGAGTGAGCGCCCCCCCCCCTCCTGAGCCGTACCAGGCCGCGTGCCCTCAACATGGGGGGGTGCTTTGGAGAAAGGGGGGCCCTGCGGCCCCCCACCCCAAAGCACCTTGTCCCCATGTTGATGAGAACAAGGGCCTCTACCCGACAACCCTGGCCATTGGTTTCGGGGTCTGCGGGCGGGGGGCTTATCGGAATCGGGAGCCCCCTTTAATAAGGGGGCCCCAGATCCCGGCCCCCCCACCCTATGTGAATGAGTATGGGGTACGATGTACCCCTACCCATTCACCTAAGGTGTAAAAGTGTAAATAAATAAAACACACCATTTTTTAAAATATTTTATTGCACAGCTCCGGGGGTCTTCTTCCGTCTTGGGGGGTCTTCTCGCCGGACTCCTCCGCTCTCTTCTGCTCTTTTACCTAGCTCTTTCACGAGAGGAGGAGCCCGGCTTTCTTCTTCGACGTCGCCGTCGTCTGGGGGTCTCGTTCCGCCTTCGGGGGTCTACACTTACGAACACAGTGTTCCGACCCAAAGTTACACTTACAAATGCAGTGTTGCGACTTACGAACAACTTCGACTTACGAACAAACCTATAGTCCATATTGTGTTCATAACCCGGGGACTGCCTGTATATTTAGAGTGTAGCTGCAGTTAAATCTACTCCCAACCCCATTCTAAACCTTTTCTATCTACCCTGTAAAAAGAAAGTCTATAGTTACCTATTCTGCGACCACTCTGGTTTGGTCACATGATCGGGACTCAGCGCAGGCTTCAGTATAGAGGACAAATAATGCCCCATAATAAGCCTTATGCCGCGTACACACGGTCGGATTTTCCGATGGGAAATGTTGGATGTGAGCTTGTTCTCGGAAAGTCCGACCTTGTGTATGCTCCATCGAACATTTGCTGTCGGAACTTTCAGCCAACAAATGTTGGCTAGCAGGTTCTCAAATTTTCCGCCAACAAAACGTTGTTGTCGGAAAGTCCGATCGTGTGTACACAAGTCCGGCGCACAAAAGTTCACGCATGCTCTGAACCAAGCAGAAGAAGCCGCACTGGCTATTGAACTTCCTTTTTCTCGGCTCGTCGTATGTCTTGTACGTCACCACGTTCTTACGTTTGGAATTGTTGGCCAACATCTGTGTGACCGTGGGTATGCAAGACAAGTTTGAGCCAACAACCTTCGGACAAAATTCCACGGTTTTGTTGGCGGAAAGTCTGATCGTGTGTACGGGGCATAAGGGTGACATCATCCCACAGGCTCTGCAGCCACTGTCTGTGATCTCTTCTCTACACTTCAGTGACCACAACCTCTAGCTAGAATGTCTGCTCACCTCCAAAAGTTGACCCCACTACAGAGTCTCACACACCTGTGATTATATCTCTCCGGATACCTTGGGAATACAACTTCTCCTCCTGGTGTTCCTGGACAAGACAGACCTCCTCCCGGGTTCTCACTATGTAGACCCCACTGCAGAGTCATACACGCTTATGCAGCCCACTGCAGAGTCATACACGCTTATGCCGTGTACACACGAGCGGATTTTCCATCAGAAAAATCTTAGATGGTTTTTGCGACGGAATTCCGCTCAAGCTTGGCTTGCATACACACGGTCACACAAAAGTTCGCTGAACTTTCGACCGCCAAGAACGCGGTGACGTACAACACTACGACGAGCCGAGAAAATTAAGTTCAATGCTTCCGAGCATGCGTCAAATTGTTTTCGAGCATGCGTAGGAATTTTGCGTGTCGGAATTGCTACAGACGATCGGAATTTACGATCGGAACTTTTTCTGACCGAAAAATTTAGACCATGCTCTCAATCTTTTGCTGGCTGGAATTCGGACAGCAAAAGTCCAATGGAGCCTACACACGGTCGCATTTTCCGACTAAAAGCTCTCATCGCTCTTTTGCTGGCTGAATTTCCGATCGTGTGTACGCGGCATTAGTGTAATATCTCTCAGGATTTTTCGGGTACATGAATCCTCATCACAGTGCACCTAGACAGCTCAGACCTCCTCCCGGGATCTCATTCAGTCATGTGTGGCCATATAAAACAAAGGCAAACCATAGTGCTCTCTGCTAATAACATTTATTAAAAAACAAAAATTAGGGATAAAATACTCACATACAAATGTGAAAAACATGCATATCTTCAATCATGATGTGAACGGAGAAAATGTCCTGAATGGCGACACCTCACACCTGATTATTTGATTATTTATCTATTTTATTTTCCTGTTTTTTGTTAGGGTGTTAATACTGCTGTTGCGACTACTACAACTACTACTACTATTAATAATAATAATAATAATAATAATAATTTTGATAATAATAATTTAATAAATAGATACACACATAAAAATAGTAATAAATAAATAAATACAATAAATGAATAGTATGTAACAATAAATAAATAATTAACCCCTAACTCTTAAAAAAAAAATAATAATAACAATAATAAAAAATAACTAAACACCCTAACTCTAACACAAAATAGATAAATAAAGTATTATTATTATAATTACAATTATTATTAATAACAAAAATAATAATAATAATAATAAGAAGAATAATAATAATAATAATAATAACAAAAAATTACTATTAATAATAATAATAATAATAATAATAATAATAATAATAATAACAACAACAACAATAATAATAATAATAACAAAAAATTACTATTAATAATAATAATATTATTATTATTATTATTATTATTATTATTAATAATAATAATAATAATAATAATAATAATAATAATAATTTTGAGTTTGGGTGTTTATTTATTATTGCTATTATTAATATTATTATTAAATTATTATTAATAATAATTTATGTAATGTATTTTTTAAGGGTATGTGGTTAATTATTATTTATTTACCGTATTATTACATATTATTTATTTATTACATTTTTTTTTATATATATTTAGGAGGATTTTTAGTTATTTGTGTATTTATTTTACATAAATTTATTCATATATTATTACTTTTTTTTTTTCATATGAGCAGAAAATTGCTCAAAAACGTGCAACAAATTGTTTCTCCTCCAGCGTTTTGGAACTTTGAGCTTTAAGTTACAAAACGCTGAGGTGTGAATGGGGCCGTATAGTTTTCATAAGCTTTTTGTAGTTCTGCAGGTGTAGTGTTTAGTTGTTTTATATCATTACATGTTTCATTAGTAGCAGTTATGCATTGCATAGTCCTATTCCGCAGATCAGATAATCCGTCATTTCTGCCTAGTTTGCTTTATAATTCTCTTTATGCCTCAAGGAAGGCTTAACTGTGTGTTTAGATCTAGCAGATATCTCTCTGTTCCAAATCAGCTTCATTTTGGGGAAAGAAAAATATGCCCACTGTCTGACTGTAATGGATGCACAGATTCTTGTTCAGATATGGTGTGCAAATGTGAGCAGTGCAGCTATATGTGTGTAGAGTTAGAAGTTATGCAGAATGCAGATGTTGTGCAGAGAAGAACTCACACACAGTCTATCACAGCACAGCAATTCTAGTAGCCGGTATAATTCTAGAAACAAAATCCCTTGCAACTCCCCTGGCAAAAATCAAAACTTAAAAAAACTCTTATGCCCCATACACACGGTCGGGCATTCCGACCACAAAATCCGTCGAAAAATTCGACGGATTTTGGCTGAAACTTGTGTTGCATACACACAGTCGCACAAAATTGTCGGAAAATCTGATCGTTCGGAACGAGGTGACGTACAAAACGTATGACGGGACTATGAAGAGGCCAGTAGCCAATAGCTTTTGTTTCCAAATTTATTTTGAGCATGCGTGGCACTTGCGTCGGAATTCTCTACACACGATCGGAAAAAGTCTGATCGGATTTTGTTGTCGGAAAATTTTAGATCCAGTTCTCAAACTTTTTCTGACGGAAAAAGTCCGATAGAGCCCACACACGATCGGATTTTCCGACAACATAATCCGATCGGGCTTTTTGCGTCGGAATTTCCGACCGTGTGTATGGTAGACATGGGAGCCGTCAAAAATGTGTTTTGTTTCGTTCCGTTCCGTTTCGTATAAAAAAAAAATTGTAATTCGGATTCGTATGAAATACGAATTTCGTACGATTCGCTACAAATCGTTAATATCGTTGCGAACCGTTACGAATCGTTACGAATATCGACACTCCACGAATAATAACGAATTATCCGAAAACGTATTAACTTTACATAACACAAGTCTATTGTCTATTGTTCACCAATCACTCAGAGGAAGTACGAAATACGAAATTTAGTTTACGAATACGAAATTTCGTATTTCGTACTTCCTCTGAGTGATTGGTGAACAATAGACATTTATAGACTTGTGTTATGTAACGTTAATACGTTTTTGGATAATTCGTTATTATTCGTAGAGTGTCGATATTCTTTATACTGAATCTCAAATTCATTCGAATCATTCGTTATATCCGCTATAATTTCTTTCATATTAGTTGAAATTCATCATTTGGTAGTTTGGATTCGGATAACTTGGATCCGAAATTCGTAAACGAAATTTCGTATTTCGTACAGAATTCGTATTCGTAAAAATTCGTATTTCGGATTCGTACGAATGTACCAATTTAGAAAAATTCGTACGAATTTCCGATTCGTACGAAACTAATCGCACATGTCTAGTGTATGGGGCATTATGCCGCGTACACACGGTCGGACATTCCGACAGAGAAAGTCAGATGGGAGCTCTTCATCGTATATTCCGACCGTGTGTATGCCCCATCGCACTTTTTCCGTCAAAAACCCAGATGGACTTAGATAGAGAACATGTTCTAGATTTTTCAGACGGAAAACATTACTAGCGGAAAAAATGCTCGTCTGTTTGCTGTTCCGACGCAGTGGCTATTAAACTTCCTTTTTATAGTGCCGTCGTACGTGTTGCATGTCACCGCGTTATTGACGGTCGGAATTTGGTGTGACCGTGTGTACGCAAGACAGCTTGAGCGGAATTCCATCGGAAAAACCTTCAGAGTTTATTTTGATGGAAAAAACGGTCGTGTGTACAGGGCATTAGGCCTCATGCACACAGGACATTTTTCAAACTCTCCTAGAAACCTTTCCTCCTGGCAGCAGAGTTTTAGCAGAAAAAAAGCCTGACACTTGTAAAAGAGCTTTTAAAAGCTTTTAGGCACGTTTACAGGCATCAAGAGCTTAGGCGTTAATTCATTTAATTGGACATTAGCGTTTAGGTGTATTTAGGAGCCTTTAGACGCGCTTAGCAGCATCAAGCGTTTTTTTTTTCTCCCAAACGCTGCTGCTCCTGGACGCACTGGTAGTGGGTTTTTTTTGTTCCTCCCACTAAAAGCTGCTAAAAGCCTATGTGTGTATGGACATACAGCCTAACATGCAGAGTAGGGTTGCCACCTTTTTTTCAAGTCAAACCCAAACACTTTAGTGGTGCACAGCAATTTTTTTTTTCTATAGCATAAACTATACCTATATTTTGCTATTTAATAACATTTCTGATCATATGGTGTTAATAACAAAAGTCCCCCTTTACATCAGAGTCCACAGAGTTCCCCTTTTGCATCTGAACTCGCAGAGTTCCCTTTCACTGTAAGGGGAGACTCTGCAGACTCTGATGTATGGGAGAAATCTGGGGACTCTAACATAAGGAATGCTCTAGGAAGCCTAACTTAACCACTTTCAAACTGACAATTGCACGGTCGTGCGACGTGGCTCCCAAACAATTGACGTCCTTTTTCCCCACAAATAGAGCTTTCTTTTGGTGGTATTTAATCCCCTCTGCAATTTTTATATTTTGTGCTATAAATATAAAAAGAGTGACAATTTTGAAAAAAACACATTATTTTTTACTTTTTGCTATAATAAATTTCCTCAGTTTAGGCCGATACGTATTCTTTCTACATATTTTTGGTAAAAAAAAATCGCAATAAGCGATTATTGATTGATTTGCGCAAAAGTTATAGTGTTTACAAAATAGGGGATAGATTTATGGCATTTTTATTAATCATTTTTTTTTTACTATTAATGGCGGCGATCAGATATTTTTATTGTGACCGCGTACATTATGGCGGACACATCAGACTTTTTTGGGACAATTGTCATTTATATAGCAATCAATGCTATACAAATGCACTGATTCCTGTGTAAATGACACTGGCAGTGAAAGGGTTAACCAGGAGGTGGCAGTGTAGGGGTTAAGTGTGTCCTAGGGGCGTGTTACTAACTGCGGGGGGTTTGGCTGTGTTGTACACATCACTGATCTCTGCTCCAATCACAGGGAGCAGAGATCAGTGACACTGTTGCTAGGCAGAACGGGGAGATGCTTGTTTACTATAGCATCTCCCCATTCTTCCTCCCTGTTCTTCCTCCCATGAGACGATCGCGGGTATCCCCACAGCGATCGAGTCCACGGGACCCGCGATCCGACTCATGGAGGTCCCGACCGGCATGCACCGCGCTGCCGGCGGTGCGCATGTGATGGCACGGCGGCAAATTTAAAGGGACGTACCTATACACCCATTTGCTTGTCCGTGCCATTCTGCCGACGTACATCTGTGTGTGCCGGTCGGGAAGCCGTTAAGGGGGAACGCTGAGAACTCTGATGTAAAGGGGAACACTGTGGCCTCTGGTGTAAAGGGGAACGCTGATGTAAGGGGTGATCTGAGAACCCTGATATACCTTAGTGTACTCACTCAGAGGCAGGAGAGAGAAGGGGGGAGACTTCAGTCGCAGACAGGGATGGATGGTGAGCTCACTGCTCTTTCACGAGCGGAGGAGCCCGGCTTTCTTCTTCGTCGCCGCCATCGCCTGGGGGTCTCGTTCCGCCTTCGGGGGTCTACACTTACGAACGCAGTGTTCCGACCCAAAGTTACACTTACAAATGCAGTGTTGCGACTTACGAACAACTTCGACTTACGAACAAACCTATTGTCCATATTGTGTTTGTAACCCGGGGACTGCCTGTATATTTAGAGTGTAATTGCAGTTAAATCTACTCCCAACCCCATTCTAAACCTTTTCTATCTACCCTGTAAAAAGAAAGTCTAAATTACCTATTCTGAGACCACTCTGGTTCGGTCACAGGCTTCAGTATAGAGGACAAATAATGCCCCATAATAAGCCTTATGCCGCGTACACACGGTCGGATTTTCCGATGGGAAATGTTGGATGTGAGCTTGTTCTCGGAAAGTCCGACCTTGTGTATGCTCCATCGAACATTTGCTATCGGAAACTTTCCGCCAACAAATGTTGGCTAGCAGGTTCTCAAATTTTCCACCAACAAAACTTTGTTGTCGGAAAGTCCTATCGTGTGTACACAAGTCCGTCGCACAAAAGTTCACGCATGCTCAGAACCAAGCAGAAGGAGCCGCACTGGCTATTGAACTTCCTTTTTCTCGGCTCGTCGTACGCCTTGTACGTCACCGCGTTCTTATATTCGGAATTGTTGGCCAACATTTGTGTGACCGTGTGTATGCAAGACAAGTTTGAGCCAACAACCTTCGAACAAAAACCACGGTTTTGTTGGCGAAAAGTCTGATCGTGTGTACGAGGCATAAGGGTGACATCATCCCACAGGCTCTGCAGCCACTGTCTGTGATCTCTTCTCTACACTTCAGTGACCACAACCTCTAGCTAGAATGTCTGCTCACCTCCAAAAGTTGACCCTACTACAGAGTCTCACATGCCTATGATTATATCTCTCTGGATGCCTTGGGAATACAACTCCTCCTCCTGGTGTTCCTGGACAAGACAGACCTCCTCCCGGGTTCTCACTATGTAGACCCCACTGCAGAGTCATACACGCTTATGCCGTGTACACACGAGCGGATTTTCCATCAGAAAAATCTTAGATGGTTTTTGCGACGGAATTCCGCTCAAGCTTGGCTTGCATACACACGGTCACACAAAAGTTCGCTGAACTTTCGACCGCCAAGAACGCGGTGACGTACAACACTACGACGAGCCGAGAAAATTAAGTTCAATGCTTCCAAACATGCGTCAAATTGTTTCCGAGCATGCGTAGGAATTTTGCGTGTCGGAATTGCTACAGACGATCGGAATTTCCGATCGTAACTTTTTCTGACCGAAAAATTTAGACCATGCTCTCAATCTTTTGCTGGCTGGAATTCGGCCAGCAAAAGTCCAATGGAGCATACACACGGTCGCATTTTCCGACTAAAAACTCTCATCAGTCTTTTGCTGGCCGAATTTCCGATCGTGTGTAGGCGGCATTAGTGTAATATCTCTCAGGATTTTTTGGGTACATGAATCCTCATCACAGTGCACCTAGACAGCTCAGACCTCCTCCCGGGATCTCATTCAGTCATGTGTGGCCATATAAAACAAAGGAAAACCATAGTGCTCTCTGCTAATAACATTTATTAAAACTATAACTTAGGGATAAAATACTCACATACAAATGTGAAAAACATGCATATCTTCAATCATTAGGTGAACGGAGAAAACGTCTTGAATGGCCACACCTCACACCGGATTATTTATTTATTTATCTATTTTATTTTCCTAGTTTTTTTGTTAGGGTGTTAATACTGCTGTTGCGACTACTACAACTACTACTACTATTAATAATAATAATAATAGAATAATAATTTTGATAATAATAATAATTTAATAAATAGATACATAAAAATATTAATAAAAAAATAAATACAATAAATTAATAGTATGTAACAATAAATAAATATTAACCCCTAACTCTTAAAAAAAATATATTAATAATAACAATAATAAAAATTACTAAATACACTAACTCTAACACAAAATAGTTAAAGTATTATTATTATTATTATTACAATTATTAATAATAACAAAATAATAATAATAATAATAATTATTATAATGATAATAACAATAATAATAATAATAATAATAACAAAAAATTACTATTAATAATAGTAATAATAATAATAATAATGATAATAACAATAATAATAATAATAATGACAAAAAAATACTATTAGTAATAATAATAATAATAATAATAATAATAATAATAATAATAATAATAATTTTATTATATTATTATTATTATTAATAATTATAATAATTTTGAGTTTGGGTGTTTATTTATTATTGTTATTATTAATATTATTATTAAATTATTATTAATAATAATTTATTTAATATATTTTTTAAGGGTATGTGGTTAATTATTATTTATTTACCGGTATGTATTATTACATATTATTCATTTATTAAATTTTTTTTTATATTTATTTATGATGATTTTTAGTTATTTGTGTATTTATTTTACATAAATTTATTTATATATTATTACTTTTTTTTTTTTTTTCATATGAGCAGAAAATTGCTCAAAAACGTGCAACAAATCGTTTCTCCTCCAGCGTTTTGGAACTTTGAGCTTTAAGTTACAAAACGCTGAGGTGTGAATGGGGCCGTACAGTTTTCATAAGCTTTTTGTAGTTCTGCAGGTGTAGTGTTTAGTTGTTTTATATCATTACATGTTTCATTAGTAGCAGTTATGCATTGCATAGTCCTATTCCGCAGATCAGATAATCCGTCATTTCTGCCTAGTTTGCTTTATAATTCTCTTTATGCCTCAAGGAAGGCTTAACTGTGTGTTTAGATCTAGCAGATATCTCTCTGTTCCAAATCAGCTTCATCTTGGGGAAAGAAAAATATGCCCACTGTCTGACTGTAATGGATGCACAGATTCTTGTTCAGATATGTTGTGCAAATGTGAGCAGTGCAGCTATATGTGTGTAGAGTTAGAAGTTATGCAGAATGCAGACGTTGTGCAGAGCAGAACTCACACACAGTCTATCACAGCACAGCAATTCTAGTAGCCGGTATAGTTCTAGACACAAAATCCCTTGCAACCCCCCTGGCAAAAATCAAAACTTAAAAAAACTCTTATGCCCCATACACACGGTCGGGCATTCCGACCACAAAATCTGTCAGTTTTTTTTGGACAGATTTTGGCCGAAACTTGTGTTGCATACACACGGTCGCACAAAGTTGTTGGAAAATCTGATCGTTCGGAACGAGGTGACGTTTAAAAAACGTACGACAGGACTACGAAGAGGCCAGTAGCCAATAGCTTTTGTTTCCAAATTTATTTTGAGCATGCGTGGCACTTGCGTCGGAATTCTCTACACACGATTGGAAAAAGTCTGATCGGATTTTGTTGTCGGAAAATTTTAGATCCAGTTCTCAAACTTTTTCTGACGGAAAAAGTCCGATAGAGCCCACACACGATCGGATTTTCCGACAACATAATCCGATCGGGCTTTTTCCGTCGGAATTTCCGACCGCGTGTATGCCGTCGGCAGCGCGCATGTGATGGCACGGCAGCAAATTTAAAGGGACGTGCCTGTACGCCCATTTGCCTGTCCGTGCCATTCTGCCAACGTACATCTGTGTGCGCCGGTCGGGAAACGGTTAAGGGGGAACGCTGAGAACTCTGATGTAAGGGGGAACACTGTTGCCTCTGGTGGAAAGGGGAACTCTGGTGTAAGGGGTGCTCTGAGAACCCTGATTTGCCTTAGTGTACTCACTCAGAGGCAGGAGAAAGAAGGAGGGAGACTTCAGTCACAGACTGGGATGGATGGTGAGCTCACTCACCCCTTGGCAGTCAGCACCTCTCATCCAGATGTATCTGAGGCTGCTGAACTTCAAATTTCCAACCCCCACTTTTCTTTTCTGAGGCACAGCGCCTGGGGATTGGAGTGTGGGCAGACACAGAGGGGTGGGGGGAGAGGTACAGATCGAGCCCTCTCTCCTCTCCCGTCTGTGTGTGTGTTTGGGGGGGAGGTTGTTAGTGTCGGCTTTGTGCAGTGTGAAAGAGAGTGTAACAGACACTCTCAGCTTAGTCAACTGCAGCCAGAAACCCTGCTGGGAAGCCATAGTCCAGTCTGAATAATGTGTCCGGGTTTCAGGCAGTCTGAAACCCGGATGCATGATTCCAAACCCAAACTGTCCGGGTGAATCCCAGACAGGTGGCAACCCAAGTTTAGAGGCAGGAGGGGAAAAAAAAACACTTGACACCCCTAGAAGCAGCTGTAAAAACAAATCTCATGTGCTTACTGAGCCATGGGTAAAACTTCAGAACAGATAGAACAGATTGTTCTGTTAAAAATGTTATTTCATTAACACTAAAGCAGCTCAAACTGTTAAACAACCCCCTCTGCTACTTCACTGACCTGATCAATATCCCAGGAGTTTAATTGACTTGATGCTATACTCTGATTAAGTGTTCCTTTAACCACTTCAGCTCCGGAAGATTTGGCTACTGAATGACCAGGACATTTTTTGCGATTGGGCACTGCGTCGCTTTAACTGACAATTGCGCGGTCGTGCGCCGCTGCACGCAAACAAAATTGAAGTCCTTTTTTTCTCACAAATAGAGCTTTCTTTCTGTAGTATTTGATCGACTCTGCGGTTTTTATTTTTTGCGCTACAAACAAAAAAAGAGCGACAATTTAAAAAAAAACTACAATATTTTTAACTTTTTGCTATAATAAAGATCCAGAAAAAAAAAAAAAAAAGAAACACATTTCTTTATCCGTTTAGGCCAATATGTATTCTTCTACATTTTTTTGGTAAAAAAAAAATCGCAATAAGCGTATATTGATTGGTTTGTGCAAAAGTTATAGCGTCTACAAAATAGGAGATATATTTATGGCATTTTTATTATAAATTCTTTTTTTTATACTGGTAATGGCGGTGATCAGTGATTTTTAGCGGGACTGCGACATTATGCCGGACACATTGGACACTTTTGACACATTTTGGGGACCATTGGCATTAATACAGCAATCAGTGCTATAAAAATGCACTGATTACTATAAAAATGTCACTGGCAGGGAAGGGGTTAACACTAGGGGGCGATCAATGGGTTAAATGTGTTCCCTGTGTGTGTTTCTAACTGAAGGGGGAGGGGACTGACCTAGAGGAAGTGACGGATCGTGGTTCCTAGCTATTAGGAACTCGCGATCTGTCACACTTTACAGAACAGAACAGGGATTTGTGTGTTTACACACACACTTCCCTGTTCTGTCCCTCGTGCTCGCGATTGTTCGTGGCCGGCGGGCATAGCGACTGTCGGCCACGAGCATCGGCACCCCCACAGTGCAGCGTGCATGCGCCCGCCTGATATCCCGATCCTGCGAGCTGACGTATAACTACGACGGTTCGCGGGATTGTGACGACCTGCCGCAGAAGAATGACGGCGGCTGGTCGGCAAGCGGTTAATTTTCTTGAGCAGTTATATATAATGTTTGGGGATTCTAGGTTCTAGGTAGTTTTCTAGCAAAAAAAAAAATGCTGATGATTTTTACATGTAGGAGAGGAATGTTAGAATTGGCCGGGACTGTAATGCCGCGTACACACGGTCGAATTTCCGATGGAAACAGTCCGATAGGAGCTTTTCTTCGGATTTTCCGACTGTGTGTATTCCCATAGGTCTTTTTCTGTCGGAATTTCTCAGTATGCAGTGCAGATCTGAGTGACAGTAACATTTCCTTCAGCATGGTGTCTGAGATGGGCCTATCTGCTGTGGGAAAGTCTGCTATGGGGTCAGGAGTGTGAGGAGATGCTGCAGCTTCCTGTGTGCTTACCTCCATTTCGTGTGGGATCTGAGGCCTATCTGGGGAGGTCAGCCTGGGCTTCGATTTTGCTGGGCTCCTCGTGGAGGGGCTGGATGAGCCGGATGGCGGATCGCTGTGGGAGATGATGTGTCCCTGAGACGATCGGAGGCCTCCCCCTCCGTTCTTGAGGTGAGCGGCCTGGTTAGCAATGTGCGGTTGTAGCGGCCCGCCGCCGCCATTTTGCGTAGGCCCGCGGGACTTGGCTGAGAAGAAATTTGCCATCTTCTGGGGTTGCGGCGCTGTTTTCCTCCGCTTGGTCATCCCCACGGTGTTCCGCTGGTCACAGATGGTGGTCTGGGGCAATTTAGTCGGCTGGTGCGCTCGGATGGTTATCGATCTCTCTGGCTGGCGAGCGGAGCTCCAAGATCAAGCGTCCATCTTAGGGCTCGGTCGCCACGCCCCCCCCCTTCTGTCGGAATTTCTGACGGACTTTGGATTGAGAACCTGTTCTTAATTTTTCGGACGGAAAACCTTTCTATCGGATTTTCTGATCGTGTGTATGCAATTCCGACACGCAAAATTCCGACGCATGCTCGGAAACAATTCGACGCATGCTCGGAAGCATTAAACTTCCCTTTTATAGTGCAGTCGAACGTGTTGTATGCCGCTGTGTTATTGACCGTCGGAATTTGGTGTGACCGTGTGTAGGCAAGACAGTTTGAGCGAAATTCCGTCGGAATTCCGACGGGAAAACCACCAGAGCTTTTTCCAACGAGAATTCCCACCGTGTGTACGCGGCATAAGTGGTTATTCATAGAAAGAATAGATATAAAATAGCAATTTAAAAGCCTATAAAAACAAAATGTACACAAAACCATTACACGGCTGCATGTGACAACAAAAAACCTAGTTTGACCTAACTGCTATGAGTGCAGAGCCGATCGGCCCTATAGGCACACTATGCAAGCTGCTTAGGGCCCCGCCACTGTGGGGGGGCCCCCAAGACCCAGCATCCCCCCTGCACCTCTGGCTGGCCGTTTAGAGTGCAGTGAGGAGAGGTGGGAGGAGGTGGAAGGCGGCGATCGGCAGCTCTATGGTGCCTGAGTGGGCGGCGGGATCTCCCTGGGGTTTGTAGTACTCTCAGTGTATACAGTGGAGAAGAGAAGGGAGGGGCCTCTGACCCAGGCAGGTATCAGTTTCACTTTCACTCTGCTTGAACACTGTTGCTGATGCCCGGGTCAGAGGCCCCTCCCCTCTCCTCTGTATACATTCGGATATAGAACTACTAGCCCCAGGGAGATCCCCCTGCCTGTGGACACCATATAGCTGCTGATTGCCGCCTCCCACCTCCACCAGCCAGGTACAGGGGAACCTCTGCAGGGGGGGGGAGTTATCTGTTTGGGGGCCCAAATGTAAGAGGGGGGGGCTTTCTGGGGACACTAATGTAAGAGGGGGGCTCTCTGGGGACACTAATGTAAGACGGGGGCCCTCTGGGAACACTAATGTAAGGGGGGGCCCTCTGGGGACACTAATGTAAGGATGGGGCCCTCTGGGGACACTAATGTAAGGATGGGGCCCTCTGGGGACACTAATGTAAGGATGGGGCCCTCTGGGGACACTAATGTAAGGATGGGGCCCTCTGGGGACACTAATGTAAGGATGGGGCCCTCTGGGGACACTAATGTAAGGATGGGGCCCTCTGGGGACACTAATGTAAGGACGGGGCCCTCTGGGGACACTAATGTAAGGAGGGGGCCCTCTGGGGACACTAATGTAAGGACGGGGCCCTCTGGAGACACTGATTTAAGGGGGGGGCTCTCTGGGGACCTTGGTGTAAGGAGGGGCTCTCTGAGGACCTCTTTCTGTTCTATATTGTTGTACTTATTCTTTGACTGTTTTGTTTAAAGGAGGGAGGATTGTATTGGGAGCACTGAAGTGTCAGGTGTGACTGTGTGGCAATGGCAAATGGTTTACATAGCTCACGGCATCACGGGTCAAGTAGAGGGCCCCTTAGCAGAATTTTGCTTAGGGCCCCAGGGAGGTCAGGATCGGCACTGTATGAGTGTGTATGTTGCTCCTAATTACAGAAGCATATCAGACATAGATACTTAGCTATGCAGTTACCTGGGAAAATTGAATATTTTCCCAGCAAATTAACGCCCTCAGCAGGAAGCTCAGAGGGCGGCAAACCTCACCCTGTGATATCTCCTACAAATATTTCATAACAGAGATTACCACTTTAAATCGTGCACTTTGCTCTCTGGACTCCATCGTGCCCATGTTTATATTGTTAGGTCTTGAGAGATGAGCATGACAGCGAACTGTCCACTTTTATTTACTCATTTAAATGGCAAACTGTCAATGCATTTTACCTGTCAGGAGGCAAGAGACGCGGACTCCTTATATCTGACAATAGAGACCCCCCTGGAGACGGTGCTGGTCTATGATTAACATCAAGCCATGGCCTAATGCCGGCTTAATCACCTAATTCATTGTGATGTAAACTCATCCATTAAGTTATTGACTTGAGAACTGATTATTTCATAGAACGGCGAGCAATTTCAGCACTTTCGCAAAAAATAAACTCTCCAAAATTAACTCCACTGATCGTTATCATATTCTCTGATTTCAAATGTACTGTTTATGGACTTAAAGTGGTACTAAACCCAGGATCCTGCATTCCCTAATGCCGCGTACACACGAGTGGACTTTTTCGACGGACTAGGTCCGACGGTCTTTCCGACGGACTTTCGACAGAGTTCCGACGAACTTTCCGAATGAACGGACTTGGCCACACACAATCACACTAAATTCTGACGGATTCAAACGTGATGACGTACGACCGGACTAGAATCAGGAAGTTCATAGCCAGTAGCCAATAGCTGCCCTAGCATCGTTGTTTGTCCGTCGGACTAGCATACAGACGAGCGGATTTTTCATTAGGAACTGGGTCCGGCGGAGTTTCGGGGGGAAAATCTAAAACATGTTCTATTTCTAAAGTCCGTCAGAATTTTCGACAGTAAAAGTCTGATGGAGCCCACACATGATCGAATTGTCAGTAGGATTCGTTCCGTCGGACCTGTCGAAAAGTCCGCTCGTGTGTACGCGGCATAAGTCGCCTGACAAGTTTCCCTAGTGTGAACCATGCCTAAGTTGCTGATACTAGTATTAGTGGCAATTTTCCATTTTTACCCTGGGCACCAGATGACCTTGTCCCTGCATTGGGCTGCAGGACCCCTGACCCTCTGTCTGGACAGTTCTGATTGCCCCTCTGCTGATCACATGCACCCTCCCAAGAAAAAAAACTCTCTAGCAATACACACCAAACTGAGCATGTGCAGAGTGACTCCAAATGCTCTGTGCTATCAGGAGATAGTTTGGGGACAGTGGAAGCAGAGGAGGATCAGAGAAGACAGGATCAAACAGCCTTTTTACACAATGCAGAGGGTTAACCCTTTAGCTTCCACAGTGAGTATAACAAGCATGCTTTACTGTATATACAGACTGATTTTATTGTTGTCGGGTTAAGTAACACTATAACAGTTATGCGTATCAAACAAAAAAAGAAAGTGCAATTCTAGCTGGGATAAAAATTGCCAGCACTTTTCTTAAGCTTACACATTGCTAAAACCTTTTTGCATATTCTGATCATAGAAGCTAGAAGAAATTAAGAACTTGCTCTGCTTAAAGCAGTTGTAAACCACTTATTAGAAAACAAAAAAACTGCAAGGCAGTGGCATAATGTGTTAGTATGCATCGCATACTAGCCCATTATGAAACACTCACCTTGGAACAAAGCCTTCCAGCGCTGTAAAGTCACCACTGAGAGGGCTGGCATGTTCCCCCAGTTTGTCTTCCGGGTTTGCAAGCTCAGGCTATGTGATTGACTGGATCTGCGATGATGTCACTTTCTGGCACGGGCTCAGAAGGTCCAGCACTGTAGGCCGGAAGCACAGTTATATCTCCTAAACTGTGCAGGTTTAGGAGATATCCAGAGTACCTACAGGTAAGCCTTATAATAGGCTTACCTATAGATACAAGTGGTTGTACAGAGTTTACTACCACTTTAAATAACAAAGTGATAGCAGCTAGCACCACAATGTGTTTCACACACTCAGTCAATTAAATGCGTAAATAATCACCAAGGGAGCTTATATCGTCCCCAAATGTCAGAAAGCTTTTGTAATTCAAATGAAATATCAAACACTCTCCCTGTTCTTTTTATAAAAAGTCCCAAAAATCAATAATCATTGGGATCCACAGAAATCACTCTTCCCAAGTGCAGGCATCAAAACTGCTCTTTACAGTGCCCTTCTCCGGCTTCACCATGTGCCCTTGGTATTGCTCTCATCTGGTAAATTAGACCCCTAAACTCATAGGAGATCAATAAAGCATGTACTGCCTTTTAGCAGCCACGTTACTCCTCTCCTTGTTGCTCCACTTTCCAAACAGAATTTTATATTTCCCTCATAAGAAAAAGAAAAGGCAGACAATAGAGCTCTCCAGTTGAACATTTATTGCACCATAAAAGAATAAAAACACTCACATTGGGGTTGATTTACTAAAGGCAAATAGACTGTGTACTTTGCAAAGTGCAGTTGCTCCAGGACTTAGTAAATGAGATAAAGCTTCACTTTGTAAATGTAGCACCCTGGAGTTGAGGCAGGGTTGCTCCTCACAAATTTACTTGCCTGGAGTAATTATCCTGGTTGATTGTTAGAGATCTATTGATTTCTCCCTAAGTTTGGCCTTGTTGCACTTTTCTGTTCTACCACTAGGTGGCCAGATACTACGAATAGGGCAACGCAAGGTCAGGTTATGGGTATATGGGGGTATCTCAGCCGATGGGCAGGGGTTTTCTTGAATCCCTTGGCCTGCTGGGAGAGCCTATATATTTGGGTGGAGTCAGGTGATCTATGTCCTGTGCCACCTGGACAGCTGTCTGGGTGGACGTGTGTTGTATTGCCCGAGGTGCTAGGCCGGAGATTGGGCCTATTCTGGGCACATCTGGCTGCTAGGCTGTCTGAAGGCCTATCCAGAGGCAAGAAAGAGAGCAGCGCAGGGTTGGGACTGCAGCTTGCAGTTCAACGAAAAGTGATGGTTCTGCCAGCTGGAGAACCTGTCATGGTCGGAGGTAGAAGGGAAGCTGTCACCATTAAGGGACCAACCACCTTTACCAGGAACCACAGTGAGTAACTGAAGAAAGTACCGGAGCAGTATTCTCAGCAACCGGGATGGTGAAGAATCAGGAAACTTCAATGGGTATTAAGCCAGGGACCCAGCCAGCAGAGGTGAAGCTTGCAGAGCAGCCTTGTGTGTCAAGCCAGGGACCGAGCAGGCCAGTAGGGTGAAGCTCGAGAGGTATATTGAGTGCCAAGCTAGGGACCCAGCAGAGAAGTGGGGGTGACGCTTGAGAAAGATACCACGTGAAGATTGGAGGAGCTCAAGGGATTCAGTGGCAGCGAATCAGCAGGTCTAGTGAAAGACCGGGAGCTCAGTGGGCTAAAGAACTACAAAGAGATGTTGTAGTGAAAGAGAAAGGAACTGTTACGTTTGTGTTAGGAACTTTTAAAGACTGTTGCCATAGGAGACAGAATTCCTGCACATGCAGATGTGGCATCTTGCTGGATGTCTTTCCCTGCATGGCTGTCCTCCTGTTGAAGTCCCAGAGTCTGCCAATTGAACTTGCAACTAACTAAGGGTGTCCTGGCCCTAACTCTCTTTCCCCCAAAAGTTTGTTAAGAGAAATAAACTCTCTTTTTCATTCAAGAAGTGTCTGGCGCCCAATGATTATAATCATCTTGCACCCACCATGCCTCACAACCCACTATATACAGAAGGATGTCAGCTATCTCTGGCCCTGGAGGTTCTCATTAGACCGAAGGAGACCTGGGACCTTGCTACACAAAGAATACCCAATCACATGCAAGGAAAATACAAAAACAGCATTTTTGCTTGCACATGATTGGATGATGAAAGTCAGCAGAGCTTCTCTTCCTTCTTTACTAAGCTCTGGAGCAACTGCTCTACTCAGTGCAACTGCCTATTTGCCTTTAGTAAATCAATCCCATAGCTTCTCTGCAGAATGCCCCTTCTTCCTCTTTTCAGCCTGGGAAAACACTTAAAAACATTCCCCTTCCCTCACACCAAAGTGTAACTGGGAGTTGAAGTCCAAGAACAAACTATAATAAAGGTTAAAGTGGTTGTAAAGGCAGAAGGTTTTTTTTATCTTTTTGCATTCTATGCATTAAGATAAAAAGCCTTCTGTGTGCAGCAGCCACCCTCAGCCCCCCTAATACCGTACTTACCTGAGGTCCCTCTAGATCCAGCAATGTTGCAGGAGTGTCTCGGCTTCCCGCGACTCCCCTCCTCATTGGCTGAGACAGCAGTGCGGCGCCATTGGCTGTGAATCAAAGTTAGGCAGCCAATGAGGAGAGAAAGGGGGTAGGGCCGGGCTGCGGCCCAGTGTCTGAATGGACACTGGGAGCTGTGGCTCAGATTGGGTGCCCCCATAGCAGGCTGCTTGCACTCAACAGGAGGGAGGAGCCAGAAGCGCTGAAGAAGGACCCGAGAAGAGGAAGCTCTGGGCTGCTCTGTGCAGCTCTGTGCAAAACCACTGCATAGAGCACGTAAGTATAACATGTTTGTGTCAGAAACCATGAATCAGACTGAGACAGAAGTACAGTTAAATCACACTTGTTTAATAATAATAATAAAAAGGTAAACCGAGTAAACGTAGTCAAAACATAGCCAGAGTTAAGGAACTGGAACAAATAGTCAGACAAGCCAAAACATCAGGGAGCCAGAGATGAGCGTAGTATAACAGCAAGCAGGATCTGGACCCAGAAGGAATGTCAGCCAAGCAAGTCATTAACAGGAACAAAGGAGAGCATCTCTAGGGATGTGACCAAGGCGAAGGCAGAGATCATCTGGGCTGAACGGCTTAAGGCCCCTTTCACACGTGCGGACCGTTCGTCCATTTTTTCATACGTCCGTTTACGGATCAAAGCGGACATCAATGCTTCTCTATGGGATAGCGGACTTTAGCGGATGATTATCCGCTAACGTCCGTTAACATCTGTTAAAATCTGTCTCTGTTAAGCTCCGTTTTTCTGGACGGAAGAAAACCCTATTTTTACTGTGTTAGCGGACGATCCGTTTTTCATCAAAATATGTAATTTAATATGCATACATTACAAATAACCTATGACCCAAAACCAAGGAATCATGGGAAAATTCCCATAATTCATAAAAAAATGATTAAATACAGTTTAAAAAAAAAAACGGATAAAAACCGGACATAAACGGATAAAAAACGGACATAAACGTATGTAAAACGGATGACAACAGATGTAAAACGGAAATGAAAATGGATGAAAACTGATGTTTACTGACAACAACTGATGATAAAAAAACGTGACTGAACTGATCTAATGTACAGTCCGCATGTGTGAAAGGGGCCTAAGTAGGAAGGACTGGCGAGCAGGATATCATCAACAGGTGAGTCACTGTGGAGAGAAAGGAGCTTTCAATTAGCCGACAGCTGAGTGGCCAGCTTTGAGAAGGAAGGGCTGAGCCCAGCCCTGACAGTTTGTTACAAGAATTTACAATCACTTTAAGTGTCTTTTCTTGCACTACATTTCCCAGAGTCCTTCACACTTTTCCCCCGAGTCTCCAGCAGTCCATGTCCTCAGCTTGCTACCCTAGTGGATGGAGGGTGGCTTAACACTAGCTACTCTGTGTGCTGCGAATGCAGCTTCTCCTGCAGTCGTGTCTGTAAATGAATGTTCCTATCACTGCGGCAGTCTGGGCTACAAATATATTCTACTTGGTTGGTACATGCCAAGGCCTTGGAAGCAAGCCGATCGAAGTGATCAAGGCTTCTAATGCTTGGAGCACTTAGATATCCATGAGCTTCTATGAAATGCTATTCTCCTGTCAGGTAATAATCCACATTTTTTTTTATAGCTTTTGCAGAGTTATCTGTCAGTCTGATTAGAAAGACAATAAAATGCTTCATAAATCTACCCATCCATCACCTTATGACGGAAAGAAGATATTTAAAATACTTTGTCTTTATGTTTTACTCCCACTGTAAAATATAAAAAGGCTGCAAAGAAGGTCTCTGGCCACATTCAGGTAGAAGAATGTAGGCTGAATGCAAGGGTACAAGTTGTGACATTCTGAGGCTACATCTCATGTCACCGAAGACCTAAAAGTGGTTGTAAACCCTTACAAACCACTTTGACCTACAGGTAAGCCTAGATTAAGGCTTACCTGTAGGTCCAAGAAATATCTCCTAAACCTACATGGTTTAGGAGATATTTGCAAAAAGACAGGCACCGCTGTCTACGGCGCATTACGTCCGTAGACAGTGGCGGGCAGGCACGCTGAGCACGCCGCAGCTAACGGCGATATGCCGCTCTTGGTGGCTCCCGTGCGAATCACAGCGCCAGAGCAGCGAGACCCGGAAGCCACTCCGGGATACATGGCAGCGGTGAAGAAGGAGGACCGCTTCGGGGGCTTCGTTCTCATGTAAGTTATTCATAATGAGCTAGTATGCTATGCATACTAGCTCATTATGCCTTTGCCTTGCAGGGTGCATTTTGTTTTTGTTTTTTGATAGGCTTTACTTCCTCTTAAAGAGCCCCATTCTAGGGGTTGTGCTTTGTTTACTGTATGGGGTAATGTATTTAAAGACAGTACTCAGTTTGAGAGATTTTGTTATATTTTAAATCTTTTATCTATATTTTTCTCCTCATTCTTCCAAGCTGTCCAGCAAAAGTGACATTGGCAGAGGTTGGGGGTTCAAGGGATGCTTCAACATTTGGCAAAAATATATTTTTTTTAAACGAAGAAGTCTTAAGCTGGGTAAATAGGGTGTTTTGTCACATCACATTTGCTGGACTGCGCATGCGCGATGCTGTCATATGCGTTCCAACACTGTGGCAATCTGCGCTTGTGCAGAATTTTGTGCCCACACCCCTGAGTTCAAGTTCAAGCCCCACCATCCAAGTGGACATAGAGTTAGATTATAAATATGCTGAGCGAAGTCAGGCCTTGCCCGAAGCGTGGCGAGCGAAGCGAGCCCGCAAGGGGCCCTGTGGCAAAGTGGTGTCTTACAACAGTGTTGGAACGCATATGGCGGCGTCGCGCATGCGCACTCAAAACAAAATTGATGTCCTTTTTTTCCCCACAAATAGAGCTTTCTTTTGGTGGTATTTGATCACCTCTGCGGTTTTTCTTTTTGCGCTATAAAACAAAAAAGGAGCGACAATTTTGAAAAAAAAAAAGCAATATTTTTTACTTTTTGCTATAATAAATATCCCCCAAAAATATATTAAAAAAATGATTTTCCGCAGTTTAGGCTGATATGTATTCTACATATTTTTGGTAAAAAAAAATTCAATAAGCGTATATTGATTGGTTTGCGCAAAAGTTATAGCGTCTACAATATAGAAGATAGTTTTATGGCATTTTTATTATTAATTTTCTTTATTAGTAATGGCGGCGATCTGCAATTTTTAATCATGACTGCGACATTATGGCGGACACATCGGACACTTTTGACACTATTTTCGGACCATTGTCATTTATAAAGCGATCAGTGCTATAAAAATGCACTGATTACTGTGTAAATGACACTGGCATGGAAGGGGTTAAACACTAGGGGGTGATCAAGGGGTTAAGTGTGTCCTAGGGAGTGATTCTAACTGTGGGGGGATGGGCTTCAACTCACATGACAGTGATCACTGCTCCTGATGACATAGAGCAGTGATCTCTGTCCTGTCATTAGGCAGAACGGGGAAATGCTTTGTTTACAAAGGCATCTCCCCGTTCTTCCGCTCCGTGACACAATCGCGGGCACCCGGCAGACATCGAGTTAGAGTTGGGCAACATGTAACAGGGACGTGCGGTGAGGTCAGTGACTGGTGAGGTGCTGGCTAGTATCAGAGCCAGATACACACAGGTTACATATTCAGAAGTTAGATATTCTACTAGTTCTACACATGTGACAAAAATATTTACAAACGCTGTCCCTTTAATATGTTTTTCAGTCACCCTTTTTGTTGATGCTGGAAACAATATTACTAGCAAAGATGACAATAAAGATGACTTTATTTTCTGAAGCCAGAAATATAACAGTAGTATTCGCCCTAAACTTTTTTTCCCCAAAAAACGCTGCGCAAATACAAAGTGACATAAAAAGTTGCGACCACCATTTTATTCCCTAGGGAGTCTGCTAAAATATATATATATATATATATATATATATATATATATATATATATATATACAGAGCCGATCCGCCCTATACGCGGGCTACGCAAGCTGCGTAGGGCCGCGGCGGATCGGCTCTGCTCGGGGGCCCCTGGGTCCACTGCCGCCACTGTGAGGGCAGCGGCGCCTGAAAAAAGATGGCCGCGGGGCCGACATGCAACTGCGCATGCGCCCGCCTTTCCGAAAATTGCCGAGCAGCGGCAACAGCGCTGGCGCATGCGCAGTAGCCCGACATGCAACTGCGCATGCGCCAGCGCTGTTGCCGCTGCTCGGCAATTTTCGGAAAGGCGGGCGCATGCGCAGTTGCATGTCGGCCCCGCGGCCATCTTTTTTTCAGGCGCCGCTGCCCTCACAGTGGCGGCAGCGGCACCAGTGACACGATGGCGCCAAGTGGCGCCATTTTTAAAAATAAAACGTCCCCTCCGCAGCCTCTTACCTCCTGGGCCCCCTCCCCCTCGCAGCCTCTTACCTCCTGGGCCCCCTCCCCCTCGCAGCCTCTGACCTCCTGTCCCCCCTCCCCCCCTCAAAGCCTCTGACCTCCTGCCCCCCCTTCGCAGCCTCTGACCTCCTGCCCCCCCTTTGCAGCCTCTGACCTCCTGCCCCCCCCTCGCAGCCTCTGACCTCCTTCCCCCCTCGCAGCCTCTGACCTCCTGCCCCCCCCTCGCAGCCTCTGACCTCCTGCCCCCCCTCGCAGCCTCTGACCTCCTGTCCCCCCCCCAGCCTCTGACCTCCTGTCCCCCCCTCGCAGCCTCGGACCTCCTTTCCCACCCCCTTCGCAGCCTCGGACCTCCTGTCCCCCCCCTGCAGCCTCTGACCTCCTGTCCCCCCCCTGCAGCCTCTGACCTCCTGTCCCCCCCCTCGCAGCCTCGGACCTCCTTTCCCACCCCCTTCGCAGCCTCGGACCTCTTGCCCCCCCCCTCGCAGCCTCGGACCTCCTTTCCCCCCCCCCCTCGCAGCCTCAGACCTCCTGTCCCCCCCCCTAGCAGCCTCAGACCTCCTGTCCCCCCCCTCGCAGCCTCAGACCTCCTGCCCCCCCCTCGCAGCCTCGGACCTCCTGTCCCCCCCCTCGCAGCCTTGGACCTCCTGTCCCCCCCCTTGCAGCCTCTGACCTCCTGCCCCCCCCCTTTGCAGCCTCTGACCTCCTGTCCCCCCCTTGCAGCCTCTGACCTCCTGTCCCCCCCCCTTCGCAGCCTCTGACCTCCTGTCCCCCCCCCTTCGCAGCCTCGGACCTCCTGTCCCCCCCCTGCAGCCTCTGACCTCCTGTCCCCCCCCCCGCAGCCTCGGACCTCCTGTCCCCCCCCTTCGCAGCCTCTGACCTCCTGTCCCCCCCTGCAGCCTCTGACCTCCTGTCCCCCCCCTGCAGCCTCTGACCTCCTGTCCCCCCCCTTGCAGCCTCTGACCTCCTGTCCCCCCCCCCTTGCAGCCTCTGACCTCCTGTCCCCCCCCCTTGCAGCCTCTGACCTCCAGTCCCCCCCCCCCAGCCTCTGACCTCCTGCCCCCCCTTCGCAGCCTCTGACCTCCTGTCCCCCCCCCCTTCGCAGCCTCTGACCTCCTGTCCCCCCCCCTTCGCAGCCTCTGACCCCCTGTCCCCCCCCCTTCGCAGCCTCTGACCTCTCCTGTTGCCCCCCCCCCAGCCTCTGACCTCTCCTGTTGCCCCCCCCGCAGCCTCTGACCTCTCCTGTTGCCCCCCCGCAGCCTCTGACCTCTCCTGTTGCCCTCCCCCCCGCAGCCTCTGACCTCTCCTGTTGCCCTCCCCCCACAGCCTCTGACCTCTCCTGTTGTCCCATCCGCAGCCTCTGACCTCCCCTGTCCCATCCGCAGCCTCTGACCTCCCCTGAGTCAAGAGAGGGAGCGCAGCCAGGATGGGGGTCATGGGAGAAGTCAGACATGTATGGACTGTGGAGAGGAAACTATGGGATAAAACCAGAGCCACCAAGCTGGAGCCGACTGACTGAGCCCTGCATGATGCACCTGAGAGGAGGTCAGTGACAGCACCGCCATGCCAGTCTAGGGGGGGTCAATACAATATTGTAAGGGGGCACTGATATAAAGGTTTCCCCCTTATCAGTAAACCCCCTTATCTTAGTGTTTTCTTTCTCTGGTCACCAGAGTCCTCCCCACATTCCCAGAGTTCCCCTTTACATCATAGTATGCAGGATTCCACCTTACAGTGCAAGGGGGAACTCTGATGTAAAGGGCAATGCTGCAGACCCTGATGTAAGTAGGGAGGCTCTCTGAGGACACTGATGTATGGGGGGCTCTCTGGGGACCCCGATGTAAGGAGGGGCTTTATAGGGATGCTCTCTGGGGACCCTGATGTAAGGGGGGTGCTCTCTGGGGACCCTAATGTAAGGGGGTGCTCTCTGGGGACCCTGATGTAAGGGGGAGCTCTCTGGGGACCCTGATGTAAGGGGGTGCTCTCTGGGGACCCTGATGTAAGGGGGGCTGCTCTCTGGGGACCCTGGTGTAAGGGGGGCTCTCTGGGGACCCTGCTCTCTGGGGACCCTGGTGTAAGGGGGTGCTCTCTGGGGACCCTGGTGTAAGGGGGAGGCTCTCTGGGGACCCTGGTGTAAGGGGGAGGCTCTCTGGGGACCCTGATGTAAGGGGGGCTCTCTGGGGACCCTGGTGTAAGGGGGAGGCTCTCTGGGGACCCTGGTGTAAGGGGGGCTCTCTGGGGACCCTGGTGTAAGGGGGGGCTCTCTGGGGACCCTGGTGTAAGGGGGAGGCTCTCTGGGGACCCTGATGTAAGGGGGGGCTCTCTGGGGACCCTGGTGTAAGGGGGAGGCTCTCTGGGGACCCTGGTGTAAGGGGGAGGCTCTCTGGGGCCCTGGTGTAAGGGGGAGGCTCTCTGGGGACCCTGGTGTAAGGGGAGGCTCTCTGGGGACCCTGATGTAAGTAAGGCTCTCTGGGGACCCTGGTGTAAGGGGGAGGCTCTCTGGGGACCCTGGTGTAAGGGGGGGGAGGCTCTCTGGGGACCCTGGTGTAAGGGGGAGGCTCTCTGGGGACCCTGGTGTAAGGGGGAGGCTCTCTGGGGACCCTGGTGTAAGGGGGGGGGGACCCTGGTGTAAGGGGGGGCTCTCTGGGGAGGGGGGCTCTCTGGGGATCCTAATGTAAGGGGTGGCTCTCTGGGGACCCTGATGTAAGGGGTGGCTCCCTGGGGACCCTGATGTAAGTGGGGGATCCACACTCAGATATGTAAAGATATATATATTGTATACATGTCTGTTCTATTTTGTTGTACTTATTCTTTGACTGTTTTGTTGAAAGGAGGGAGGATTGTATTGGGAGCGCTGAAGTGTCAGGTGTGACTGTGTGGCAATGGCAAATGGTTTACATAGCTCACGGCATCACGGGTCAGGTAGAGGGCCCCTCAGCAGAATTTTGCTTAGGGCCCCAGGGAGGTCAGGATCGGCACTGTATATATATATATATATATATAATGTTTGGGGGTTCTGAGTAGTTTTCGAGCAAAAAAAAAATATGATTTTTACATGTAGGAGAGGAGTGTCAGAATTGGCCTGGGTGGCAGGTGGTTAATTACCATAAGTAAGTAATATACAAATAATTATTATATATAGTTTTTAGGGTAATTTACTATATATTCAAAAACTGTACTCAAGCAGGTGGTTTAACGGACAAATTACTGAAGTTTGAAGTTAACTTCAAACCAGTAATTTCACATTAAATAGATAAATAATAAATTATTATGTTATAACAAATAGCACAATAATATATTATTTAGCTTGATTAAAAAAGTACCTTTTCAACAGCCGCAGCAGCAGATTCTCCCTCTTAACTGTGTGAGAAAAACATGGGATTATGGATAAACCTGATACACATAAACCCATGTTTTGTCCTTGTAGATAAGAGGACTGGGCTGGATGGAGCATTTGTTTTTTTAGACACGCCCCCTTCTATGACACTGCAGTGAGAGGAGAGCCTCCACTGCAGTATTTATATTGGACAGCTTGGACCAATGGTGCCCAACTTGATAGCGACAAAATCAGGGGCAACTTCCTCCATATGTACACAGCTCCACTTTATTCTTCTTCTTTATCCTGTACAACTATAATTGATTCCTCCTCTTTGGATTGTACAGCTCCAATTGATTCCTTCATTAGCTAACAGTCTTTTTTAGATCAGCAACAGCCCCTTACCGGCTAGGAACTCCCTCAGAAAATAGAATAATGTGCTGTGAGCTGCATCCTGGAGTACCTCCACTTCCTTGTAGACACTGTTCCCAGTTCTCCACTGCAGGAAATGCTAGCCCATCTGGCTGCCTCTTCACCAGCCCACCTGGCTGCTTCTTCACCAGTCTACCCAACTGACTCTTTTCACCAGTCTACCTGATTGACTCTCTGGAGATTCTCCCAGGGCAAGGTAGGGAAGATTAAGGCACACCGCTATCTTCCAGAGAGACCTGCTACATGTGGAAGTCTCCCTCCTTGTAAGTCCCTGCACCATGCTGTAGTACTCACACAGTCCTCTGCTTGCTCCCTCTGCTTCTCATGAAAGCTTCCTTCCAACTTCTCCTGTGGTAGGATCCTTTAAGGCCAGCACCTGAGCTCCGGTCTGACCCAACAGGGGTCCCTCGAGTCTCAGGACTGCATATACATCTTGCACCCGACTCCCCTCCCAGCATGACTTATCCATATTTAAGGGCTCACTAAGTCCCCTGCCAGGCCCACTGCTTGGGGACTGGCTATGTTCCCCTAAATATACAGTGCAAACCTCCTAGCCTCCTCCCGCTAGTCTCTAGAATGTTTTCCAATTTTCTAGAACCAGGAGGAGGCACCATAGAGCTGTCTGTATGAGTCATGCTGCCCTGAACTCTAATAACCCTGACCCAATTAAAGACTCACAGGCTTAAACATGAGTCAGGATATCGTTTACATACCCTCACACTAGTAGCACACTAGAAGGTGCTACATTCCTTATTTCTAATGGTCAACCTATTTGGCCAAAAGTTCTTTATTTGCAAACTTTTTGAGCCCATGGTGGTGGCAAACTCATCACCAATATAATCCTGTATATAAATATAAAAGAGAACAAATTTGAAAAAGAAGGTCACAGGCTTTTCATTACTCAATTCTTTAGAGTTTGAGACAAGTAGGTTTATTTAATAGTAAGTGCAGTAAGACATAACAATAAATCATTAAGAGCCAGTTCACACCATAACCATGCGCATTTTCCACACCGCTTTGAAAATGCACTGCACTTGCAACCTGTAGTGAGTGTCAGTGTTAAAGCGGAGTTCCACCCAAAAATGGAACTTACGCTTTAAGGGAAGGTGACCCACTGACATGCCACATCTGGCATGTCATTTTTTTGGGGGTTCCAGCTCCCACTTCCTCCCAGGGCACCGCAGCGTCAGAAGCAAGTTCACCTCTCTCCCCTCCCTCTCGGCAATCATCTGGGACAGGTCACATGCGTGCCCGGCTGTGAAGCCACAGCCAAGCGCCCACAAAGACAATGCCGACGCCGCAGAGAGGAGGGGAAGATAAGAAGGGCTTCGTTCCCCCACATTGCTGGTCCCTGGGACAGGTAAGTGTCCGATTATTAAGTCAGCAGCTGCAGTATTTGTAGCTGCTGACTTTTAATTAAAAAAAATTCCGCGGAACTCCGCTTCAACTTGCCGTGCATTTGCCTGCACCGGATCGTATGGTACAGTAGTACCATGCGATTCGGTTGCTGAGCGTTTTGTAAAGTGGTTCATGCACTACTCTTGGTGTGATTTCAGCTCATTGAAATAAATAGACTGAAATTGCACTGCACCCGGGAACCAACAACTCCTGTGTCAATTGATAACAAAGGTGAGATATCAGGGGCCTGAAAAAAATGGTAAAAAAAGAATTTTAAAAATATTTAAAAAAATTATAATTGTAAAAAAATATTTGTATAAATATTTAAAAAATATTTAAAAAATGGTGAAAAAAAAAAGAATTAAAAAAAATTGTGAAAAAAATATTTTACAAAATTGTAGAAAATTATTTTTAAAAAATTGTAAAAAAAATATTTAGGGCTCATTCACAGATAGATAGATAGATGAAAATATTTAAAAAATGGTGAAAAAAAAAGAATTTTACAAAATTGTGAAAAAAAGTAATTAAAAAAAATTGTGAAAAAATATATTTTACAAAATTGTAGAAAATAATTTTTAAAAAATTGTAAAAAAATATTTAGGGCTCATTCACAGATAGATAGTTAGAGATAGATAGGTAGATAGATAGATAGATAGATAGATAGATAGATAGATAGATAGATAGATAGATAGATAGATAGATAGATAGATAGATGTTTTTATTTTTGTCTTGCTCAGTATTTCAAAACTTTTCTGTGATAAAGGTTAAATCTGGACTGGTCAAAGAGATGTAGAATGTGAAATTAAAGATTTGGTGGAGAACAATGTAAATTATTAAGACAATAAGTCTTCCAACAGCTGGATTCATTTACATGGTAATGAAGCCAGCTGTTCTGCTCAAATAGGGAAGGTGAATGGCACAGTAGGACGTTGCCTTAGTTAACCCTTCAGTGCACAAAGGCAGCAAGCTAACAAGCAAGCTGATAATATCCACTTGACTGCATTAGATTGCAGTAATAATGACCTATAGAATATGTTATCCAATGATGACTAGATACTGCTGAGAGCGGATAGCTGAGGATAACAGGCCTGCCATCTGAGTCACACAAAGTGCTGGTATATCAGAATGCTTGTCGACCACCCTGTGCCAACGTTCACCATTCAGATAATGCATGCAGCATGCAGTAGAACCTTGGCTGCATTCTGCCCCGGGAGGGGAGGGGTAGTAAAGTAAGCCATTGCAATGCAGCATCTCCTCCATATTTACCATATCATTGATTTCCATGGACAGTGCTTGATTTGAAATATTTGTCCATGAAATGTGTCAGATTTCCAGGAAAGACCAACTAGAAAAAAATCATCATTTACCGCAGGTTAGAATCCATTCTTTACAATAATTGTGTTCTTAAAGTGGTTGTTAACCCACCAAAAAAAAAGACTTCAAGACAAAGGCATAATGAGCTAGTATGCATAGCATACTAGCTCATTATGAAATACTCACCTTAGATCGAAGCCCCCGCAGCGGTCCCTCCCAGCACACTGCTCTGCCCAGTGTCATGCAATGACATCACTCCCATGCATGTGCGCGGGAGCCTCCGGTAACGGCATGTCAGCTGAAGCAACGGCACGAATGAACCGTTGCTTCAGTGCGCATGTGCCGATGATGTTGGCACATGCTGATACAGGAGATATCTACTAGCTACTTTATAGCTTACCTTATCACACCTCCCAACTTTTTGATCTGGGAATGAGGGACACCTATCAGAAAAAGTATGCAGGCAAAGGACACTCCCCCCCCCTGCCACACCCCCTTAAAGGAGAATTGTACAAAAAAACAAGATTGGTTAAACCCACAAGTGCTTTTTTACCACTACTATTCCTTTATATTGGCTTTTGGAATTTACAAATGCATCAATTTAGAAATCAGATGAAAGGTTTAGTGTTGGAAAATATTTTTTGATAGATAAAAAGTGCAGAGGAGAGTGTGGAGAGGAAAGAGCACTCTACCATGGCTGGGAAATCCAGGAGCTGATGTCACCTATAGGTCCTAGCTGTTGTCAGCGCTCCCTCCTCTCCCCTGCAGCCGCCGCTGGCTGAGACAGGGAAGCTGGATCATGTGACCGGATCAAAGTGGGCTAAAAATAGATAAGTATATATATCTTTCTTACATAAGTTAGTCAGGATAGGTGTTAGGAGGGGAGGGAGAATATTTAAGACTGATTAGGTTTAAGCTGGAATTCTACTTTAGTGTTTTCCCACTGCACACCATATGGGATTGGCTCCCAAGCTTTACAGAGTGATGTAGTACCTCCTGACTGGTACAGGTGTAGAACATTATGACAAATTATGTCATCAGCATATCTAGGAGCTTGTTACAAAATTCAAAGCTTTTTGTTGAAATATCACCAGTGGCGGCTGGTGCTCAAAATTTTTTGGGGGGGGCGCAAACAAACTGAAAAATTCTGAATAAAACCCCCATCCATTGCAGCCTCACTGTACCATCAATCGCAGACACTGTGCCCCAAATGCAGCCACTGTGCCCATCAAACACAGCCACTGTGCAAATCAATTGCCGCCACTGTACCATCAAACGCACCACTGTGCCCATCAAACACAGCCACTGTGCCCATGAATTGCCGCCACTGTACCATCAAACGCAGCCACTGTGCCATTAAACGCAGCCACTGTGCCCATCAATTGCCACCACTGTGCCTTCAAACGCACCCACTGTGCCCATCAATCGCAGCCACTGTGCCCATCAAACACAGCCACTGTGCTCATCAATTGCCGCCACTGTGCCATCAAACGCAGCCACTGTGCCCATCAATTGCCGCCGTTGTACCATCAAACACAGCCACTGTGCCATCAAACGCAGCCACTGTGCCCATCAATTGTCGCCACTGTGCCATCAAACTCAGACACTGTGCCCATCAAACTCAGACACTGTGCCCATCAAACGCAGACACTGTGCCCATCAAACGCAGCCACTGTGCTATATAAAATGCTGCCACTGTGCCATCAAATGCTGCCACTGTGCCCCATCATATACAGCTACTGTGCCCATCTTATGCAGCCACTGTGCCCCATCAAATGCAGCCACTGTGCAGCATTGAATGCAGCCACTGTGCCCATCATATGCAGCCTCAATGTGCCCCATCATATGCCGCCTCACTGTGCCCCATCATATGCAGCCTCACTGTGCCCCATCATATGCAGCCTCACTGTGCCCCATCATATGCAGCCTCACTGTGCCCTATCATATGCAGCCTCACTGTGCCCCATCATATGCAGCCTCACTGTGTCCCATCATATGCAGCCTCACTGTGTCCCATCATATGCAGCCTCACTGTGCCCCATCAAATGCAGCCTCACTTACGTTACAGGCAGCTCTGTGCCTCAGTGCGTTCCACTGAGCTTCCGACGTCACTTCCAGTTTCCGGTTTCAGGAAAACCGGAAGTAACCTCTTTGATTGAACAAAAAAGCTCCCGCCCGTAGTAATACTATAGGCGGAAGCTGCTCAGCACTTTGGATTGCGCCTCAAAGCAGGTCAAAGGCCTGCAAATGAAGCACCTCGTCTGCAATCTCATGATCCAGCGCCCAAACACAGTGCACTTTAATTAAAAAAAAAAGATTTTTTATTTATTTAAGGAGCCTTTTTTTGTGACTGCTGGGTGTCTGATTTGTGCCTGCTGCAATGTTGTATTCCCGGTATAAGTCGCTGATTCCCACCATTACTAGTAAAAAAAATTAAAAAAATAAAATTCCGTAAAAGTATCCCATAGTTTGTAGACACAATAACTTTTGCACAAACCAATCAATATACGCTTATTGGGATTTGTTTTACCAAAAACATGTAGCTGAATACATATTGGCCTAAATTGAAGAAGAAATTAAATTTTTAAAAACAATTTATTGGGTGTGTTTTATAGCCTAAAGTAAAAAAATATAGTTTTTTTTTTTATTTCAAAATTGACGGTCTTTTTTTGTTTATAGCGCAAAAAAATAAAAACCGCTGAGGTGATCTAATACCCCCAAAAGAAAGCTCTATTTGTGGTAAAAAAAAAAAAAAAAGGACATCCGTTTTATTTGTGTACAGTGTCGCACGAACGCGCAACTGTCAGTTAAATGAACGGAGTGCTGTTTTCGCAAAAAATAGCCTGGTCGTGAAGGGGGTTAAATCTTCCAGGGCTGAAGTGGTTAAGGTAGTATTTTTTGGAAGGTGTTATTAAAGAGGGGCTCCCATTTAAAAAAAAAAAAGAAATTAAAAGTCAGCAGCTACAAATACAGCAGCTGCTGACTTTTAACCACTTTCAGACCGGACCAATTTGCAGCCAAAGGACCAGGCCCCTTTTTGCGATTCGGCACTGCGTCGCTTTAACTGACAATTGCGCGGTCGTGCGACGTGGCTCCCAAACAAAATTGACAAACACACAAATAGAGCTTTCTTTTGGTGGTATTTGATCGCCCCTGCGGTTTTTATTTTTTGTGCTATAAACCAAAAAGAGCGACAATTTTGAAAAAAAACGCATTCTTTTTTTATTTTTTGCTATAATAAATATCCCCAAAAATATATAAAAAAACATTTTTTTTCCTCAGTTTAGGCCGATACGTATTCTTCTACATATTTTTGGTAAAAAAAATCACAATAAGCGATTATTGATTGGTTTGCGCGGAAGTTATAGCGTTTACAAAATAGGGGATAGTTTTATAGCATTTTTATTAATAATTTTTTTTTATTAGTAATGGCGGCGATCAGTGATTTTTATTGTGACTGCGACATTATGGCAGACACATCGAACATTTTTGACACATTTTTGGGACCATTGTCATTTATACAGCAATCAATGCTATTTAAATGCACTGATTCCTGTGTAAATGACACTGGCAGTGAAGGGTTAACCACTAGGTGGCAGTGTAGGGGTTAAGTATGCCTAGAGGTGTGTTTCTTACTGTGGGGGTCATGGCTGTCAGCTAGTGAATGCTGATCTCTGCTCCAATCACAGGGAGCCGAGATCGGCATCACTAGTTGATAGGCAGAACGGGGAGATGCTGTTTATTTCTGCATCTCCCCGTTCAGCCTTCCCGTGAGACGATCGCGGGTGTCCCTGCGGCGATCGAGTCCACGGGACCCGCGACCAGCCTCACGGGGGTCCCGACCGGCGCGCGCTGGATGGCACGGCGGCATCTTAAAGGGGACGTATTTATACGCCCTTATGCCTGTCCGCGCCATTCTGTCGACGTATATCGTTGTGCGCCGGTCGGGAAGCGGTTAATAATCGTACACTTACCTGTCCCAGGGTCCAGCGATGCGGGGTATCGAAGCCCCGCTCGTCTTCCTCTCCGTTCGGCAGCGCCGGCATTGTAACTGTGGGCACCCGGCTGTGGCTTCACAGCCGGGCACCCACAGCGCATGCGCGACCGCGATTGGCAGCGCAATCATCTGGGACCTGTCACATGTCCTAGATGATTGACAAGAGGGAGGGGGCAGAGCTGAGCCCTTCCTGCGCCGAGGGGAAGTGACGTCAACAGCCCAGGCACTGAAGGTGGCAGACTACGAGGGACCCCCTAGCAACAGCCATTTAGGTGAGTAAAAAAAAAATTCACATTTTTTTTCCTTTTTTTTTTTTGGCACATTCATGATTTTTTTTTTTTTTTGGGGTGGAGCACCACTTTAATTCCTTAAAAAATAATATATAAACTCCAATTAGATAAATTATAATTGTATTTATTAAAATTTTTAATTTGTATTTAGTGTATCTCACAGACACTGGCCCAGCATCAACCTCCCTAGAAATAATTGCTTCCAGTGATGCACTGGAAGCAATTAACGGAATTAAATATTTAGCTGTAAGTCAGTTATTATTTGCTTTCATGGGTTCCAACCTACAGGTTGTTAGGATAGGTACTTTGTAAAAGCAGCTATTTCCTGTGGCTAAATCACACGCGTAGCATACCTGGCATCGTTTTAGAACCATGAGTCGGTTATCGCTTATTCTGAGAGAGAACATGAACACTTCTCGGTGTTAGTAGACACAAGATGATTTCCTGTCCTCATTACTCAAAAGGCTATTAAAAGGCTTAAAATAGGTTTCCATCTAGCCGTTAAGTACAGAGGAGGATATCCTTAATTAGGGCTAGTAAAAAGGAAAGATAATTGTGGCTTCTCCCTTAAATTGCTATTTTAATGTCATCTCAACTTGTACATGAGAAATAAAGAACATTTAGTGGAAATAGAGCTGCTGGAGGATTTGGTGTAAATAAAGGTGGGGTGCCACTTGGAACCTCGTTAGAAAGACTGAGCTAAATTTTGTCTGAAATAAAATCTGGTCGTAGTCATACAGATTAACCGCTTGCCGACCAGCCGCCGCAGTTATCCTGCGGCAGGTTGGCTCGGCCACGCAAATCGCCGTAGGTGTACATTGGGCTCATACACAGCGATCTGTGGGTCCATTGGCCAGAGGGGGAGAGAATCAGTGGGTCCGGCGGACTCGATGTCCGTCGGTCGCCCGTGATCGTTCCCCCGCTGTGACAGAACGGGGATCTGCCATAGTAAACAAGGCAGATCTCCGTTCTGACAGGGGATCACACATAGATTCTGTCTTTCTGCTATGCAGGAAGACGGATCTGTGTGTTGTCTAGGGTTGCCACCTGTCCGGGATTCACCCGGACAGTTTGGGTTTGGAATCATGCGTCCAGGTTTCAGACTGTCTGAAACCCGGACACATTATTCAGACCGGACTATGGCTTCCAGATACATCTGGATTAGAGGTGCTGACTGCCAAGGGGTGAGTGAGCTCACCATCCATCCCTGTCTGTGACTGAGGTCTCCCTCTTTCTCTCTCCTGCGTCTGAGTGAGTAAACTAAGGTAGTTCAGGGTTGTCAGAGCACCCCTTACATCAGAGTCTCGCTTTACACCAGAGGTTGCAGTGTTTCCCCTTACATCAGAGTCCTCTCCGTACATCAGAGTTCTCAGTGTTCCCCCTTAAATCAGGGTTCCTAGAGCATCCCTTATGTTAAAGTTCCCAGAGTTCTCCCTTACATCAGAGTCTGCAGAGTCTCCCCTTACAGTGAAAGGGAACTTTGCGAATTTAGATGTAAAAGGGGAACTCTTTGGATTCATATGTATAAGGGGAACTCTGTGGATTCATATGTATAAGGGGAAGTCTGTGGATTTAAATGTATAAGGGGAACTCTGTGGATTCATATATATAAGGGGAACTCTGTGGATTCATATGTATAAGGGGAAGTCTGTGGATTCATATATATAAGGGGAACTCTGTGGACTCTGATGCAAAGGGGGACTCTTGTTATTAACTTTATATGATTAGAAATGTTATTTAATAGCAAAATATATGTATAGTTTATACTATAAAAAAAATTGTTGTGCGCCCCTAAAGTGTTTGGGTTTGACTTGAAGAAAAAGGTGGCAACTCTAGTGATGTCCCAGGCAGCCCATCCCTCCCACACAGTTAGAAACGCAATGAGGGAAGACATTTAACCCCTTGATCGCTCCTGATGTTAACCCCTTCCCTGTCATTGTCATTGGTACAATATCAGAGCATATTTTTAGCATTGATCACTGTAATTTTGTCACTGGTTCCCAAAAAATTTCAAAAATGTCAGCTAGGTATCCGATCTGTCTGCCACAATGTCACAGTCCCGCTAAAAAATCACTGATCAAGGCCATTACTAGTAAAAAAAAAAATAATTATTAAAATGCCATAAATCTATTCCCTATTTTGTAAACGCTATAATTTTTGCGCAAGCCAATCAATATACGCTTGTTGGTTTTTTTTTACCAAAAATATGTAGCAGAATACATATTGGTCTAAATTTTAGAAGAAATTCTATTTTTTTTATTGGGTATGTTTTACAGCAGAAAGTAAAAAAATATTCTTATTTTTTTTTTTTCAAAATTTACGTTTTCTTTGTATATGGTAAAAAAAAGTAAACCGCAGAGGTGATCAAATACCACCAAAAAAAAGCTCTATTTGTGGGGAAAAAAAAAGACAATTTTATTTGGGTACAGCATCGCACCACCGCGCAATTGTCAGTTAAGGTAACACAGTACTGTATCGCAAAAAAATACCTGGTCAGGAAGTGGGTAAATCCTTCTGGGGCTGAAGTGGTTAAGTTGAAAAAGCAGTTTGGGCAAAAGCAACCCCCCTTCAATCATTTCCACTCATACGCAAATTAAAAAAACACCCTAACACCATTCATTACTCACCACTGTCACATGACCCTCTTCAGGCCCATCTCCGGTAGTGGAGTCCAGTGATCGACTGCTGCAGTCCAGTCCCACTACTGACCAGTCTTGTTGCTGCCCTTCAAACTTACTACATAAGTTGTACCTGTTTATCTGCACCGCTTTCTTTTCCAGATCAGTTCAAAGTACACAGATCAAAGATATATATCAGCACTAGAAGGCAGGGGGCGGAGATCTGACATCACACTCTGCACAGCTAGAGCACAGAGCTTCAGTGTAATCTGAGAGCTGAGTGGAGGGAATGGACACACCCCCTTCTACACAGAATCATAGGATAACATACACAGCTGTGGATGTCATTCACCTGCTGTATATTGAAGGGGGGCAGGGCCTTCACTCTGGATGCTGTAGAGTTCACATAAGCTATTATCAGTGACACATGCAGATAGCAGAGGGAAAACACAGCAGAGAGAAATTACATTCGATGCCAGGGGGCAGGGCCTTCACTCTGGATGCTGTAGAGTTCACATGCCCCTGTAACGATGCTGGCACCAAATGGGCTATTTAAACTCAGTTTAAGAGTCAAGTGTAAGAATCCTTCCTCATCCTATCATCCTATCAGGCTCAGCTATGAGGTACGTGATAGGTACTAATGTTTAGAACAGTATGCACCCAGGGGTGAATGCCCAGACTGCTTGTGTTAAAGACTTTTGTCCCTGGGTACATCGTGCCCTAAACGTTAGTAGCACTTGGTATACCCTCCAGCCACAGCAGCTTTTAGCCTCCCTTGGAGTTTTGCAGTCTTCTGGCAGGAGAGTTGGGCCTGTGTATTCCACCCACACCAAAATACCGGGATCTCATGCACCAGGACTAAGGCCTTAACTGCTTCAGATCTGCGCTACAGCCGAATGATGTCCGAATGATGTCCTCCCCTTTGCAGGCTCGCCAAGGCCCCCTGAAATGCGCGCGCGGCGCGTGCTGTGATCACCCGAGTCTCATCACAGATCCAAATAAGGGGGCGATCCTGGCCCCTTACCATGTGATCAGCTGTCAGCCAATGACAGCTGATCACGTGATGTAAACAGAAGATCGGTAATCGATTATTTTAGGGATCAGGATTTAGCTATCCTTGGAAAGTGTGCTACATCTGGCAGTCTTTCCCCTTGTATGCCCCTGGGTGTGCTGAGGTACTCACACTGTTCTTTGCTCCCTGCTGCACTGAGCAAGACTCTTTTTTAGGCTTCCAACTTATCAGATTTTCCCATGTCAGCCCGGATGTCCAAAGGTAATGGAGATTCATCTGTTAGGCTTCCGCTCCTTCCTTTCCTCAGCTCCAGCCTTGAGGCAGGGCCCCCAGACCGGGGGTGCCCACCCAAGCCACATGACAGCAACCTCAGCACTCCATCTTATATCCAACTCATCTAGTGTTCAGGCTCCATCATACTTAAGGGCTGACCCAGCCACCTTGCCAGGCCCTCTGCCGGGGAATTGGCCAGATTCCCTCAAGTGTGCAGATCAGGACCTCCTGGCCTCCGCCCACTAACTTCCAGAAGCTTCTCCAAGCTTCTACATCCAGGGGAAGGTACCAGAGCCCTGCCCTATAGAGCCATCCAGCCGGACCTGCAGTAACTCGACCTAATTACAGACTCACACAATTACCATTATGCCGCGTACACACGTACGGACTTTTGCCGGCGGACCTAAGTCCAGACTCACTCACCATACTACACACGGCCGGATTGTCCGCCGGACTGCCAAGCCCAGCGGATAATTTTAAAACAAAACTTAAAACTTTAGTCCGCCGTACTTTGGCCAAAAAAAAGTCCGCCGGCGCCCACACACGAGGGGATTATCCGCTCGACTTCGGTCCAGCGGATAATCCCGCGGGATAGTCCCTTCGTGTGTACGCGGCCTTAGTCATACCAAATAAATTTACCTACACTAGGGTGTAGGTGCTACACCTGCATAGTTCTGGGGGTAATGCCACTTTAAAGAACCAGCAGTATGACACCAATGAGCTGTAAGGGTAGCATTCTAATCAAGCTCTAATGGTGGCATTCTAATCACCACTGTAAAGGGGGCATTCTTCTCAATGACAACCAATGTAAAGGGGCATTTTACCTACTAAATCCTGATAATTTGGTTTTAGCAGGAATTCTTCTGGACCTGCAAATTATTTCAAGGGTTCCTTGGGGGTAAAAAGGTTGAGAAAGGCTTGTCTAGAAGAAAGAAGACTTGGGACCTGACGTGTCACTTGATATTGGAGTTTAATAAGTGTAAAGTGTTTTTTTTTTAACCACTTAAAGCGGAAAAGTGGTTACCCTAAAGTGGAACTTCCGCTTTTCGGAACCCTCCCCCCCCTTCGGTGTCACATTTGGCACCTTTCAGGGGGGAGGGGGGGTGCAGATGCCTGTCTAAGACAGGCATCTGCACCCACTTCCGGGCATTAACTCCCACGGGAGTTAACGCAACTTCCTGTCCCGGCGCGCTGTCACGCGTGTCCCGGCAGACAGCGCTGACGATTCGAAGTGAAGCCGCAAAGGCGACACTTCCTGATTCCCTCACCGAGAATGGCGCCGGCAGCAGCAGAGAGCCGAGCGATTGATCGGCCTCTGCTGCCAACATCGCTGGAACCTGTGACAGGTAAGTGTCCATTTATTTAAAGTCAGCAGCTGCAGTATTTGTAGCTGCTGGCTTTTAAAAAAAAAATTCAGGTACAGTCCCGCTTTAAGGACCAAGCCTGTTTTTCAGACTCAGTGTTTTCATGTTTAAAACTTTTTTTTTTTTGCTCGAAAATTACTTAGAACCCCCAAACATTATATATTGTTTTTTTTCTAACACCCTAGAGAATAAAATGGTGGTCATTGCAATACTTTTTTTTACACCGTATTTGTGCAACGGTCTTACAAGCGCGCTTTTTTTGGAAAGAAATCCCTTTTTTGAATAAAAAAATAAGACAACAGTAAAATTAGCCCAATTTTTTTTTTATATTGTGAAAGATAATGTTACGCCGAGTAAATGTATACCCAACACGTCACACTTCAAAATTGCGCCCGCTCGTGGAATGGCATCAAATTTTTACTCTCAAAAAGCGACATTTAAAAAATTCTACAGGTTGCATCTTTTGAGTTACAGAGGAGGTCTATGGCTAGAATTATTGTTCTCGCTCTACCAATCGCGGCGATACCTCACATGTGTAGTTTGACTACCGTTTTCATATGCGGGCGCTACTCCCGTATGCGTTCGATTCTGCGCGTGAGCTCGTCGGGACGGGGTGTTTTTTTAAAAAAAAAATAAAAAATTCTTATTTATTTTACTTGAATTTATTCATTTTTACACTGTTTTAAAAAAAAAAAATGGATCAAATGTAAACATCCCTTGTAATAGAAAAAAGCATGACAGGTCCTCTTAAATATGAGATCTGGGGTCAAAAAGTCCTCACATCTCATATTTGGACTTAAATGCAATAAAAAATGTAATTTGAAAAAATTTAAAAAAATTTAAGACGTATGGGCGGAAGTGACGTTTTGACATCGCTTCCGCCCTCCTATGGTATATAGACGAGTGGGGGCCATCTTAGCCTCACTCGTCTCCATACCCATCACACTGCAGGACCTGATCGCTACTGATGGCTCCGGTATGAGGCGGAAGGCGCGGGAGAGCGGCAGGAGGGGGGGTGGCACCTCTCCCGCCGCCGATAACGGTGATCTCGCGGTGAACAGAGACCACCATTATCGCAAACAGAACCGCCTCCTGTAAAGATGGATATCTCGGTTGTGGCAGCAGCTGCTGCCGTTACCGAGATATCCCTCTTCAAAGTGCCGACGTATATGTACAGGAGGTGGGGCTTAAGTGTGCAATATATCATTGGGGCATACGCTAGAGGGGATTTTGTCCAAATTTAAAGTGGTTCTAAAGGCAGAAGGTTTTTTATCTTAATGCATTCTCAGAATGTAGCTCCCCCTTCTAGCACCCCTTTATACCTTCGATCTCAATCCAGCCATGTACACAAGAGCGGCATCTCTCTTAGCTCTCTCTTTCCTCATAGGCTCAGAGACAGCAGTCAATTTCAGCCAGTGAAGAGGGAATGGGTCTGGGGCTGAGCCACACTCTTTGTATATATGTACACCCAGAGCCGGTTTGGGAGTGAGCCTGCACCAGTGGCGTATCAGCCATGTGTGCAGGGTGTTCAATGCACATGGCCCCTGGGAGGGGGTGGGCTACTGTGACCCACCCTGCACACATAGATTGTCCCCTGGTTCACAGCCAGGGATGATCGGTGCGGCAGAGGGACAGCTGTGAGTATCAATCTCCCTGCATGCCTTTTTTAGCTGACAGCCGCTTCTCCTCCTCTCCCTCCCGCGGATGTCAGCTGAAAAGCCATGCAGAGAGATCAGTGCTCACAGCTGTCCCTCCCGCCGCACCCATCATTTACGACTGTTCCCTGTGTCCTCCTCCTCTGGCCCCCTTCATGTCCTCCTCCTCCGCCCCCTGTGTGCTCTCCTCTCCCACCGGCTGCTGGGGGGATGTGTCAGGATGGAGAGCGGAGGAACGGGCCGGTAAATATGTAATTTACTGGCCCCTTCCTTTTCTGAATTGGACAGTGAGAGATCACTACTGATCGCTCCTGTGTTCTGTGATAACTGAGTAGAGTAAACTGTGTTTACTCTGCTTCAGTTTATGAATGAACAGGAGCCTCTGTCTCCTGCTCATTAATTTTCAATGCTGAGGCTGCTGAGAAAGGGACTGGGGAATCTTTGACCTCAGTCACTTTCTCTGTCTCACCAAAGTCCCCAACAGGGATGATAAAAAAAAATAAAAATTGCAATAAATATAAAAATATTAAATTGTAAAAAAAATTATAAAAAATGTAAATTGTAAAAAAATGTATAAAATAAAAAAACTACTGACACTGTCCACTGCCCCAACCCCTCCCCCCAAAAAGCATTGTGATTTTTTTTTAAACAAGTTATATTGTAAAAAAATAAATTAAAATCTACTGACACCATCCACTGCCCTACTGACACAATCCACTGCTCTACTGACACTGTCCACTGCACTACTGACACTGTCCACTGCCCCATACCCTCCACACTCCACACTCCTCTCCTGCGCATACTACTCACCGCCGTACACTCCGCAATGTACATTCCTTATTTAACATTACTGCATTCTCAGAATTTAAGCCACGCCTAATATTTAGCACAATGTAAGCCACGCCCACATGTTGCCACGCACATCGCATTTTTCTTTATCAATGCCTAGGACCCACTTTTTTCATCTTGCACATGGGCCCACTCAATTCATGATATGCCCCTGGCCCGCACGAGTGCACCTAAAGCAAGCAGCTTGCTATGGTAGGCACTTGGCAGGGGGAGCCAGGAATGTCAGCGGGGGAACCTAAAAGAGGAGGATTGGAGCTGCCCTGTGCAAAACCATTGCACAGAGCAGGTAAGTGTAACATATTTGTAATTTAAAAGGAATATGTTATGAAATATTACTTTAGGCTTTAAATAATCAAACCTCAGAGCTGCAAAGGTGAAATGTGAAGGACCAAAAAATGCTGGTTTGACGTGCCTGCTATGGGGGATAAACTTTGCTGTCGCTAATAAAACCTGAATGTTTGTAAGGAGCAGCTGCTTGTCTTTATGAACTGCTCTATGAGATTTGTTCATTTACTATTGCACATAGGACTGTGAGGAAACATCCTTACCTCTGTCACAGGGGACCGTATTTTAAGCCTCTTTATTGCAAAAGAGTTTGCCAGTTTTCCCTGTTTCACACGATCTACAGATTTATTCTTTAAGATAATTACAGTGGTCCCCTCGGGAGTATGACTGCAATTATCCACGATGGGCAGCGAGAGAAGGGAAACCATTATCAGCAAACACCGCTTCTAAAGAGTGTAAACAAAACATGAGGCAACCAGAGCAAAAACAGTCAAGAATACTTCAGACATGCTTAGCTCTTAAGGTTGGCCACAGATTGAGAACAGTGAGTGGAGAGATCAATGTCTGTCCTCATATAACTCAGTCTAACCTCCAAGTCATTGCCATCCTTGACCAACATTGACACTGAGGAGCACATGGATCTGTCACTGTTCTCTGTGGAAGACTGATAATGTTCAATAGAATGGGATAATGAGTGCCTATGACCACATGAAGAGTTACACTGCACAGAAACAAGTCCTTCTCAGAAGCGGATCTCCATACCGGACTTGCCACCACTTCACCGGCATCAAACACATGATCAGTCTCTTTCACATAAGGTACAGGAACAGTCTTGCCAATCCCAGCAACAGGTGTCTCAAACTTCCATTGAGGGCGTCCTCCCTCCATGGTTGTGCTCTCACAGGCCAATGCCCCCACCTGGTTGCAGGGCAACATTGCAGACCAAACAGGTTTCCTGTTGCCAGTGGTCACAGCAGACACCTAGATTGAGCTTTTCCTGCCTAGCACCCCTGACCTAATGTATACCAGCCTTCCCCACCCTAGATGTATACATACCTCCATCCCACTTCTGCGACCTACCACAAACTTCACATACTGTGATTGAAGTCCCTGTTTCCCGTTTCAGGGACGAATCAGGGCCGAATTAATGCCTGAATTCGGCCCTGAAATGGAGCCAAAGACGCACAGTGCAGTGCGCTCCACAGCCGCAACGAAGATATGTGAACCGGCTCCATAGGTAGCCAGTCACATTCTCCTGCTATGCGAATTGGATGCGGGGAAACCCGCATCTAATTCGCATAGGTGTGAACCCAGCCTTAAGGTTTCTTTGCACTGGCAGAGGCTGCATAGTCAACTCTGAACTCTAAACCCCTTAAGACGTCTCCAGTCACATACACAACCATCCCCAGGGACTACCATCCTTTGGATTTCTGTCCGCCCCCGGTGCTGTCATGTGGGGGTTTCGCACGTGCCAGATGCCGCCACAGCTCCCAGAAAACATGCTCCTAGGGGAGCCTCCAGCTCTCACTGTTGCTCTTTCGCTGCATGGTAGTTGTGAGTATCTTTACAACTAGGGTTTACCCCCAAGTTATACTTCTTTATATCCCAACAAAAGCATTGACCTTGAAACTTATATGTTTCATTTCAGATACACACATTGTCGCTCCTGAAGAGTGGATACAAATACTCCATGAAACGCGTAGAGCCTCTGTACATGCAATGTGTAATACTGATTATGTATTCAACTTCCTTCACACGAATGTCTGTATATTATTATAACTATCCATTATTAACTGTGCAAAGGAAAGTTTCACAGTTGGTGTAGCCCTAATCCCGCTTCCCTGTCATGTACTATCATGTGTTTTCATGTATATAGATGAATTATACTGTGACCAATGTACCAATTTGTATGAAATCTTTTATCATGTTATATATTAAATATACAATTTCTTGACCCCTCACTATTGACTGCGCACTTCATTCAAAGTCCCGCCTCTTTTCCCCTTTTGCATAGTCAACTCTCAGGTCATCTATCAAGTCTTCCAGCTCAGAAGCCAGTCCCACAGAAGTCTACATACACATTGTAATACATGTGTTGTTAAATGGCTGACCATATAACAAATTGTAAGATTCATTACAACAGAGCACTCATTGTATTGTAATCTGCAGCCTTGAATATGTCCTTGGCTACACTGTCCAGATCTGCCCGACATCAGCTTTTGTCATCTGTTCTTTGCAATGCTACCCTATCTACCTGAAAAGTGGTAGATATTTATGGTTGCAGTGTGACCTATGGAGACGCATCTTGGTAAAAAGTTGTCATTTTCAGCGGATCATCTAGAATTGTTCCTGGAAAGGATGTCTAAGGCCTCTTTCACACGGGGCGGATCAGTGCTGATCCGCCCCGTGGATATCCGCTTGCCCAGCAGGGATCGCCGGAGCAATCTCCGCTGAGCAGGAAGATGACAGGTCCGTCTCTGCACACTGCGTAGGGACGGACCTGTCAGAGCGCCACTCTCCCCTATGGGAGATCGGGTGACGAAGGACCGTAGAGTCCGTCGTCATCCGATCCGATGACGGATGGAAAAATTGCTTTTTCCTCCGTCACACTTTTTCGGATCGGAGCGGGTCGGATGTCAGCAGACATGTCACTGCTGACATCCGACGCTTCATAGACCTCTATGGAGCATCCGTTCAGGTCCGCCTGAAAAACTGACAGGCGGATCTGAATGGATCGGCCGTGTGAAAGAGGCCTCAATGTTTGGATATTCTGATTTCCATTTCATATCTATAGATTAAGCTGTCCTAACCTGTAAAAATTTACAAACCAATAATTTGCAGGTTTATGCACAAAATATAAAATAACAATAAATAAAATAAATAGTTAATGTAGCACTAACCCCCGAAGGAGCTGCTGGTTTTATTTGGGCTTACCGTTACCTCACCTGCTTGTAGCTTCGTCTTGGGGATCCCGTGGAAAATGGCCCAAAGAATGTGAATTTCCAATACTTAATTCTTTTTCGATGGTTATTTATTAAAAGTAAAGTCTCTGAATAAAAGGGTAGAGGATTAAGGGTGAGTTCAGGCACCTGGTACTGCGAGTTTAAGTTCTCTTTGTTAATCTAGAAGACAATAGTTCCTCTTGATAGATCCAGCCACCACCGGATAAGTCCCTCTCACTGGACCTAGCAGCCGGTGGGGTATTTAACACAGTCTCTGCCACAGACTTGTGAGGTTAAGCTTTAGCGTTACTGAGAGATGAAGAAAAATTCCATACAATACCAGTCTCTTTCAGCCGAACCGGCGATACTGTACGGGTGGTGTGATCAGCGTTGCGTTCTTCAACTATGTCTTCCTGCTCCTCCAGAGAAACAAGCCTCGCGCACGCTGAAAGACTCCTCCCCTGGATCCTCCAGTTGCTGGGTCTCTCCCTTCAGATGAGACGGCACGGACCATCCCTGGATCAATAGGCTCCAAGATCCGCTTGGGCCTATCCCCTCAGTTGCGCTGCCTCGGGCCAGCTAGCCCAGAGGCACAGAATGCATAGTCCCCATTTCCACAGAGCAGTGCGTTTTCACTGCGGGTGGTTTCAGGTGTGGGAATCGCTGTGATTACCGCACCCGCAGCCACACACAGAAGTGTGAACCAAGCCTTAAGGTGTGAGAGAGCGGAACTTTAAACTGCAAGCCCAGCACTGGCAAAGGAGACACAAACAAGTAATAGGGTCTCAGTTAGGCTCCATTAACACCCGAGCGTATCCATTTACTGGCGTTTTTTGGGCGTTTTTTAACTTCTTGCTGACCGCCCACTGTCAAAAGACGGCGGAGCGGTGCAGCTCTTGTGGCGGGCCGCCGTCATATGACGGCGCTACCATTTCGGCCACTAGGGGGCGCGCGCGCCGCGGGAGGGGGGCCGCCGATGCGCGTGCCCGGCGGCCGCGATGTCTTCCGGGCACCCGCGATTGCCCAGTAACTGAGCAGGACGTGGATCTGTGTATGTAAACACACAGATCCACGTCCTGTCACTGGAGAGGAGACCGATGGTGTGTCCCTTGTACATAGGAACACTGATCGTCCCCTCCCCCAGTCAGTCCCCTCCCCCCACAGTTAGAATCACTAAGATAGGGAACATATTAACCCCTGCAGCACCCCCTAGTGTTAACCCCTTCCCTGCCAGTCACATTTATACAGTAATCAATGCATTTTTATAGCACGGATCGCTGTATAAATGTGAATGGTTCCAAAAATGTGTCAAAAGTGTCCGATATGTCCGCCGCAATGTCGCAGTCACGATAAAAATCGCAGATCGCCGCCATTACTAGTAAAAAAAAAATAATAATAAAAATGTCATAAATCTATGCCCTATTTTGTAGACGCTATAACTTTTGCGCAAACCAATCAATATACGCTTATTGCAATTTTTTTTACCAAAAAATATGTAGAAGAATACGTATCGGCCTAAACTGAGGAAAAAATTTGTTAAAAAAAAAAAATTGGATATTTATTATAATAAAAAGTAAAAAATATTATGTTTTTTCAAACTTGTCCCTCTTCTTTTGTTTATAGCGCAAGAAATAAAAAACCGCAGAGGTGATCAAATACCACCAAAATAAAGCTCTATCTGTGGGGAAAAAATTATAAAAATGTTATTTGGGTACAGTGTTGTATGACCGCGCAATTGTCATTCAAAATGCGACAGCGCTGAAAGCTGAAAAATGGCTTGGTCAGGAAGGGGGTGTTCGTGCCTGGTAGGCAAGTGGTTAAAGCTTTTTTTGCAGCTTTTCAAAGCGTTTTAGAAGTTTATTACAAACATTTTACAAAAAGAAGCTACTTTTTTGAGCTTCAGGCGTTTTGCTTCAGGCGACACAATGCACATATGTGAACAGGGGCCATTGAAATTAATGGGATTTTGCTTGTTGGGCATTTTGGAACTTTAGAGATGAGCGTTTTATGAGCTGAAAAACGCTCAGGTGTGAATGGGGCCTTACGGTGAGTTAAAACATTAAACCCTGATTACTATAAAGCCTTAATGCCTTATCCCCCTGGCAATGTACCCTCCCTTATGTTGAGGACATGTAGCCTGGTTCAGGAGGGGGCATGCTCGGATTAGGATCTGATATGGATTTTAGGGGAGCCCCATGCTATTTCTTTCTTCTTCTTTTTTTTTCGTTGAGATCCCCTGTAGGCTATGATTTCATGGCCTACATCCCCCTTAAAATTCATACTAGACCTGAAGAGTCCTGGAATTTGGGTGCAACCCCACACCATTTTTTATTTGCACAGGGTCCCCTTTTTTCCCCCAATTACCATCTATACTAGACCCTCATGTAGGATAAAATTCTGGTACAGATGAAGAGATTCCCCTGATGCTTTGTTTAAAAACAGAGATTATCAGTCAATTCCGTAATTTACCAGCAATTTAAACAATATATTTTTTTTTAATTTTGTAAATGTCAGTTTTGCTATAGAAGGTTGTATATATTTTAGAGATGTGCCACTACACAGGCAGGTTAAGGGCATCCCCCAGACATGTTATTTAAAATAATTTAGAATTTTTTATATTTTACTTTAAAGAAGAACTAAAAAAAAGTAGGAAGCTCTTTGTCATTAAGACAAGCTTGGAAATCGGTGGAAAGGAATATAAAAAAACAAGGTGAAAAATGGTTTTCTCCTTTAACCACTTGTCGCCCGTCCCGCCGTCATTTGAGCGGTTCTCGTTCTGGGTGGACGTCATATGACGGCCCTCCAGAACGTCTGCTCTCGCGCACCCATGGGGGCCCCCCTTTGTGGTCGATCGGTGGTGTGGTGTTTCAGTCTGACACACCGCTACACCGATCTCAGTAAAGAGCCTCTGACGGAGGCTCTTTACCACATGATCAGCCGTGTCCAATCACGGCTGATCATGATGTAAACAGGAAGAGCCGTTGATCGTCTTTTCCTCACTTGCGTCTGACAGTCGCCAGTAGAGGAGAGTCGTTCGGCTGCTCTCCTGACAGGAAGGGTCTGTGCTGATTGTTTATCAACGCAGCCCCCCTCGGATGCCCACACAGGACCACCAGGATGCCGCCAGGACCACCGGGGATGGCCACCACACTGGACCACCAGGTATGCCACCCTAGACCACCAGGGAAATGCCAATCAGTGCCCATGCAGCTGCCAATCAGTGCCCATCCCCAATGTCTGCCAGTGCCAGCAGTTATGCCTATCAATGCCATCTATCAGTGCCGCATATCAGTGCCTATCAGTGCCATGTATCTGCCTAGCAGTGCCCATCAGTTTCGCCTATCAGTGCTAATCAGTGCCCAGCAGTGCCGCCTATCAGTGCCACCCATAAGTACCCATCAGTGCAGTCTTTCAGTGCCTATCAGTGTCGCCTATCAGTGACCACCACCATGAGTGCCCACAGTGCTGCATATCAGTGCCACCCATCAGTGCCGCCAATCAGTGACCATCGTCAGTGCCCATCAGTGCCACCTCATTGGTGCCACCTCATCGGTGCTGCCTTATCAGTGCCCGTCAGTGCCAACTTATCAGTGCCCATCAGTGAAGGAGAAAACCTGCTTATTTACAAAATGTTATAACAGAAACAAAAGAAAAACTTTTTTTTTTCAAAAAAATTTAGGTCTTCTTTATTTGTTTAGCAAAAAAAAAAAAAACGCAGAGGTTATCAAATACCACCAAAAGAAATCTCTATTTCTGGGAAAAAAATGATAAAAATGTTGTTTGGGTACAGCGTAGCATGACCGCGCAATTGTCATTTAAACAGCGACAGCGATGAAAGCTGAAAATTGGTCTGGGCAGGAATGGGGTAAGTGCCATGGGGTATTGAAGTAGTTAAGCATTTAAAATCTCCAGAACTCCAGAGAGTTGTCTTCCTCCGCCACCGCCATCCAACAAGTAACATTTTTTTTTTTTTAATTTGACTTTCAAATCATTTAACATTCTCCTCTCATCCTGACAAACATTAGTCTATTTTTTCCCCATGAAAAGTGTGATCCCATCTTACACAAAATATAACAAGACATTTACAAACCAATTTGCTAAATACTAAGGAAACACTGCAAGTTCCTCTCATGTCATTTGCTGTATGACAGCCTCTGATATGTGTCTGATCCTGAAACGGTGCTGAGAATTTCAACTCCTCTGACAGAAAACATTGCTGCGCTTACGGCGGTGTCATAGGAAATTACAATTAGCCCCTTATTGTGTCTATGATGAATGTTGAAAAACAAACATCGCAACATACATCGCGCTCTTATTTCATTCTTCTATTCTGAAGGCTGAAATTATATAGGCTGCCAGTCACCCTCGGAGAAATTGCACCTGGAAATTTTCAGAATGTTGAATGAAGTCAATATTTAAAGAGAAAATATTGGATGTGATTTTTATTTTTATATTTATTTTTAATTTTTTTATGTCTGAGGGATTGTAACATCTATAAACTGCAATGAAACCACAGCTCTCATGTCTGTGTGTCTATCCTATTATCAACTGCTGGTCTGCAGCAGCCGAAGGATGTACAGAACAAAGAAATAAGGAACCTCTTTCAACAATTGAATGGGCTTGTCCTGCAGCTGATGGGCTTTACTGGCACCGTCGGGAGACCAAAAAAGTTTTATAAAAATATCTAACCTTTATTGGAACATGTATTAACCACTTCACTACCCGCCCATAGTCATATGACGCCCAGCAGGTGGATCTCCCATCCTGGGTGGGCGTCATATGACGTCCTCCCATTCCCAGCCGCCTAGGGGGCGCGCGGCGTCGCCGGGCACCCGCGATTGCCCGTTAAAACAACGGGACCGCGCGGGACCGTGGAGCTGTGTGTGTAAACACACAGCTCCACGTCCTGTCAGTGGCGAGGAGACCGATCATGTGTTCCTAGTACGGAGGAACACTGATCGGTCTCCTCCCCTTGTCAGTCCCCTCCCCCCCACAGTTAGAATCACTACCTTAGGGAACATTTTAACCCCTGCAGCGCCCCCTAGTGTTAACCCCTTCCCTGCCAGTCACATTTACACAGTAATCAATGCAATTTTATAGCAACGATTGCTGTGTAAATGTGAATGGTCCCAAAAATGTGTCAAAAGTGTCCGAAGTTTCCGCCGCAATGTCGCAGTCACGAAAAAAAAAAAATTGCAGATCGCCGCCATTACTAGTACTAAAAAAAAAAAAATGCAATAAATCTATCCCCTATTTTGTAGACGCTATAACTTTTGCGCAAACCGATCAATATACGCTTATTGCGATTTTTTTTTACCAAAAATATGTAGAAGAATACGTATCGGCCTAAACTGAGTAAAAAAAATAGTTTTTTTAAAAAAAAAAATGGGATATTTATTATAGCAAAAAGTAAAAAATATTGTGTTTTTTTTTCAAAATTGACGCTCTTCTTTTGTTTATAGCGCAAAAAATAAAAACCGCAGAGGTGATCAAATACCACCAAAAGAAAGCTCTATTTGTGGGAAAAAAAGGACTTCTATTTTGTTTGGGTGTAACGTTTAACGACTGCGCAATTGTTAGTTAAAGCGACGCAGTGCCGAATCGCAAAAAGTGCTCTGGTAAGGAAGGGTGTAAAATGGCCCGGTGCTGAAGCGGTTAAAAAGGGGCGCTTGGAGATTAGCATCCACAAAACAAGAAAAAAATAAAACAATGCATATGATATGACAGTCCTCATCAGACCCCTGTACATCACCTCCCAAATCAAACAATAGTGTAGATAACAATAACTGAGGAAGGTGTTTGTAAACTGGGTCTCCTCCGCTGGTCCCCTTTGGTATTGTTTGATTTGGGGGGTGATGTACAGGTGTCTGATGAGGACTGTCATATACAGTGTCTCACAAAAAAGAGTACACCCCTCACATTTTTGTAAATATTTTATTATTATATCTTTTCATGTGACAACACTGAAGAAATGACACTTTGCTACAATGTAAAGTAGTGAGTGTACAGCTTGTATAACAGTGTAAACTTGCTGTCCCCTCAAAATAACTCAACACACAGCCATTAATGTCTAAACCGCTGGCAACAAAAGTGAGTACACCCCTAAGTGAAAATGTCCAAATTGGGCCCAAAGTGTCAATATTTTGTGTGGCCACCATTATTTTCCAGCACTGCCTTAAATCTCTTGGGCATGGAGTTCACCAGAGCTTCACAGGTTGTCACTGGAGTCCTCTTCCACTCCTCCATGACTACATCACGGAGCTGGTGGATGTTAGAGACCTTGTCCCTGTTATGCCGCGTACACATGACCGGATTTTCCGACAGGAAATGTTGGATGTGAGCTTGTTGTCGGTAAATCCGACCGTGTGTATGCTCCATTGACAATTTGTTGTCGGACTTTCCACCAACAAATGTTGGCTAGCAGGTTCTCAAATTTTCCGCCAACAAATGTGTGTTGTCTGATTTTCTGATCGTGTGTACACAAGTTCGTCGGACAAAAGTCCAAAGTACAAAAATGCATGCGCGGAAGCAGAAGCGGTCGGTCTTGTAAACTAGCGTTCGTAATGGAGAATTAACATTCATGACGTGGCAAATTATGAAATCTCGAAATGCAGCGCACAATTCTCTTTCTTTAATGGGATAATAAAGAAGCTGCTTTGCTGGTGATACTGATGGAGTTATTGCAAACAAATTTTCAAAGGCTTTTTTTTCTAGTGATATCAAGAATAATATTATTATGCTTTTTTTTTTGTTTGGGAAAGTTACCACAACACCATTATCCTGTAGTTTTTAAGAACAAAGATACAACTATGTTGGTGTCCCTTGTCAATTTTACATTGTATTTTTTGAAATGTAACTGCCGACTCCCAAACTGTCATTTGAAGTAAAACACATAGCCAAGTATTATTCTACACAATGTTTTTATTGTGCATTAAAAAAAAAAAATTAGACATGCTATCTGCCAATAGAAAATAACCAAAAAGTGCATTCTATGCATCCAAAAATATACCAAATCAAATCATTATTATTCAACCAAAAAAATAATGTCAAAGCAATAACTCCAAGGCCAATAATAAATAACACGTTTTCTCCTCCGATTCCGCAACATGTCTGGTTGACAAACGGCCGTTTAGAAACAAACTAAAAAGCACGAAATGAAAAGCGATAAATGAAAAACGCGAAATGAAAAGCGTGAATCAACACTCACCAAACTTCTACTAACACGAAATTAGCAGAAGGAGCCCAAAGGGTGGCGCTAAAGAGCTGAAAAAACACGTAGTACATCTAGTACCTCACTACGTTCGTAATTGTTGGCCAACAATTGTGTGGCCATGTGTATGCAAGACAAGTTTGAGCCAATACCCTTCGGACAAAATTCCATGGTTTTGTTGTCGGAAAGTCCAATCGCGTGTACGAAGCTCATCCTAGAGACAGAAAAGGATCTCTGTAAGACAACAAAAACACACAGGGAGGGCGCCTCTAACTGTAATATTTATAAGAACTTAATGAAGCAGCCTGGTAGTATATCTTTGTTAGTCTGGCGCTTGCAGAGCTGTGCTGGTAGGCTTTGCCCTTCCTTTGACTGGCCATAGATGAATCAAATGGATTCCCCCATCCACACAATGGAGGTAGATAGAGCAATCCTCCCCACTGACATTCTGTATTCTGATATCGGGAACTCTCCACTCTCAGAAAACACTGATAAGCAGCTGCAGTCACTGATCGAGAAACATTTTCCAACAAGCCCATCATTAGATTGACTTTTTTTAGAACATGTTGATTGAAATCTGGTCAGTCCCTACTGAAGCGGTCAAATTTCGATCCATCAATGTTTTTGGGACCCTCTAGAGCCCTGCAGCATAGTTGCATAGGTCATACCAGTTACGATTTCTCTTGTTGGATTAGCGAGAGATCACTCGCTAAAGGGCATGGATGGACGAATCTGCCCTGCCAGCACCCGTGGCTGTAAGAATACCCAGAAGGTGCCTGCATCTGATTGGCTTCAGGCAGCGTGGCGTTCAGCCGCCAATTTTTCATCTGGCTCCTTCATTAAATGTTGAGTGAGAAATTGACTTTCATCAAGCTGGGAGGTGCTGACAGGGCCACCCTTGGAAAGAATTTGGGCTGATTCAGCTGGAATTATCCGAAATCCAATTTATGTATGGACAGCTTTAGGGCTCCATTTATCAATGTTTTCACCTGCAAAGCACACAACTTTTACTCAAGATTCCCCCAATTTTTACCCAAGATTCCCCAAAATTTCCCATAGAAATAAATCTGAAAAATACATGAATCTCGGGTAAACGTTGGGTGAATCTCATGCGAACGCTGGGTGAATCTTTGGTTAAAACATTGATAATTAGACCACTCAGAACCTGTATGCTATAACGGACACAGGCTTGGTATCCATTGTGTAGGGGCAGTGAGGGGCGTTGCTTTGCATTTTTACAACGCAAGGCTCAGTTTACACAGTTTACTTTTTTAATTATTTTAAAAGTTTTATAACATAAAATAAAAAATGTATAAAATGACACTCCGTCCATTTCTATGCAAAGCATTGCAGCTGCTGCGAAGTGACATGTGGTAACATGAGACAAGAAGTGGTGTGTTGTGAAAAAATTGCAGTATTATGGTGTGAACAGGCTCATAGAAAACACCGTCACACCACACCACAACTTTGGCAGTTTGAACTAACATGATCTCATCTGCTTATTTTTACCATCCCCATTGGAAAAGTGGCCTGAGTTTGCTAAGACACTGTGGGGGGGGGGGGGTATTTGCTAAAACTGAAGCACACAGAATCTGGTACAGTTGTGCATAGTAACCAATCAGCTTCCAGGTTTGTCAAAGCTTAAAATTGTATTAAAGTCTCTGTTTTTTTTTATTTAAAAATAAAAAACATGTTATACTTACCTCCTCTGTGCAGTTGGTTTTGCTCAAAGCAGCCCGGATCTTCCTCTTCTCGGGTCCCTCCTGGCCCCTCCCTCCTGCTAAGTTCCCCCACAGCAAGCAGCTTGCTATGGGGGCACCTGAGCCGAGCTGCTGCTCTGTGTGTCCATTCAGACACGGAGCCGTGGGTCGGCCCCGTCCCCTCTCTCCCCTGATTGGCTAACTGACTTTGATTGAAAACAGCAGGAACCAATGGCGCTCAGATGATGCCTTATTGAGGCGAAACGCGTCGGGATACGGTTTGCAGATGCCACTGCTGCCAGAACCTCATTATATGCCTTTTAACCTTTTTGTACATGTGAGTACCCATCTTTTATGAGATTTCAATAAATTTTATTTTTGACGTTATTACACTATATGGTTCCATTCTTTTATTGTCGGTAACACCTCTTTGGATGAACCATACTGTACACCGTCCACTATCCTCCCCTTGAGCTCCTCTGAAATATCCAGTGCAAGACCCTGGCTGTTGCTGTTGTGCGTTTGGGCTGAAAGTTGCTGTTTTCCATCGGTGCAATTGACACCATCAAGCCTTTGAGACTCATACGGCGTAAGCCTATCTGAGTCCACGATAGTCCGTAAGCCTTCTTCCAATTGGTGGTGGACTCCTTCAGACAACCTGCACAAGTCACCTATGTTTTATAGCACATATATATGTCACATGTTTGGTGTAAATTTTTTTGGTTACAGATTCACTCTGAAACATTTAGCGATTAACACCATTTATTATCTATGTGCATTATTTGAGATGCATATTAAGATTGAGTTGTTGTATTGTATCTATTTTGACACTTTTGATTACTGTAGTTGTTTGTTATACTATGGTCATTATGTGATGGGTTGCACTATATATGGTGACAGATAATTAGATTATTAATCATTTTGGTTCACACCATATCGTGTATGATACATGCATTTATGATTATAATTTTAATATATGCACATAGTAAATATTGTATATCACGTCAAGATAAATGTTCATCACCCTTTTTTTTTTTTTGATCATTTAAGAGCGCTGCACTTTTTTATATACTAATTTGGAACCAATGGCGCTTGCTGCTGTGTCACAGCCAATCAGGAGGGAGAGTCCCAGACAGCCGAGGCTCTCGTGCAACATCGATCGAGATGGGGCTCAGGTAAGTATTAGGGGGGCTGAGGGGGGCTGCTGCACACTAAAGGTTTTTTATATTAATGCATAGCATGCATTAAGATAAAAAAAACATTCTGCCTTTAGAACCACTTCAGCCCCGGAAGATTTTACCCCCTTCCTGACCAGAGCACTTTTTGCGATACTCCACTGCGTCGCTTTAACTAACAATTGCGCGGTCGTGCGACGTTGCACCCAAACAAAAATGACGTCCTTTTTTTCCCACAAATAGAACTTTCTTTTGGTGGTATTTGATCACCTCTGCGGTTTTTATTTTTTGCGCTATAAACAAAAAAAAGAGCGCCAATTTTGAAAAAAAAAACTATATTTTTTACTTTTTGCTATAATAAATATCCCCCAAAAAATATATAAAAAAACATAGTCCCATGGTGCTGCACATGTGATCAAGTATGACTTCAGCCATTTGATGGTTTGACAGTTTGGTTGAGAGCACAAGCAAATGTGACAGTTACATTCCTGGCATCCCTAGAATGTAACAGTTTTTTTTTAACAGTTAAATAGATGGGTTTAGTTCCGCTTTAAAGGTATTTTCTGTTTTACTTGCAGTTAGCAGCTTTTCTCTTGAGCCTATTGATTTATAGATACAAACGACATCCTTTATGCTATACCTAATGCTGGCCGTTTCCCGCTGTACATACCCTGTCAGCACTACCCATCTGCAAACCAAAGTAACCAAGCAGATAATTCTCAATGAACAGTGACTGCAGCCAATCAGGTCCAGTCACTGTTTCGGGTGTTCTGACAGCTGCAGGAGCAGTAGCTGTCACAATACAATATCCAGAAGAGGAGATTTCTCCATCCATGCTGTTTAATGTGGATAGGGGAATCTATTGATTTTTCACATTCAGCCCCTGAAGCTAAATTACAGAAATCTTATAGTGTATGACTAGCCGAAACCCTGGCACACACTAAACATTTTTTTTTTGTCCAACCCAGTGGGCTGAACAAAAAAAACTTAGCGATTGGCATACTAACACAAGTGATGTTAGTGCAGCGATCTCCCCCGCTGTGCCTTTGTGTTCTGACAAGGGAACTCACCCCCCCCCCCCCCCAGAACACGCTGGTCTGCACTGGCAGCCCTTGGCTGCTAGAGCTGATCCGATGCTGGTTTTCCAGCATGCCTGTTGGACAGAAGCTGGCTGTGAGAATGGCTTCTATAGAGCTGACCGAGGATCAGATGGTCCTCGGCCATCTCTATGACCCTCCAAGGCTGTAAGCGACGTCATGGCATCCAATTGGATCCCTTCTAGGAATTTCAAAGCAGGGCTTTTTGTTTCTTGTCCACTTGGGCCCCTCTAGGAGGTCCCAGGCAGGGCTTTCTGCTGCTTGTCTGCTTAGACCCGCTCTAGGAGGTCTCAGTCAGGTATTTATGTTTCTTGTCCACTTGGACCCCCCTCTAGGAGGTCCCAGGCAGGACTTTGTATGCTTGTCTGCTTGAACCCCTTCTAGGAGGTTTCAAGCAAGGGTTTGGGTTGCACGTCCACTTGGACCTTCTGTGTTGCTTGCCCACCTAGACATCCCTCTAGGACCTCCTGGCCAGGGCTTTGTGTTTCCTGTCCATTTGGATCCCTTCTAGGAATTTAGGAGATTCCATGCATGACTTTCTGCTGCTTGTCCCCTTGGACCCTCTCTAGGAGGTCACAGGCAGGGCTTTATGTTTCTTGCCAACTTGGACACCCTCTTGGAGGTCCCGGGCAGAACATTGTGCTGCTGTCTAGGAGGTCCCAGGCAAGGGTTTGGGTTGCATGTCCACTTGGACCACCTCTAGAAGATCCCAGGTAGGGCTTTCTGCTGCTTGTCCACTTGGACTCCCATCTAGGAGGTCCCAGGCAGGGCTTTGTGATGTTTGTCCACCTTAACCCAAGCTAGAAGCTCCCAGGCAAGGCTTTGCATTTCTTTGCTTTTCTGGGATATTCTTAAATAGAGAATGGTCCCTGACAGTTGTTTTTCTGTCTGTGTCCCATCAGAGATATCCCCCCTATCTTCCTGTCTCAGAAACACAGGAATTAGGACTGTCCCAGAAACATTAGGAATTAGGACAACGGTTTAAGACTCGTCTCCAAAGGGACGAGTCTTGAACCGTTGTCACCTGAAAATGTTTCCTCTTAATAGATTATTCCTTAATGCCTGTCCCAGTGCCAGCTGGGGATTTCCTATAACTTTCTGTGCTGGAGACAATAGTCCCAAGTGCCAATAGTAATGCCAATAGTAATGCCGCGTACACGCGGTTGGATTTTCCAATGGGAAATGTTCGATGGGAGCTTGTTGTCGGAAATTCCAACCGTGTGTAGGCTCCATCGGACATTTTCGGTCGGAATCTCCGACAAACAAAATTTGAGATCTGGATCTCAAATTTTCCGACAACAACATCCGTTGTTGTAAATTCCGATCGTGTGTACACAATTCCGACGCACAAAGTTCCACGCATGCTCGGATTCAAGCAGAAGAGCCGCATTGGCTATTGAACTTAATTTTTCTCGGCTCGTGGTGCTTGGCAATCGAAATTTCTGACAAGCTTTGTGTGACCGTGTGTATGCATGACAAGTTTGAGCCAACATCCGTCGGAAAAAAAACATGGATTTTGTTGTCGGAATGTGCGATCGTGTGTACACGGCATAAGGGTGAACCTTCCAAGTGGAGACATAGACAGCAAAAAACAGTCTAATGCCCCGTACACACGGTCCGAAAATTCCGACCACAAAATCCGTCAGATTTTTTCCGAAGGATTTTGTCCGACACTGGTGTTGCATAAACACGGTCGGACAAAGTTGTCGGAAAATCCGATCATCCTGAACGTGGTGACGTTCGTTGCGTACGACGGGACTACGTAGAGGCTAGTAGCCAATAGCTTTGGTCTTGTAATGTGATCTGAGCATGCGTGGCACTTTGTCCGTCGGAATTCGCTACACACGATCGGAAAAAGTCCGATAGGACTTTGTTGTCGGAAAATTTGAGAGCAGGATCTCAAACTTTTTCCGTCGGAAATTCAGACGGAAAAAGTCCGATGGAGCCCACACACGGTCGGAATTTCCGACAACATGGTCTGATAGGACATTTCCCGTCGGAAAATCCGACCTTGTGTACGGGGCATAACAGAGGTTCTATTCTATTAGTTCATTCTATTCTGAACTAAAAAACATTTTGGCTTTAAATATACTTTAGGTTTTGGAATATATACTCTTGTATCTAGTGTTAGATTAGTAGTCGCTATTTTAAATTTGAAGTAGCCCTTATACCAAAAATGGGATCTGGCATGGGTGGCAAGTTCTGGCAGCCTGAAAAAGTTTTTGGAACCACGGTGTTAGAGGATACAGGCAGCTCTGTGATGACATTCATGTTTCCTTTCCTAAATCAAGCCATACGCATAATCCAATTTCCAGGGATACAACAAATTCTTGATACAATATGTAGCTGTAATATCTGTTCCATTGTCGTCTTATTTCCAGTTACTCCGAGCCCTTTACTCCCAGGAAAATGGTTTTTACAGATTGTGGACGACATACTCAGTTGCATATTACATAAATGTATGCATTGGAACAGAAAGCCTTGACAAAGCACCCGAGGCTATAAAATACATTAGGGTCTTGTCAGGTCACAGCCGGTGCAGGTTCTGCTTCTATTCACCATCTCTATTTCCCATTCCGTCTCAATGTACATCTTCGCCATCAGTCCAGACCTTGTATTTTTTTTTTTTTATTTCACTGATCACAAATATGAAGGAAGGGGGAGGTTGTAAAGTGTGATATAGCACAGAAACCATCTCCTAATCTGAGGATGTTAGTTTAACTAAGGCTAGTCATGGGCAACACAATGGATTCATTCTATAGAACAATTGTGGAATTATCATGCTTGTTTAATGTTTATTTCCTGAGCAGACAAGACACCCCTAGCCTTTGCCGTATATCGGGTGAGAAAATCCATTTCGGTTAATTAGCCTTCCAGAGATGGGTTGGCAAGAGGATTTCAATGAAAGTCTATAGACATATCAGGGCAGGTTTATTACAGAAATTGCGGCTGCTGACTTAACAAAGGTAATGTTTATTTTGCAAAGGGAAAGTTAGTAATGAGGGAAACCTGTGTCCTGTATTCACTCTGAAAACCCAATCATGCCTGGGGGGGGGGGGGGGGGAGCTAACTCCTGATTGGTTAACTAAAATGGGCCCATCTGTAATGAAATTATTGACCTCAGAGGATATTCCCTAACCCTTTAGTAAATCAGCCACATCATGTTCCAATCTTTAAGTGATTTTAGAGCTGCCCGATCCTCGTCTTCTTGCTATGGGGGCACTCATGCAGGCTCACTCCTGAGCCACGCTCTGTGTGTTCATTGACACACAGAGCGCAGCTCTGTTCCCTGAGCCAATGGTTACTGCTGTCTCTGAGCCTATGAGGAGGGCGAGAGCATAGAAAGATGCTCTTCTCATCGCTGGATCGAGATCGGGCTCAGGTAAGTGTAGAGAGGGCTGTGGGGGGAGTTGTTTTTTACCTTAATGGAGAGCATGTGTTAGGGTAAAAAAACTTTCAGAGTTAGAACCACTTTAGGTCTGCAAAACACAGCTCAGGTTTTGATTTATGCTGAATCTGCCAAAATTTACACCATGCGCGGCTCATTTGGCGCCACCTGGCTTGACAGGCTTCAACTGAAAAATCAAAGGAACCGGGTAGAAAATTGTTGGCTGAACGGTGATTGCAATCCAATCAGATGCAGTCACTGTTGCAGTATTCAGACAGCTGGGGGTGCCAGATTCATGCAGAATTGGTCAAAACTTCGAGCCATGGGTTGCCCTTTCAGTACAACCTGGCTTGACAAACTTCAACTGAAAAAGTGAAGGAGCTAAGTAGAAGATTGTGTGCCGAACAGTGACTGTGGTCCTATCAGATGCAATGACTATACTGGGTTTCATACAGCTAAAGGTGCCAGCTATCTGAATACAATAGTCAGCAGGGGAAACTGCTCCATCTATGTTGTTTAATGTAGATGGAGTAAGCTAATAGAATTTTCTAGTCCAGCCTGTAGTGTACAAGGGGAGTCCCAACAGTTGATTTTAAGGCATGACACAGAGTGACCAGATGTCTGGCACTGAAGATGGCTCCTTGCAAACAGTTGGCACCCCCGTAGTCGAGTTGAAAATAGAGAAAGTGGTAGAAGGCTCAGAGTGTTCCATCAGAGGGCAAAGTGATGGCGACAACATGACTCTGGATCAAAATTTGGCAGGTTCAGCAGGGACCAGCTGAATTCTGATCCATCCAGGGGTGGCCTGTCCATTAGGGGCGCCGCCCCCCTACCCTCGCCACCCCCTATATGCATAATGGATAGATTCATGCATAGCATGAATCTATCCACTGCCGCCGCAGCCATCCCCTATTCATGTGTCCAGCCCCTTTTGGGTCACCGGGCATATGAATTACAGTGGCCAGGGTTTTTGTTTTTGAAGCACTGATTAGAGCCATAGGCTATAACAGGCTTCAAAATAGGGTGGACTCAGGACGCAGAGCATTGCGTCTGGAGCCTACCCAGTTGTGTTGCAACGGCGAATGAAAATTTGCCGTTGCAACACTGATCCTCCTCCCAGCCAATTGGGTATGAAATCTATTTCCCGATTGGCCAAAACATCTGGCGATCCTAATGGACACCTAGCGCCGGGAGGAGCAGAGAGGAGACACAGCGGAAGCTGCTCCAGGAGAGGACACCCGAGCAGCTTTCCCCGAGCCTGCCACGCTTTCACCACCTGCATCCAAGGTAAGGACAGTGGGTGGTGGTGGGGAGTGTGTGAGTGCCCCCCCAAAAAAAGTCGACACTGGATCCATCTATGGCCGTTCCCACTAGAGAGAGGCCGATCTAATCTGATCAGCTTCTCTGGAACGGGAATGTTGGAAATTTTTGATTTGATAAGTGTCTGCAGCCAATTGGTTGCAGTACTGATCAGTGTACTCTGAAAGTGGAGGAGTCCCACCGAGAGTATACAATAACACAGCGGGAAGGATTCACCCACCTTGAATGTGTTAATGGGGGAATCCATTTCGTTATATTTGATCAGCCGGTTGGCTAAAGATCCATCTATAGTCAACTTTAGCCGGCTTTAGTGAACCTACACTTTCTAAAGTGAACATTCTCTATTCCTTTAGTAAATAAACCCAAAGTGTCTGGTAACAGAATACAGTATACAATAGCTGCCTCCCTACTGCACAAAAGGTACATAAAACTGTTAATTTATTACACTTGGTGATCCAATAGCTCCTTATCTAAAAATAATAGGATTGATTTACTAGAGGAACACAGTAGGTGCACTTTGTAAAATATATATTTGCTCTGCAAAGTAAATGTTCACTTAGCTTTGTAAATTAAATAAGCTGTGCTCACTTCAATCACCCAATCATGTGCAAGCAAAAATTGTGTTACTTTAATTTCCCTTGCACATGATTGGGTATGCAAAGTGAAAACAACATCATCTTATATACTCAGCTATGTTAGTGGTTGTAAACCCTGTTACACCACTTTTACCTACAGGTAAGCCTATAATAAGGCTTTCCTGTGGGTACCGTGAATATCTCCTAAACTTGCACAGTTTAGGAGATATTTACTGTATCCGCATTTGCCAACGTCATCAGCACATGCGCAATGAAGAAACAGCCCACTGGGCCGTTTCTTCAGGAGCCGTGCCGTGACGTCATCGCGGCTCTGGCCAATCACAGAGCAGGAGCCTGAAAACCCGGAAAAAACTCCGGGAGACATGTCACCGGTCACAGCAGTGTCCGGGGACCGCTGAAACAGCTTCGATCAAAGGTAAGTATTTCATAATGAGCTAATATGCGATGTCGGATTTTACATGTGATTATTGCTAGTGGCTGTTATAGCTACTAGCATAAATCTCGGTTCTCCCGGTGGTAGCGGCTTTCTCTGCCACAAAAAACACAATGGCTCCACGGGTGGGATTCATTCCCCCATCAACACTGACCCGTGGTTGCAGGAAAAATAATTGTTCAGTCTATGGCCAGCCTCAGGGCTAGTTTTCAGTGGGAACGCGGGGGAACGCAGTTCCAGCACCTCCAGTACTGAATGTACTGTATGTAATGGCAAGGGGTGCTGGTGCGTGCTGGAGGGTCTATTAATGCTGACTGCTGGGGATCTATTCTTGCTGAAGGGGGTCTATTCTTGCTGGAGGGGGTCTATTGCTGCTGAAGGGGGTCTATTGCTGCTGGAGGGGATCTATTCTTGCATGGTGTTTTATTGTTTCTGGGAGGTCTATTGTTGCTGGTTTGCTGGGTGGGGCTTATGTTGTAGGGGGGGTCAATTGTTTCTGGAAGGAATCTGCTGTTGAGGAATGATGGATGCTGGATGCTGGCTGCTGGGAGATCTGTTGTTACTACTCAAGGTCTTTTGTTGCTGTGGGGGTATTTTTTTGCAGGGGTCCATTGTTGCTGGGGGAAATCTATTTTAAGTGGGGACGTTCTATTGCTGTTGGCTGCAGGGGATCTATTTTACTGCTTTTCTTGTTATCATTAACAAATTCCATACAAAATACTTAGAACATCAGAAAATTAAACTTGGCTCTGTATTCTCTAAAGGGGGTGGTACTAAGATGTGCGTGGGGGTGGATGCTCAGAGATGGGTAGGGGGCGGAGGCAAGAATTGACTCACAAAGGGGGGGTTCCTGCACCTAATCTCTGAAAAAAAAGATGAAAGCTGGCAGCAGGGAGAGACCAATTGTCGAGAAAGAGAGACACAATTGTCCTCTATCACTAATCCCCCTCCCTGTGCTCGGGCCCCCTACAAGAGGACCGGTGGTCCCCCCCTATCAGTGGCTCTGACTGTACATGATGAGGCCACCTACAGACTGGATCTTTGGGCTGAATCTTTGGGCTGAGGGTACAGTGCTGGAGAAATTGGGTAAGTATCCTTCCTTGCCCCCCTAGAGTAAATTAGCATTTACCCTTTGCCATGTGGGAAGGGGGAGGTAGGAATGTGCATGGCAAAAGTTGATTTATTCTAATATCTGGGGTCCACCTTAAATATATTCATCTTTTGATCAGTTACTAATTAGTAGTTAAATCTTCTTTCAAGCTAGACAGTACAGCAATGAAGGTGAATAGACTCTAACCAGCACATGGGTTGCATGTGTTGAAAATCCTTTACACTAATACAAAGGTGATAATACTCAGACAAAAAGACAGACTATCCCTGTTTTCTTAAACATAATGACTATTACAATGCGATAATCCTTAAATTGCATTCCGGACACTTCACAACAGTGCACAGGCACTAAACATAGACCAGAACAGGTGCAAACCTTCTCCGACCAGCTGACGTTCAGTGTAGCGGGTGCCTGCAGCACACCAACACAATGTTGTCTGGAAGAAAATGACAATGGAGTTTTAACTGAATGAATCAACAACAAAAATCTACACAATACAGGCCAAGAGCACTGCAAGCAAATTTAGTATCATAGCAATAGGGAAAGTCACACCCTCAACACAGTTGTATGTCATACTCAGCACTTCACCCTGCCAACAGACATTAGTTTGCAATTGGGTGTGTGAGCAGAATCCAACCACCTAATGATTTTATTTTCACAGAGAGATGCATAAAGATGGATGAATAGTCCTCCAACTGTACATGACACTCCAGAAACTGGCTGTCTTTTGGCGCTGTATAAGTCCTGCATAATAATAATAATAATAAGAAGAAGAAGAAGAAGAGATTATTAATAAAAATAATAATCATTTTTTTATTAGTAGTAATATTATTATTATTGTTATTATTATTATCATTATTATTATAATTATTGCTATTATTATTATTGTTATTATTACTATTTTTGTTGTTAATATTATTATTATTAATATTGATAATAATACAAATAATAATAATAATAATATGAAACAACAAACATAATAATTAATCTCTGGATTTTCCCGAGTGTGGCTCGGAGTTATATTTCAGTACCATTAGCAGTAACCCAGAGCCGCACTCGGGATTGCATTGCAGGATCCTGGTGCAGTTACTTACCTTGTCCCCAGGATCCTGCGATGTCCCCCCCCGCTGTGTCTGCGGGCTCTGTCCTCCACCCGAAGCCTCTGTGTGCTGGGCTCTGTTCCGAGCGTCGCGACTAGGGTTGCCACCTTTTCTTCAAGTCAAACCCGAACACTTTAGCAGGACACAGCAATTTTTTTTGTAGTATAAACTATACATATATTTTGCTATTAAATAACATTTCTAATCATATGAAGTTAATAGCAAGAGTCCCCCTCTACATCAGAGTCCACAGAGTTCCCCTTTACATCTGAACTCGCAGAGTTCCCTTTCACTGTAAGTGGGGACTCTGCAGACTCTGATGTAAGGGAGAACACTGGGAATTCTAACATAAGGGATGCTCTGGGAACCCTGATTTAAGGGGGAACACTGAGAACTCTGATGTACGGAGAGGACTCTGATATAAGGGGGAATACTGTGGCCTCTGGTGTGAAGGGGAACTCTGATGTAAGGGGTGCTCTGAGAACCCTGATTTACCTTAGTGTACTCACTCAGAGGCAGGAGATAGAAGGGGGGAGACTTCAGTCACAGACAGGGATGGATGGTGAGCTCACTCACCCCTTGGCAGTCAGCACCTCTCATCCAGATGCATCTGAAGCTGCTGGACTTCAAATTTCCAGCCCGCACTTTCCTTTTCTAAGGAGTGTGGGCAGACACAGAGGGGTAGGGCCGGGAGGAAGAGGAGCAGGTTGAGCCCTCTCTCCTCTCCCGTCTGTGTGTGTGGGGGGGGGGGGGGGGATTGTTAGTGTCAGCTTTGGGCAGCATGAAAGAGTGTAACAGACACTCTTAGCTTAGACAACTGCAGCCAGCAACCCTGGCATAGTCCAGTCTGAATAATGTGTCCGGGTTTCAGACAGTCTGAAACCCGGACACATGATTCCAAACCAGAACTGTCCGGGTGAATCCCGGACAGGTGGCAACCCTAGTCGCGACACATGGAGTGGAGCCCGGCGGCAAATTCAAAACGTACACAAAACATAACACATACAGTACACTGTAATCCTACAGATTACATTACTGTATCAAATCTTTTCACATCCCTTTTGTCCCTAATGCTTTGTCCAATGCCCTGCATGCACTTTTATATTATATATACTGTTCTTTCTGCCTGGAAACTTGAGATTGTCCATAGCAACCAAAAAGTGTCCCTTTACGTCAAAAGCGGTTTTAGACCAGCAAGAAAATAGCGATAGTAAATTAGAACACTTGCAGAATTGAGCGATAGTGATTCGTGGGAAAATTAATTTTATTATTATTATTTTTGATAATTATTTATAGTTATTCATTATATTATAATTTATGATTTAGTGTTTCAAGCGTTATCATACCCAGGATGTCTACTAGACTCTGGTTTGGGCATATTTAAGTATGTTATTGCTAAGAATTAAAGGCCTACAATATAAAACGCAAAACATTGTACCGCTTTGAGACGCAAAAATCTGACATAATCATACCGCCAGGGTAGCTACTTATTAATATTTTTGTTATTAATATAATTATTGCTATTATTATTTTATTAATAATAATACTATAACCAGGAAATTCCAACCTAGCCAATCAGGTCACCCCTGAAGAATGAGATGGCCTTGTGTTTCTGCAGGGGGCAAAGTCCTCAAAGTTTAAATGACAGCTGACAAAATCTTCCAGTCTACAATTATTTATAAACCACCAGCTGTTATGGTACTACTTGTCTCAGCATACACTGCATGTATAGGGTTCCTCAAAAACTAGTGGGAATGCTGGGTGGTGTAGTTCCACAGTCGCTACAGAGGGCAATGACAAATTTAGATGTGGAGTAGCTATAGGCCATACTGGCACTTGTAAGTCTACAGTAACATGAGGGAATGATTGAGCTTTCAGATGCAAGGGATGTTGGGATGGATGTTGGGATTTGTACTTATAACAGCTGTAGATAAAAAGAAAGTGTATATATATATATATTACTGATTAAAAATGTTGTGTTCGATTAATCAATTTTTTTTTAATCGATTAATCGTCTAACTTTGATTAATTATGACGCACATATAGTTTTTTTCAAACAATTTTCCCCCCATACTGTACTGTCCACATCTCCCCCATACTGTACTGTCCACATCTCCCCCATACTGTACTGTCCACATCTCCCCCCATACTGTACTGTCCACATCTCCCCCCATACTGTACTGTCCACATCTCCACCATACTGTCCACATCTCCCCCCCATACTGTACTGTCCACATCTCCCCATACTGTACTGTCCACATCTCCCCCATACTGTACTGTCCACATCTCCCCCATACTGTACTGTCCACATCTCCACCATACTGTCCACATCTCCCCCCATACTGTACTGTCCACATCTCCCCCCATACTGTACTGTCCACATCTCCCCCCCATACTGTACTGTCCACATCTCCCCCATACTGTACTGTCCACATCTCCCCCATACTGTAATGTCCACATCTCCCCCATACTGTACTGTCCACATCTCCCCCATACTGTACTGTCCACATCTCCCCCATACTGTACTGTCCACATCTCCCCCCATACTGTACTGTCCACATCTCCCCCGATACTGTACTGTCCACATCTCCCCCATACTGTACTGTCCACATCTCCCCCCATACTGTACTGTCCACATCTCCCCCATACTGTACTGTCCACATCTCCCCCATACTTTACTGTCCACATCTCCCCCCATACTGTACTGTCCACATCTCCCCCATACTTTACTGTCCACATCTCCCCCATACTGTACTGTCCACATCTCCCCCATACTTTACTGTCCACATCTCCCCCATACTGTACTGTCCACATCTCCCCCATACTGTACTGTCCACATCTCCCCCATACTGTACTGTCCACATCTCCCCCATACTGTACTGTCCACATCTCCCCCCATACTGTACTGTCCACATCTCCCCCATACTGTACTGTCCACATCTCCCCCATACTGTACTGTCCACATCTCCCCCCATACTGTACTGTCCACATCTCCCCCATACTGTACTGTCCACATCTCCCCCATACTGTACTGTCCACATCTCCCCCCATACTGTACTGTCCACATCTCCCCCCATACTGTACTGTCCACATCTCCCCCCATACTGTCCACATCTCCCCCATACTGTACTGTCCACATCTCCCCCATACTGTCCACATCTCCCCCCATACTGTACTGTCCACATCTCCCCCCATACTGTACTGTCCACATCTCCCCCCATACTGTACTGTCCACATCTCCCCCCATACTGTACTGTCCACATCTCCCCCATACTGTACTGTCCACATCTCCCCCATACTGTACTGTCCACATCTCCCCCCATACTGTACTGTCCACATCTCCCCCATACTGTACTGTCCACATCTCCCCCCATACTGTACTGTCCACATCTCCCCCATACTGTACTGTCCACATCTCCCCCATACTGTACTGTCCACATCTCCCCCATACTGTACTGTCCACATCTCCCCCCATACTGTACTGTCCACATCTCCCCCATACTGTACTGTCCACATCTCCCCCCCATACTGTCCACATCTCCCCCCCATACTGTACTGTCCACATCTCCCCCATACTGTCCACATCTCCCCCCATACTTTACTGTCCACATCTCCCCCCATACTGCACTGTCCACATCTCCCCACACCTCCCCCATACCTTAATATTCACGATTGTCTGCTCTGTCCGGAATAGACAGCAGGCAGACCCGTCCGTCCTCAGAGTAGACGGCACAAGCAGGCGGGCGATGATGACGTCAGCGCGCCGCTACTAAGCCGCCATCGGGTGGACCAAGATGGCCGTGGCTCCGGAGCTATTGTCCTCAATCAAAATTATTTTGATCGATCAAATAAATTAACGATTTATCGAACAATTAATCGTTAATTTCCGCAGCCCTAATATATATATATATATATATCATAGGTGTGCGCAGCCTATTGCATTAGGGTGTGCACCCCAAATGTATTAAAAACATGGACAGTGTTAGTAGGGCTGTGGACAGTGGCAGTAGAGCAGAGGTTGGTGTCAGTAGGGTAATGCGTCAGTAATTTTTCTTTTATTATACTTTTTTATATTTTTACAATTTTTTTTAAGAGCCCCGTTCGGGGGCATTGTGCAATATCAGCAGGGGGAATCTGCGCCTCTTAAAGCGGTTCGGCACACATTTCATTTAGTAAATCTCTTTGCCTTCCAAATCAGGCAAAGAGTACTAAATAAAATGTGTTTTTTTTTTTTTTTTTTTTTACTTACCTTGTAATCGATGACTTCCTGTCTTCTGTCTCTTTGGGGGTGGGCGGGGTCTTGCGGGGATCCTCGTCACGCCGCACTGTCTCCTGGGATCTGGTGTCATTGATCCCAGGAGTCAGTGCGGGCATCTTCCGAAATCTCGCGAGATTTCGGCCACATCTTCCGAAATCTCGCGAGATTTCGGACACATCTTCCGAAATCTCGTGAGATGTCGGCAGATGTGCCGTTACTGCGCACGCGCGAGTAACGGCGGTGCATGCTGGGCCATCTAAAGTGCCTGTGGGGTTTCACATGCCCACAGGCAAGATGGCCCCCAGCACTAAAGAAGAAGATGAAGAACTTCATCGGACGAAAACCGGCGGCGATCGAGATGGAAGATGGAACAGGTAAGTCCCCCAATTGAGCTATATGCCCTTGGCATATAGCCCAAAAAAAAAAAAACGAGTGCAGAACCGCTTTAAGGCGATTAGGGTGTGCTTGGGGCACACCCAGCACAACCCCTGTGCACACCTATGATATATATATATATATAACCACTAATGATGAACAGCACAGCAAACTCAGTGCTTATCAAACTTGATTTGCCCAACTTAATACCAGCCGAGTGTGTAACACGGGTGGATTTATTTATCATTCAGTACCACTCATAACTCTCCTGTTATAGATTGTTATCCAGAAGTTTTGATACACTGTCTACTCTAAGCCCTAAAGGGAGTTCCCCCCCCCCCCCCCCCCAAAACGCATAGGAGCCTTTTGCTTTCCTGGTGTCAATTGTGATAACAACAAAGAGCATTGGACTCTTAAAGCGGAGTTCCGACTAAAAAAAATAAATTAAAAGTCAGCAGCTACAAATACTGCAGCTGCTGACTTTTAATAATCGGACACTTACCTGTCCCAGGGTCCAGCGATGTGGGGAACGAAGCCCCCCTCGTCTTGTAGAATAGAGATACTTCTGCACAGAAGCTACAAGTATGAACAGGCAATTGTTTGACTCTGTACTCAAGTGAAGGAGTTAAAAGCATAGGGCTAGATAAAAGAAAAAAGCAAAAAAAATAAAAAATGATTGGTGAACTCAACAGGAAGTTACACAATAGACTGACAAACCTGGTGAAATAAAAGCAAGAATAGAGCTGTCTAGGATATATACCTACACTGCAGAAGTGATTGAGCGTAAGCTCTTTGGCATAATCAGACACCAGATAATCATAAAACACAGGATATGAGCCTCTAAAATTTACAGAAAAGGAAGAATATTAAAGAGGAACTGCAGTCTGCTCACATAATTTGTAATAAAAACATCTTTGCCATTCTGGTTCTTCCCTCCAACCACTTTGCATATTATTTTATACATAGCTCCAAACTGTCCCTGATTTCAAGGGACTGTCCCTGATTTGGTGCAATGTCCCTCTTTCCTCCTCATTTGTCCCTCATTTTGGTCTGACCTATATACAGGGGGTCCCCGAGTTACGAACTCGTTAGGGACTGCCCACCTGTACGGAAGTCAGAAATGTTCGTAAGTCGGCCGCGCATGCGCAGACCGACAAATACGGACATTTCGGACATTTGCGATGTTCCATCTAATGCCGTTCTGCGCATGCGCGGCAAATTACGGACATTTCCGGCATTTTCCGAGGCTCCGTATGGCCGCGCATGTGCAGAACGACCGGAACACGGCGAAAAACGACGAAAAATGGCGGAGGGTCCCCACAGCGCCCCGTTCGTAAGTAGGGGTTGTTTGTAGGTCGGGTGTTCGTAAGTCGGGGACCCCCTGTAGTTGTATATAAAATGCACTTTTTATCATTCCCAGTGCTAAACCTTTCATTGAATTTCTAAATTGCTGCATTTGTACATTTTAAAACCAATATAATAGAGTAGTAGTGGTAAAAAAAAAGCACTTGTGGATTTAATTAATCTTTTTTTTTGGTTAATTCTCCTTTAACCACTTTCAGCCCCGGACCAATTTGCAGCCAAAGGACCAGGCCCCTTTTTGCGATTCGGCACTGCGTCGCTTTAACTGACAATTGCGCGGTCGTGCGACGTGGCTCCCAAACAAAATTGGAGTCTTTTTTTTCCCACAAATAGAGATTTCTTTTGGTGGTATTTTATCACCTCTGCGGTTTTTATTTTTTGCGCTATAAACAAAAATAGAGCGACAATTTTGAAAAAAATTCAATATTTTTTATTTTTGCTATAATAAATATCCCCAAAAAATATATTAAAAAAACTTTTTTTTTCCTCAGTTTAGGCCGATACGTATTCTTCTACATATCTTTGGTAAAAAAAAATTGCAATTAGCGATTATTGATTGGTTTGCGCAAAAGTTATAGCGTTTACAAAATAGGGGATAGTTTTATAGCATTTTTATTAATATTTTTTATTTTACTAGTAATGGCGGCGATCAGCGATTTTTTTTGTGACTGCGACATTATGGTGGACGCATCGGACATTTTTGACACATTTTTGGGACCATTGTCATTTATACAGCAATCAGTGCTATTTAAATGCACTGATTCCTGTGTAAATGACACTGGCAGTGAAGGAGTTAACCACTAGGGGGCAGGGAGGGGTTAAGTGTGTGTGTGTTTTTTTTAACTGTAGGGGGCGTGGCTTGGCGTCTGAGGTCACTGATCGTCTTTTCCTATGACAGGGAACAGATGATCAGTGACAGGCTCAGTAGGAAGCACGGGGAGAGGTTTGTTTACACATACCTCCCCCGTTCTTCAGCTCTGTGACCCGATCGCGGGACACCAGCGGCGATCGGGTCTGCTGGTCCCGCGGACACGGAGCTCAGGACCTGTTTTTTTCCCACAAATAGAACTTTCTTTTGGTGGTATTTGATCATATCTGCGGTTTTTATTTTTTGTGCTATAAACAAATTTTTTTTGAAAAAAACTAATTTTTTCTCAGTTTAGGCCGATATGTATTCTTCTATATATTTTTGGTAATAAAAATCGCAATAAGCCTACATTGATTGATTTGCGCAAAAGTTATAGCTTCTACAAAATAGGTGATAGATTTATAGCAATTTTTTTATTATTATTTTTTTTTACTAGTAATTGCGGTGATCTACGATTTTTATCGGGACTGCAACATTATGGCGGATACATCGGACACTTTTGACACATTTTTGGGACCATTGGCATTTATACAGCGATCAGTGCTATAAAAATGCATTGATTACTGTAAAAATGTCACTGGCAGGGAAGGGGTTAACACTAGGGGGCTATCAAGGTTTTAACTGTGTTCCCTCTCTGTGTTCTAACTGAAGGGGGATGGGACTGTCTAGGGGAGATGACAGATTGCTGTTCATACTTTGTATAAACACACGATCAGTCTCTTCTCCCCTCAGAGAACCGGGATCTGTGTGTTTACACACACAGATCCTGGTTCTCGGTGTGTCACAAGTAATCGCGGAAGCCCGGCGGTCAGCGAGACCGCAGGGCACTCGCATCGGCTCCGGGGTCGAGCAACAGGCGCCCCTAGTGGCCACAGGGCGAAGCGACGTTACATAACTGTAGTAAAAACCATAGTAAAACTGTGGCGGCTGGTCGACAAGTGATTAAGCACAAACTATGTATATATATATTTTTTTTTTTTTCTTTTAACCAAACACATTTGTTATTTAAGCAACATGAATGGTGCCACGTTATTAAAGTGGTACTAAACTCTGGTTAAAATAATATTAATAAAAATCTATCATCTCATTAAACCAGTATTAAACCCAAAAGCAAACATTTATTATATTGAAGCTTGCTATTTCTTAGATGTGATGGCTGCATTCGTTTTCTTTTTTAGGCTTTTTTTTTCTACTTTTTTCATCTGATGATCCAGAAAATCTGTTGTTTTTCAAAAGAACAAGCTCCTCCAGGTGTATCAGTTTACAGGGATGAGACAAAGCATTCAACATTGGCCCTCTTATGATGATCAGTTTTTATTTATTTATGTAAAACCCTTATCCCAAAAGGAACAAACCTGTTTGCTGTAACTGATCATAAATTGTGAGCTGGAGTTTGGCTTCAATTTGTTAGTGTATCTAAATCTGCTAGTACATCTAACACTTCCCTCCCCCCTGGCTGACAATGCTACTGTCTGCTGTGACCCCTGTGAACTTTTAGAACAGCTTTAAACTGGGACGGTTTTCAGGCGCTTTAGTGCTGGAAATAACCTCTGCTAAGCGCCTGAAAACCGCTTCCCATTATTTCCAGCGTGTCTTTTCAAACTTGGGCGGTGCGCTTGCGGGACGGTCCAAAAAGTCATCCAAGCAGCATCTTTGGGGTGGATTGGGAGCGCTGTATTTAGCACTCCCAAACCGCCCTGCCCATTGGAATAAATGGCCTTAAACGCTTTCAAAGCGCTGCAAAACTGGACTTTTTACCCTTTTTTGGGGGTAAAAAGTGCCCCGCTAGCGGACGAAAAATGTTGCAAAAGCGCTGCTTAAACGGCGCTAAAGCACAGCTAAAACAAGCGACGCTTTAGCGCTAACGCCCGGCGCTTTCAGTGTGAGACAGCCTTATCCAGAGTGGAGGCACCCTAATAAATGAGGTGTGATACTGGCCAGATCACCAGGTGAAAAATAAAGGGGACAACCCTAAAAAATAAAACGAATGCCGCCACCACATATTAAGATTGGTAAGCTGTAATTTTTTACATTTTTGATTTTGGGTTTAATATCTTCTTTTGTTCTCAGCCTCCTCCAAATCGCCAAATTCATTTTTTTTTTGCTGCTGTGATTCGACCTCCTGTTAGAGGGTGGCTACCTTCACCCTCCATGGTCCCCACTGTATGCAGGAATGTAGCCACCCTTTCTTGTTTTCTCTGGAAATAAACTATGGCATGTGTAGTTTGCATATAGCAGTGCATGTGACACAACTAAGTGCACTGCTCCTTCCAGACAAATAGAAGTGAGGAGGGGAAAGGAGAGGCACAGGGTTTACGAAAATGAGAGCACTCGGAATCTGTCCCTCTTTCACAAGGTGCAAAACTCACCAGAAAAGCGACAAAAAAAGAGATAAAACGATGCATGTGCGTTTTTACTGCATTTTTGCAACAGAGCAGTGTGAAGGTACCCTAAGGCTGCTTTTACAGGTGCTATAGCACTAAGAATAGTGCTGCATAGCGCCTGTAAAGAGCCTCTCCTCTCACTCCAGTGTGAAAGCCTGAGTGCTTCCATGCTGGAGCGGTGCGCTTGCAGGACGGTAAAAAAAGTCTTGCAAGCAGCATCTTTGCAGCACTGTAGGAGCGGTGTACACACCGCTCCTCAAACGCCCCTGCCCATTGAAATCAATGGGCAGCACCGCCAAACCGCCGGCAGCGGGCGGCTTTAACCCTTTTTCAACCGCTAGCGGGGGTTAAAAGCTCCCCGCTATCGGCCGAATAGCAGCGCTATAAAAATAGCTTTACCGCTCCCCGCTCTGAATTTCCTGGCTGAATGGGTCGGCAGACACCGGACCTTGCCAGAAAGAAGCTCCCGCGCGGGGGAGTGTTGACATTGCGGCTCCGGCCACTCACAGCGCCGGAGGCGCGATACCCAGAAGACAGGCCGAGGGAAAATGTCCGCTCCCTCTGCGTGGACCGAGATCACCTGCCAACGCCTCGTTCTAAGGTAAGTATTTCATAATGAGCTAGTATGCGTTGCATACTAGCTCAGTATGCCTTTTGCCTTACAGGTTTAAAAAAAAAAATAATTCTGAGGGTTTACTACCGCTTTAAACTTGGAAGTTGATTCATTTCTATGCAGAGCTGCACCAGATTTTTCATGCTCCATTCTTAGTAAATCTCCCCCATTGCTCCTCTATCCAAGGTGGAGACACCTTAAGACAGGAAATCGTGTAACTGGCTGGATCACTAGGTAGAAAAAAAGGAATGCAGCCACCACATTTAGGGATTTGTAAGATGCAATATATTGCATTCTTGTTTTGGGGTTTAATAGATCTTTAAAACTGTTCAGCCCTATGAAGCTAATGAATCCATTTAAACTACTTTGCTTTCTAATCGGAAATGGACTGCATAAGAAAAGTAGTCTCTACTATGCTTCTGCGTCAAAACGTCACTTTTGCGTCAAAAGTCGTGCTTTACCACCAGCTGGGCAAACTACAAAGCGTCAGAAATGTGTATTTGCTATTGGTTTCCACAAAATGTGCAAGCTGCAAAGAATAATAATTGTAACATGTGCGATGACTTTCATACAACACTGGAGTTAAATGGCTTTTTTTTATTTTTTTTTATTTTATTTTTTTTTATTTTTTTTTATTTTTTTCTATTTTTTTTTTTTTATTTATTTATTTTGTATTTATTTATCTTTTTTTGGGGGGGGGGGGCTTTGCGGTAGTGAGTGCTGCTAAGTTTTCTAGAGTTCTAAAATTCACTCTGAATCTTCCTAGACTACAAAGGAGAGACGAAAAATCTTTAATCTCGGGATAAAAATGATTCATGATGTTTTATATACTTGTTCTCAAAGGGGATTAGAGCCTAAATTGGACCCTTTAATAGTTCTGGGGGGGGGGGGGGGTTGCCCAGGTAAATATTTGTATTCAATCATGACTATTGATCTCTTCCTTTCTAAATAGAGAGGGCTCAGGGCTGTAGAAATGAAGAAGGAAAATGGGCAGGCGGCAAGAACTAGAAAGAGATCGATAAGATAAATGTAATATAAAACAAAATGAGAAAATAAAAAAAAAAATACTCAAATAGCAGAAGCATTTCTGTAACTGCTTCCTTGCAGATTTTTTTATAAACGTTTTCTGAACCGACCTTACTATTTCATCGATCCTATCCCTAAACCATCGGGGTGTCATGCTCCCAAGATACACACAAAAAAAAAAGGAAAACTTCAGCTCAAACGTTAACAAAACGCAACCGGCGTTTGATGGAACGGTTTTGCTGAATGTTGATAATAAACAGAAAATGATTCCTCTCTATTCTATCTAAAGGGTCATAAAAAGCGACAGTGAAAATTGTAAAAGGGAAACAGACCAGACCAGGAATAAAATCTGGTTAATTGTATATAACATTATTATTATTTTTTTTTGTATTTGTTATTTTAGGGCATGTTGTTTCTTTTGATAAAACCTAATAAATAGAAAAAGTACAGGGAATTATTTTGCCCTGGGTTAAAATTGTTTTTATTTGCTTGCAAGGAATAAGAAAAAATTAAATAAACCTTTTTTGCAAGCTGAGTTGATACAATAGTTTTTTTTTAATCATTTTTAGAACGTTATAATCTTATTGGATTATCAAATAAAGAATTATATACTAACCTTAATGCCGAACAGCTGTCTTTTATATTTATCTATGTGTTGAAGTTGCACATTTCTGTTTTAAATTATTATTATTAGTAGTAGTAGTGGTGATGATGGTAGTAGAATTATTATTATTATTATTTAGGATGTATATATTTGCATGCAAAAATAATACACAGCTTCACTAAATACACTAAATGATTGTTATTTGTAGTAGTAATAGTAGTAGTAGCATTTATATTATTAGTAGTAGTAGTAGTGCTGGTGGTGGTAGTAATAGCATTTCTATTATTAGTAGTAGTAGAATTATTATTATCATTATTGTTATTATTATTTAGGATGTATATATTTGCATGCAAAAATAATAAACAGCTTCCCTAAATCCACTAAATGATTGTTATTAGTAGTAGTAGTAGTAGTAGTTAGTGGTGGTAGTAGTAGCATTTCTATTATTATTAGTAGTAGCTTTATTATTATTATTTAGAATTTACATATTTTTATGCAAAAATAATACACAGCTTCACTAGATCCACTAACCTGAAAATGTCTCTTAATGCATAATAAACTTATGCTTTTATTTTAATATTATATCATATATAAGCAGTCACTTACACGTTTTTAAAACTCTCAACTTTGACCTATGTCATCCTATAATTTCATCTTGATATTGCTCATAATAGTGCAACTAGATAACGCTCAGGCTGTAAAACCGACAGGCTGTAAATAAAATAATACATTTATAATAAATAAATACAAATATCTGTATTCCTTTACCACCCCCGATCTGAGAAGATCAAAGATTATAAAACTGCCTGTCCTTTTCTCAAATCCTTCTTCGAAACCGTTATCTTACAGTACAAACACTTTCAAAACATAACAAAACGCTGCAAACGCTGCAAACGTTCTAGGATGAAAAGGAAGAAGACTGTAAAAACAAACATACCAGAGGTGATGATGGCAGTATTAAAATTTTACTTCCAAACAATGAAATAATATATTAACTGACATTTTTTTGGAGACAATAAAAAATAAAAATCAAAGTGCTTATTCATTTCCGCTGGGTTTTTGTAGGATAACCCTTGGAAACCGTTGAAAAGCTGTTGCATGCAAGTTTTCAATTTAGTCTTAGACAACAAAAAAATAAAATAAAAAAAAAGGAAGATACTGTATAAATTTTTGTATTAACATCAACAGTACATACAACACTTACAAACGAGGAATGTTGGACACTTCCAAACAATGCTGTGTCCTGTGTCTTGGTATTTCTGTAATACTTGTGCCTACATATTTTACAGTTTGAGAAAATGTTTTTTATTTTTCTGACGCTCGAATAACTACCAATCTTTATAAAATCTAGCAGACTACATAGTGTCTGTATACTATTTATATAATATAGACATTACCGAAGAAGCAATTGCCTATAAGGTTTTCCGATCTAGTACTGTATAAACATGCTTTTATGCAATATTTTTTTTTTATTCATCTTTATATTTTTTTTTTTTGCAAACACAGCTTGTAGAATCGGTTTAATATTTATTCATAAATAGGCACAAAATGATTAAAAATAGCTAAATTGTATTTTATACATGTACAAGCCTGTTTTGTTTTTTACGTTTGTATCCTTCATGCCATCCACTGAACTGTTTTTTTTTCATTTTTTTTTCACAATATATTACAGTTTTCTTTAACAATAAAAAAAAAAAAATTAAAATAAAAAAATCATATATTGTAAGTCTTTAGAGAAGGGCAATGCGATTGGTCACCTTAATACTATAGACTGAGGTCATTCTTTGATGCTCTTAGCAAGAATTTAAGAGATGTGTCCTAAAGAGTGGACCTTAGGTGTCACATGATGAGGAAACAGCAGGTTGAGTCCGTTTTTTTTTTGTTTGTTTTTTTTCTATGGATCCTGCAGTGCTAGTTGCTTGACACTGGCGCATGTACCATAAGTTCACTGTTGGCAATTTGGCACCCAAACTGCATATATATATATTTTTTTTTCACAGGTAGAGTCCCTTTAGTCTGAAGTTATTTGTAGATTGTCCATTAAAATGTTTTTTTTTTTTATTTATTTTTTTAAAAAGGTAGTGTGTCCAAGAAAAGTTTGTCAATGATGGCTGGGGGTGGTACCAAGTCCTCGAGTTTTAGGTAGAAAATGCGTTGGAGACCCTGTGTGCAAAGTGTGCGAAGCTCAGGCAATTTCCCCAAAAGTTTGGAAAGGTAGTTGGGCCGGTTCAAGCCCCCATTGTTAAAAGTCACATGGTCCTTGAGGCAGTTGATGATTTTGTTCTGGAGTTCCTCCACCCTCTTGGGTTCCTTGAGCCCGTGTCTCTCTGAAGGAGAAAAATGGAGAGAAAAAAAAATTAAAAAGTGTCGCAAATGAATCCACTGTCGCAAATGAATCTCAAGAACATGAAGCAAGAAAATAAGGAGGTAGGAGTAGAATATTTGGAAAGAATTCTCACCTGTGACCATGGCCAAAGCAGCGATGCAGGAAAAGGCTGAAATGTCAATGTTCATGCTCTGTAAATTGGAGGAAAATTCAACAATGGCGTCAATCCACTCTCCAAAGCCCCGGACGCACTGTAACCTGTGCAGCACTGCCCCATTACAGAAGATGAGTTTGCCCTCAGCTGGGTTAGATCTGGAGTTAATTAAAAAAAAAAAAAAAAATCAAAAAAAAAAAAAAAAAGACAAAAACTAATTAGTATCCGAATAATAAATGGGCGATTAAAAGGCTCCTAATTACCACAGAGCCAATAAAATGCAAATCAATTGACCTTGAAAAGAGGGTTGCTTATATAACAATTAAAAGCTAATTCGGTAATTACCTGTATGCTAACCGCAGGACGAAGAGTTCCAGGAAAGCCGACTCAAAGAGAAGGTCCTGGTCCTGTTTGTGGAGCTCAGAGAAGCCTGGGATTTTCTCAGCCCAACCTCTGATGATCTCCATAGAACCGGTCAGCAAATCATAAAACTGCTGTATATGTTGAGTGTCGTCTCCATTTATGTGGAAGTCTGGATTAGCTTGAAACTGAAAAAAAGAAAAAAAAATACAAAAGGATACAAATTAATGAGCTTTCCACCATTACATAAGGCGTAATTGCTAAAGTAAAAGAACAATTCAGTTCTGTGACCAGCAAGGGACAAGAGGCCAGAGCTGCTAATTTAACCATGGATGGTGACAAGATGTGTGACCTGAGGAGCTGCTGCTAGAGATGTGCAAAAAAAAAACCAACAAGAGTGTCGGAAAACGTGTGGAATCAATCAAGAAGGACATTGACCAACGTTCCGGCCACGCTACAAACCTTCATCAGCGAATGGTGGACACACAAGCTTTCATTTTATTATCTGATTGATGTGCAATTCGATTAAAATGATCAAATTGATAAACAATCGAATTGCAATAACTGGCCTTTTCGATCAATTGGATTTGATCGAACTGAGTCGATCGGCTGGCGTGGAAAAATGACCGATCGTGTTAAATCCATAGACAGCATCCAGATGCTTTGGTCATGAATTTGATTGTATTTCGATGCATCCGATTATCGCATGGCGAAAACAGAAATGTGGTCGATAACGTGTGATCGTATCTTCCAACTATCGATCGAAAACCAACCCCCACTGTGTGTGGCGCAGTGGTTGATTGGGTTGTGGACTATAGATTGATTATTCCTATTGAGAACAATCAGAAAAGAAATTGGTAATTTATGGAAGCATGTATGGCCACCATTGGTGTTTACAGACTCCAAGTCCAAAAAAGGTCTAAAGATGGTGGCAAAGAGGACAGTTAAGGTCCTAGTTCAAGTTTCACATTATCTATGTATATCCATCTATCTATCTAGATAGATAGATAGATAGATAGATAGATATATCCCTATCACACATATGTAGAAGTATCTCCAGTTCCTAAAGAACAATTAAACTTCATGAGAACATTGAGAAAATGAAAAGCCACCAGAGAAAAATTCCTGCAGCCAGGAGAACATTTTTCTTCCCAATATATGCAAATATAAGGAAATCAGGGCTCTCAACCACAGGAACTGCAATCTGTTTTTGGGCTGAGCTACCTCTGTAGATCCCACTTTCATCATAAAATACCCAAAGACAAAGTGTCTGATATTAAAGGTGTCTTTTTAAAACGAAATGAAAGGCACAGTGGCCAACTATGTGGTCCTTACAGATTGAAGCGTCTGACGTTTGACTATATAAATCGCTGCGACTTTTTAGTCGCTGCGTGTCCTGCAGAGCTCACAGGAGACAGACGTCTGTACAGAGCAATATGCTAAAGTGAAGGTTGGCTGTATACAATCATGGCCTGACATATGGTAAGTGTATAGAGTCAGACGTGGTGTCACCAAGTGTAAAGAAAGCAGCAGAGGCCTCTATGTAAAGTCCCGTGGTCACATTAAGGGGTGCAAACAGAAGGGTTAGATGTAATGGTGCCCTGAAAAGACTGCTATGTACAGCCCACTTACCCTGGAATAGTCCAGGCTGCTGACTGCCGGATTGGAATCGACGTGGGCTCTCACTAGGGCACTGATCAAACTCACCGGGGGGCTCGGGGGAGACGGCTCCTGAGGGCTCTTGGGCTTGGATGGCAAGCGACCCCTCCGACCTTTCAAACTGTCTGTGCGGACCACTGCCAGAGAAGAGAGGAGAGTGTGATGGAAGGGCTCAGGAGTCGGTGCCCACTCACATTCCTTGGCACGCTGTGCCCTCTGCTTCATCACAAAGGCACCCTTCACACCACCAACAACAATACACTGGGCAGCACAACTGGCGCTTATAGGACATTTCCTGGCACCAGCATCTGCCCGATGCCATCCCTGCTGCCCACACACACCACAAATATTCTTCTACTGCTAAACAGTCCGAGCATTTCTACTATACTCATCTATTATCTATCTATAGAAAAGGATCTATCTATCTATCAGGATCTGTCTGTTTGTCTATCTATCAACAGCATCTATCTATATAAAAGTACTATATCTATCTATCTATCTATCTATTTGTATATCTATATGTACATGTCTAAGTAAAAGGATCTGTCTGTCTATCGACACATCTATCTATCTATCTATCTATCTATCTATCTATCTATCTGTCTGTCTGTCTGTCTGTCTGTCTGTCTATCTGTCTGTCTATCTGTCTGTCTGTCTGTCTATCTACTGTATTTATCTATCTGTGTCTGTTTCTCTGTCTATCTGTCTATCTATATGTATGTATCTAAGTAAAAGTATCTGTTCTTCTGTCTGCCTGCCTGCTTCGCTATCTATCTATCTATCTATCTATCTATCTATCTATCTATCTATCTATCTGTATCCTAGGCTGGCCATACATTATACAATTTTCTTGCAAAATTTTCCTTTAGATTTACCAAATCCATATAATACGAGGTGACACCTAAACACTTCCAGATGGTATGCAATCAGGCAGGCCCTTCCACTACATAGTTGGTGGTAAATTTAAAGGAAATTGAATAAGAAAATTGTATAATGTATGGCCAGCCTAAGTGAAAGTATCTGTTCTTCTGTTTGTCTATCTGTTTGCTTCGCTATAGTTCTATGTATGTATGTATGTATGTATGTATCTATCTATCAATCTATCTATATATTGCTCCACCTGAATTGATCTATCTATCTATCTATCTATCTATCTATCTATCTATCGATCTATCTATTGCTCCACCTGGATTGATCTATATATCTATCTATCTTGCTCCACCTAAAGTTATCTATCTATGTAAAAGTATATTTCTTTCTTTCTTTATTTCTTCCTTTTCTTCCTTTCTTTCTTTCTTTCCTTATTTCTTTCTTGATCTGTCTTGCTGTATATTATCCCTAGTAAAGGTATCTTTGTACCTTTTTAAAAATATATTTTTCAATCTATCTAATTTAAAATGTGATATGTATATATGTATATATATATATATATATATATATATATATATATATATATATATATATATATATATATATATATCTACCGTATATATCTATATATCTACCGTATATATATCTACAAATATATATATATATATATATATATATATATAATTGGCACTACTATAAGCGAAGCCCTGTGTTAGATACATCCACAACAAATGCCCCAATACAATACAAGCAGATCTACACAGCAGCAAAAATTGCATATAAAGTGCAAAGTTTAGTACACGAATCTGCATTCACTCAAAGTCATGGCACCCACACAGACCGGCGCGGGCACTCTACAGATAAATGATGTACCTTCTTTGACCATGCCAACAACTAGGCACTTCTGGAAGCGGCAGTACTGACATCTATTCCTCCGCCTTTTGTCCACCGGGCAGTTTTTATTGGCTAAACAAACATATTTGGCATTTTTCTGGACAGTGCGCTGGAAAATAAAAGAGAAAAAAAAAAAGAATGTACGATGAGTACACCGGCTTCATCCTCATCACCAGCAATGGGGGATAATTGGTGTGATTGTCGGGGTGCCTTTCCTGTAGGGGGGGTCAGTGTGTGGCACACGGGAAGGGGGGCATTTAATAGGCAGAAAACTGAGCGTTAGCACCGCTGGCGTCATGGCAGCTCTTAGCTGCTTCTCCTATGCCAAGCAAGACAAGGAGCAGACGATCAGTAAATACAATTCCGTGAGCATTCATATTATTTACATCCCTCAGAGAGGGCTCTATTTCAAATGATAAGATTATTCAATCAGGACGCTGGAATAAAGAGATCACTTAATTTCACCATAGGGAATTCTGTTCCACTTGGTTAGTTCAGACACGGTTCTCTGTCCTAAGCAATTTAAATCTGAAAAGGGGGATGGCTGCTGGGAGCACATGCAAAACAGATCTGTGTTCACCCAAACACAAGCAGGGCAAAAAAAAAAAAAGAAATGCAAAAAGATCTGCTGGAAGGGGTTCAGGCACGATTTAATTGTTCACAATATATGTCATCACTGGCTTGTGTTATCAGGCACAAGGAGTATTAAAGTGTTAAGGCTTTGCTTCCACATCTTGCATCTATTATTCATTTCTTAGGGATAAAAATGTGACCAATTAAAATGACACTCATTGCCCTCATTAGGCTCAGCACTTAAAAAAAAAAAATGGGGTTGTAATAATTTAGAAGATGGATTATTATTATTATTATTAATTATTATTATTATTATTATTATTGTAGTAGTAGTATTAGTAGTAGTATTTTAGTAGTAGTATTATAGCATATTGACTACAAGATGTTTCCTGTCAATAATTACTATAACCCAAAGCTTTGACAAAGTCATATAAAAATACCTAAAATTCCATCCAAATCATCTAATTGTTTATTGTTTAGCATGTGCTGATAACAAAACACATTGACAGTTATTGTGTCAACATTATGATGTCATCTAGTAACAGGGAAACATATATATAAACAGTATTAAATCTCTTTGTTATTGTGTATCATTATGTTAATAATAATAATGTAGCAATGTATCTAAAGGCATTTGCATTGGAATGTGTAGCTGGGTTCATATGACAAGGCTTGCATGGCATTTGTCTTCCAAGAACAAATATGAAAGGGAGTGTTAACGGTTTTGGGGGGGAAAAAAAGCCTCATTAGGATGTGCTGCTGGGAGAAGTGTAACAAAGTATCAGTTTTATAGAGCATTTATAAGGTGGGTTTTATGGGGAATGCTATGGACACTTTCTGTAACCATGGGTCAGGTGTTTTAGGATGCTAGACAATATACTATATAAACACACACATACATAAATACATATATAAAACTCAATAAAGTATCAATGTTCTAAAGCAAGCTGAATATCTGTTAACAATGTATCAACGTTGCGAAGTTCTGAACTGTGTGTTACATCTAATAATGCATCGACTTATGTATATCAATATGTCAAATGACTTGTTTTAAACTGTACTTTTAACTGTCCCACTAATTGTATAAATAGTTGACAATGTATCAATACACTAATAACAGATGTTTTAGAGTGCTCTGCTATAGATAGAGTTGCTTACATTTAAAGTTAATAATGTAACAACGTTTGTAAAGAAGCAAGTGGATTCATGTAAATTGTGTTCGTGTTTGCTTTTCCTTTCCTGTTCACAATGTATCAACTTTAGTTAGAATATAATGTCAAGTTCACAATGTATCAACTGTATTTAGACTATAATGTCAAATTCACAATGTATCAACTGTATTTAGACTATAATGTCAAGTTCACAATGTATCAACTTTATTTAGACTATAATGTCAAGTTCACAATGTATCAACTTTAGTTAGAATATAATGTCACGTTCACAATGTATCAACTTCCTATAGGCAGAGTAGATTCTTATGGGTCCTGCTGTTTCTTGTTAATAACCTATCAACGTGTGTATGCAATGTATTCCAATGGAGTTCCCTTACATCGTGCTACTGTTTTACTGTTCCTGATAACAATGTATTAACTTTACAATTGTGGTTTATTTGGACTATCATGTCAAATCCACAAGATATAACGTTCTATAAGAGGAATAAGTTCTTGTAGATAATGCCATTTACTGTTTATCATCTATATAACGAATAGCATGTAATGTAATCCAGTATTCTGGATGTTTCTTTGCATTGTGCTGCTGTTTAATTGTTCCTGAGAACAATGTATCAATGTTACAAAGGCAGTTTATATAGAAAGTCAAGTCAAGTTTACAATGTATTAACGTTCTATAGCAAGAGTAAGTTCTTATGGTTCGTGCCAGTGTTCGTAATCTATCAAAGTGTGTATGCATGTAGCCAAGTATTAAGGTCGTTTCTTTACATTGTGTTGCACTGTCCCTGATAACAATGTATCAATATTACAAAGGTCATTTATATAGAAAGTCGTGTCAAGTTTACAATGTATCAACGTTCTATAGCAAGAGTGGGTTCTTGGGGATCGTGCTCTTGGTAATAATTCACCAAGACGTGTTATGTATATAGCCAAGTATCAAGGAAGGTTATTTACATTGTGTTGCATTGTTCCTGATAACAATGTATCAATATTAAAAAAGGTAGTTTATATACACTGGCATGTCAAGTTTACAATGTATCAACGTTCTATAGCAAGAGTAGAACTTATGGAATGGGCTACTGTAAAATATTAAAGTGTGTGTGTATATGTGTAGCCAAGTATCAAGGAAGGTTATTTACATTGTGTTGCATGGTTCCTGATAACAATGTATCAATATTAAAAAAAGGTAGCTTATATAGACTGGCGTGTTAAGTTTACAATATATCAACGTTCTATAGCAAGAGTAGAACTCATGGAATGGGCTACTGTAAAATATCAAGGTGTGTATGTATATGTGTAGCCAAGTATCAAGGGGGTTTCTTTACATTGTGTTGCATTGTTTCTGATAACAATGTATCAATATTACAAAGGTAGTTTATATAAAATGGCATGTCAAGTTTACAATGTATCAACGTTCTATAGCAAGAATAGAACTTATGGAATGGGCTACTGTTGATAAAATATCAAGGTGTGTATGTATATGTGTAGCCAAGTATCAAGGGAGTTTCTTTACACTGTGCTGATGTTTTACTGTTCCTGTTAACAATGTATCAATGTGCTAAATGCAGCTTAGTATGTGTTGATATGGCTAATGATACACTTCCTGCTCCCATGGAATGTTCACCTCTATGTGACAATCTGCGAGCTTGTGACCTGGAATGGTGTCATGTTAAGCCTCTAACTCACCTTGAAGAACCCTTTGCACCCTTCACACGTGCGAACTCCATAGTGTTGGCAAGCAGCATTGTCTCCACACACAGCACAGAGCCCCTCGTTAGATGGGGACCCTCTGGAAGGGGGTGAAGGGAGCTGGCTATCTATGAGCTGAGAGGCATGGCCAAGTTGAAGTCCAGGGAAGCCCATGGCCGCCTGTTTCCTGATGGGGTTGGGGACTGCAAAAGTCTGTCCATCCACCACATGGTGGACACCGGAGGTCTCAGCGTTCATGGAGATGTGGTGGCCATCAAACCTCATTTGACAACTAGACACGGGGGTCCCAGGAGGGGACTGCTTGAAAGAGAACAAGGACAGTCTGGACACAGGACCTTTCCTTTGGTCTATCATGTGGCTGGTGGCCACATAGTTCTGGTGGAAGCTGTGGAGGCTACCAGGATCATCCCACATTGAACTGTGCTGGACTGGGAAGCCTGGGGTGTTGGAGGTTGGGGGTGAAGAAGGCTTGTAGTAGACTGAGCCTGAATGTGCCATCATCTCCTCTGTTTGAGGTGCCAGGTGGCTGTGCTGTTGGTAGCCGTGCATCTGAATATCTTCCACTTTTATGGAGGACTGTTGCCCAGGCACTGGCATTTGGTACAAGCAAGGTGGCTTGACGTCGTAGCTGGAGTTGTAGTTATCCATAAAGGTACTAAAGCTGGGGAGAGAAGTGGTGGCAGTGATTTCAGTGTTGGTCAGGTCCATGCTAAACTTGACAAACTCTGGCGTTAAGAAATCGGAGCTGTATTCTCCTGATGAGTGGTAATTGTAGCTCTGGGAAGCTGGGCTGGCTCCTTGTGGCGACGACCCATACTGAGCCTGAACACAGGGCATGGCTGTAAATGAGACAATTAAATAGATACCCAAGCTGTTCAACTGCATACTTCTTCCCCTTTTATTTGGACCATTGTGTCATCCCTGCCGCCCCCTCCCATTAAAAAAAACACCAAATGCCCACCCCCAAAAAAATAACCTTTCATGAGTGCTGTGGGACTATAAGTTTCAGCTTGTGCTGGAGAGCCAATGCTTATCACAACCTGCAAGGCTAACAAACTTGAGGTTCATTGTGCTCAACGCTAACGCTCACCAACACCTTCTAAACGCTTAAAAAACGGTGGCCAAACGCCCATGTAATCCCAATTCTACAGTTATCTCTTTACAAAACTATGACAACTTTAAACTCATTTTTGCTTATAAGTGGCCCCATAACATAGGTTGTCTTGGCACTCAGTACCCCAAACCTCCCTCCTCTGCCCATACCCCCCCCCCCCCCAAACCACCATTTATTTCCAAAATGAATAGCAACAAACCTTCAGCCGGGCTGCGGGCGTTTTCGATGAAAGTAAAGGAGGACAGTGTTGTAGTTCTTGTCGGGACAAATCTCCAAAATGTAAATGGGTCAGCGGAGGGGCACCCAGGGGGTCAGCATAGGTTCCTGCAGGCAGAAAGGAGACGTTAATGGGCGTCAATTACAAATGACAGGAGGCATGGGGGGCTTTAAATTCCAGGATGGAAAAAATAAATAAAAATTCTGAATATTATCTATAGTGGTGAATGTGGGTGAGTCAGGGGAGAAAGCCCTTTCCCTTGGATATTGTAAATGACTGTAAACACAGCAGACGGTTGAGTCATTAGATGCTCATAGTGGGTGTTCACTTGATGTAAGTGTGCCCGAGTAATCAATGACTGGCACCTCCATTGTGACACCAACCACAGCCATAGGCCCAGCAACAAGCCAGGATCACCAACTAGTTCACATCACTTTTATCTCATGAAATAGATGAATTCCTACACTGCTGATAAAAGTACAACCCGAACCCCTTTGCATTCACTCCCCACAATACAACCCACGCTATGTCACCAACCTAGAGAGCAGCGCACTTTATGTATCATCCATCTAATGCTTATTAAACTGGGTGACACCTCTGCCAGCATCCACAGGAGCGGCCCCTGAGGATTACATGACACCGGGGGCTTCGTGCAATACTGCTTATTAGTGTGTTACATTGTATCCAGACAAGGCAGGCTCACTTCCATATTAATTGGTTCGCATCCCCTCGTTCAGCTCTCTGCCCCGTGTACGGTAATCAGGAGACCGGAAAATCACCCCCCCCCCCCTCCCTACCCTCTGTGCCAGCCAGCCGGGGCAAGAACACTACAGCAGCCTGTATGGGCATCTATACCAAGTCATATGAACAGCAAGCAGGGGGGTCAGTTCAGGTAATTCCAAAACCACATGGAAAGGGTGACAGCCACTGACAGCAAGGTGTGACACCTACTGAATACTCCTGGGTGTAGATAGATAGATAGATAGATAGATAGATAGATAGATAGATAGATATAGATAGATAGATAGATAGTGAGTGAAGAAGGAAAGATAGATAGATAATATAAGATAAATATTACCAAAGAGAGAACAAGTAATAAAGATAGAGATAGAAAGAAAAAAAGATCGGTGATATAATTGACAGATGGATAGAAAGATAGATAGATAAATACAACGATCTATCGAGAGAAAAAAAGGATACTATTTATCTATCTATCTATCTATCCCCACATATACAAATTACATGTAGATAAATAGATAGATATAGAGATCACACATCTGTAGAAGTATCTCTCAGTAGATGACACATGTGCTTTCACTCTCTATGATCCATCATATCATCAACAACTTTCTTCCATACACCCAGAAGCTCCAGGCCCCCCAGGTAAGTGATAGGTAGGTGATCAGAGCGCATCCAGGCTTGTCCCATCTGCTCAGTGTAGTGACACTTCTAATCAGTGTATTGTCGGGTGTATTGGGGAGTCTATGTACTATGGAGTGTATTGGAGAGTCTGTGTACTATCGGGGTGTATTGGGGAGTCTTGGTACCATGGGGTGTATTGGGGTGCTTATGTACTAAGAGGTGTATATGTGCTATTGGGGTGTATTGGGAAGTCTATGTACTATATTGGAAAGTCTATGAGTATATGTACTATTGGGTGTATTGTGAAATGTATGTACTCTGGGGTGAATTGGGGAGTCTGTGTACTATTGTGCTGTCAATGTACTATGGGGTGTAGTGGGGTGTCTATGTAATATGGGGTGTATTGGAGAGTGCATGTACTATGGGGTGTATATGTACTATGGGGTGTATTGGGGTGTGTATGTACTATGTGGTGTATTGGGTGTATATGTACTATGGGGTGTATTGGGGTGTGTATGTACTATGTGGTGTATTGGGGGTATGTATTTACTATGGGGTGTATATGTACTATGGGGTGTGTATGTACTATGGTGTGTATTTGGGTGTGTATGTACTATGGGGTGTATATGTACTATGGGGTGTGTATGTACTATGGGGTGTATTGGGGTGTATATGTAGTATGGGGTGTATATGTACTATGGGGTGTATTGGGGTGTGTATGTACTATGGGGTGTATATGTACTATGGGGTGTGTATGTACTATGGGGTGTATTGGGGTGTATATGTACTATGGGGTGTGTATGTACTATGGGGTGTATATGTACTATGGGGTGTATTGGGGTGTGTATGTACTATGGGGTGTATATGTACTATGGGGTGTTTATGTACTATGGGGTGTATTAGTGTACTTTGCCAGTGGATGGGTGCAGTGTAGATCCGGTGTATAGATGACGGTGTGCTCGGTGTGGACACTTACCGGCGGTGCAGAGCGGAGAGGCTCCTCTAGGCAGTCAGAGGTGATCGGTACATCCCGGTGCGGAGACAAGTCCCTGGTACTAGTTGCAGAGCTCTGAGCTCCTCTCCAATGTGCCTTTGTTTATGTGGGCTGACTATTCCACTGCTATCACACTACATGCGGCTAGCGTCAGCCGACGTCAGCACCCCGCCGCCCAATCACAGAGCGCCCCGGCCCGCTCACTCCGTGCAGTTGGCCCGTTCTGGCTTTTGGTAAATTTCCGATGTGACGTCACAGCAGCGAGTCTTTTGGTTTAAGGTGGGAAGCGAGTCGGGTTGTCACTCGGAGCGGAGCGGAGGCTTCGTATAGTGTGTGTGGGGGGCACCGGGGGAAGTGTGAGAGCCTGCCGGGGGGAGAGCCGACCGGACCACGGAACAGTGTGAGCTCCTCTCCGATCACCGATCTGCCCTGTGTGTGGCTCATAGGAGATCTCTGACTGATCTGATTATTGTTACATTGTATCCGATCACAATGGATGAGCTGTCATCTGAATATCTACTGATATGTGTGTGTGGAGGGGCTGATCGGCCACCACCAGTGTACACCGCCACAGGGGCCGAGAGGTCCGGACACTGACAGCCCCCCCCCCCCAATTATTATTATTATTGATACATTGTATCCAATCCAAGACACCCCCCCCCCCGGGGCCCGCCCCCCACCCACCCCCCCCCCCCCCCCCCCAGCCCCCCGGGCCAACACAACCGTCCCCCCCCCCACCACAGCCCCCACCCCTGCCCCCCAGCAAAACCCCCCCCCCCCCCCCACACCACACCCAACCCCCCCCCCACACCACACCCCCCACGCACACCACCCCCCCCCAACACCCCCCCCCCCACACACCAACCCCCCCCCCCCCACCACACCACCCCCACACCACACCCCCCACCACACCCCACACACCACACCCCCCCCCCACCCCCCCCCCCCACACCCACACCCCCACACACACCCCCCCACCACACCACCCCCCCCACACACCAACCCCCCCCCCCACACCACCCCCCCCACACACCACCCCCACACCCAACCCCCCCCCCCCCCCACCACACCACCCCCACACACCCCACCCCCCCACCACACCCCAAACCACACCCCCACACACCCCCCCCCCCCCACACCACACACCCACACCACCCCCCCCACACACCCACCCCCCCACCCCCCCCCCCCCCCCCCCCCCCCCCCCCCCCCCCCCCCCCCCCCCCCCCCCCCCCCCCCCCCCCCCCCCCCCCCCCCCCCCCCCCCCCCCCCCCCCCCCCCCCCCCCCCCCCCCCCCCCCCCCCCCCCCCCCCCCCCCCCCCCCCCCCCCCCCCCCCCCCCCCCCCCCCCCCCCCCCCCCCCCCCCCCCCCCCCCCCCCCCCCCCCCCCCCCCCCCCCCCCCCCCCCCCCCCCCCCCCCCCCCCCCCCCCCCCCCCCCCCCCCCCCCCCCCCCCCCCCCCCCCCCCCCCCCCCCCCCCCCCCCCCCCCCCCCCCCCCCCCCCCCCCCCCCCCCCCCCCCCCCCCCCCCCCCCCCCCCCCCCCCCCCCCCCCCCCCCCCCCCCCCCCCCCCCCCCCCCCCCCCCCCCCCCCCCCCCCCCCCCCCCCCCCCCCCCCCCCCCCCCCCCCCCCCCCCCCCCCCCCCCCCCCCCCCCCCCCCCCCCCCCCCCCCCCCCCCCCCCCCCACCACCCCACCACCCCCCCACACCCCCCCCCCACACCCCCCCCCCCACACCACCACCCCCCCCCCCCCACACCCACCCACACACCACCCCCCCCCAAACACCACCACCCCCCCCCCACACCCACACACACACCCACACCACACCACATACCCCCCCCACCACCCCCACCCCCACACACCACCCCCCCCACACCCCCCCCCACACCACACCACACACCCCCCACCACCACCCCAACACACCACCCCTCACACCCACACCACACCCCCACACCACCCCCCCACACCCACCCCAACACACCACCCCCCCACCCACACACACACCCCACCACCACCCCCCCCAAACACACACCACCCCCCCCACCCCCAGCCCCCCCGCCTCTCCCGCCCTCGCCCCCAAGCCGCCCCCCCACCCACACCCCCCCCCCCCCCCCCCCCCCCCCCCCCCCCCCCCCCAAAGCAAAAAAAGACCATTTCTCAAATACCATCTCAGCGGCCTTAAATCGCCCCCGGGAACTTTTTAAAATAGTCGCTCAGTCGATGAACCCGGCATGCTTAGAGCCCCCCGCTAATGAAACCCAAGATTTCTGCAATGAATTATCAGATTTTTTTCATCAATAAAATCGACAACATCAGGAAAACAATTGGTCAGAAAAAGACATCCGACGGCAGGCAGTCAGAGCAAAAAGTCGATATCGACACAAACATCCCACAACCACCAAAGTTTTCTCTGATCCCAATTACCACGGATACTACTAAAAACATCATCAAAAATCTCAGAGACAGCACATCCTCCATTGACATCATCCCCACAAAACTCCTGAAAGAATGCTCCGACATCCTGGCTCCCACCATAACGCACCTCATAAATCAATCGTTCAAAGAAGGGATTGTTCCAGGCGCCCTCAAACAAGGCATCATCAAACCCCTGCTAAAGAAACCCAACCTCGACCCACGGGACCCCAACCATCGCAGACCAATTACAAGCTTGAACAACATCTCCAAGATTATGGAGAAAGCGGTAGTACAACAGATACAACGCCACCTGGACACACACACACTCCTGGACCCGTTACAATCAGGATTCCGCCCAGGCCATGGGACAGAAACCGCACTCCTGAAGATATGGGACGATGCCCTCGAAGCAGCGGATGACGGAGATTCATGTCTCCTGGTACTATTGGATCTCAGTGCAGCGTTTGATACTGTGGACCACAATACTCTACTCATCCGCCTCACAGAAGTAGCAGGAGTCACTGGCTCAGATCTGCAATGGTTTGCATCCTTCCTAGGAAATCGCTCTCAGACAGTGAAACTAGGAGGTTTCACCTCTGAAACCCGGGCAATCTCCTGTGGAGTCCCTCAAGGATCACCCTTGTCGCCAGTCCTCTTCAATATATACATTCGCCCACTCCTCAAAATCATCAGAAGATCAGACCTCTGCTTCCACTCATACGCTGACGACACTCAATTATATTTTCGTATCACCGGACAAAAAGACCATCATCAGCAATTAGGAAAATGCCTCACTATGATAGACGACTGGATGACTACTAGCTCCCTCAAACTTAATGAATCAAAAACAGAACTTCTTATTCTACATGCAAATCATAACCCCCGAACCAAGATCCCTTGGACACCTCCTACCATCTTTGGACAGACCATCGCCCCAAGGACCAAGGCTAAGAGTCTCGGAGTCATTTTTGACTCAGAAATGTCAATGGATGCCCAAATAGGAGCAGTGGTCAGTGGTTCTCACCATCTGCTCCGCCTGCTACGCAGACTCCTCCCCTTCATTCCAAAAGAGGACAAAGCAGTGGTAGTTGGAACGATCATCAATTCTCGACTCGACTATGCTAACTCCCTCTACATAGGGTTACCCCAATATCAACTTGCGCGCTTACAACTTATCCAAAACACGGCGGCAAGGCTGATAACAGGAAAAAAACCCTGGGAATCCATCTCCCCTTCCCTGAGGAACCTACATTGGCTAAATGTAAGGAGTCGGGTCGCATTCAAGACCCTCTGCCTCACCCACAAATGCGCACATGGAAACGCCCCGCAATACCTTCGCGAGAAAATAAAACACTACATACCGAATCGCAGTCTTCGATCGGCTAATCAAAATCTTCTCCTCATTCCCAAATCCCGCTACAAATCAAAGGGGGAACGGAGATTCGCTGTCCAAGGTCCACGGCTATGGAACGCTCTACCAACCGACATTCGCATGGAAGAAAACCATCAGGCCTTCAGGAAGAAACTCAAGACCCACCTCTTCTAGAAGCTCGACAACCAAATGTCAATACAGCGCCTTGAGGCGATTCAGTTCGCATTGTAGCGCTATACAAGTTATTCATTCATTCATTCATTCATTCATTCATTCATTCACACACACACCACCACCCCCCCCCACACACTGCCCCCCCACACACACACACCACCCCCCCCCCCCACACACACACCCACCACCCCCCCCCCCCCACACACACACCCCCCCCCCCCACACACCACCCCCCCACACACACACACACCACCCCCCACACATACACACACCCCACACACTTCCCCCACTTCCCCCCCCCCCCCCCCCCCACACACACACACCCCCACACCACCCCCCACCCCACCTCTTGCTCATTCTTCCGTGGATGCCTGTCCTTGATGTGGCCCCAGCAGATATTGCCCCAGAAACAGCATCTTCCCAACTCCAAGAGGTGCTGCAGCAGCTACGAGTTATGTCAATGCAGGCATCATGGGTAAGATTTTATTGCGTGGAATATGGCAACTGGTAACTGAATAATAAGTCAAAGTAAATATGGAATAATTGCACACACATATATCTGTATCCTAAAAACCTGTCTAAGATAGATAGATAGATATGGGGGTATATATATATATATATATATATATATATATATATATATATATATCAATCTATCTATCTATCTATCTATCTATCTATCTATCTATCTATCAACGTATGTATCTATGTCTGTCTATATGTATATGTATGTGTATCTAAGTAAAAGGACCTGTCTGTCTATCAACACATCTATCTATATATCTCTTTTTTTCTATCTATCTATCTATCTATCTATCTATCTATCTATCTATCTATCTATCTATCTATCTATCTATCTATCTATCTATCTATCTATCTATCTATCTATCTATCTATCCATCTATCCATCTATTTATGTTTGCTTTATGTACATGCATGGTATGTATATACACATACATTTAGGTCACACATACATTTAAGCTCACCCCCCCCCCCCCCCCCATGAGGTTCTGCAGCAGCCAGTGATGTCAGTTTATATTGCCCTCTCCTGCCCCCATACCCCCCTAGATGTTTGTCCCCGATTTGGCCCCAGCCATTGCCCCATACCTGGAGGAACCCCAGGGCTTTACACCAAAGTAACTCTGTTTCATTTTCAGGGTCCTGAGTCATAAAGAACAATATTACATAACATGTACACACATATGCAGCTTGGATCCTATAATTAGCCATGTGGGTGAGGATGCAATCCTGCTGATGTCTTTCTTCCAAGCAACCAGAATTGTTGTGCGTGTGCCTGAAATAGGCTTGTATTGTGTGTGGCCCCATCCAGACATTATTGTGTAACGATATAAAGAGGAATCCCTCTCCCCCTCCTCTCTCTATGAGTGGAGTATTAGCTCCAGCTCCCTTGTAGGGCTCCAGCTCCCTTGTAGGGCTCCAGCTCCCTTTGTAGGGCTCCAGCCCCCTTTGTAGGGATCCAGCCCCCTTTGTAGGGCTCCAGCTCCCTTTGTAGGGCTCCAGCTCCCTTTGTAGGGCTCCAGCTCCCTTGTAGGGCTCCAGCCCCCTTTGTAGGGATCCAGCCCCCCTTGTAGGGCTCCAGCTCCCTTGTATGGCTCCAGCTCCCTTTGTAGGGCTCCAGCTCCCTTGTTGGGCTCCAGCCCCCTTTGTAGGGATCCAGCCCCTTTGTAGGGCTCCAGCCCCCTTGTAGGGCTCCAGCTCCCTTGTAGGGCTCCAGCCCCCTTTGTAGGAATCCAGCCCCCCTTGTAGGGCTCCAGCTCCCTTGTAGGGCTCCAGCCCCCTTTGTAGGGATCCAGCCCCCCTTGTAGGGCTCCAGCTCCCTTGTAGGGCTCCAGCTCCCTTTGTTTGGATCCAGCCCCCCTTGTAGGGCTCCAGCCCCCTTTGTAGGGATCCAGCGCCCTTTGTAGGGCTCCAGCTCCCTTGTAGGGCTCCAGCTCCCTTTGTAGGGATCCAGCTCCCCTTGTAGGGCTCCAGCTCCCTTTGTAGGGATCCAGCCCCCCTTGTAGGACTCCAACCCCCTTTGTAGGGATCCAGCCCCCTTTGTAGGGCTCCAGCTCCCCTTGTAGGGCTCCATCCCCCTTGTTGGGCTCCATCTCCCCTTGTAGGGCTCCATCCCCCTTGTTGGGCTCCATCTCCCCTTGTAGGGCTCCATCCCCCTTGTTGGGCTCCATCTCCCCTTGTAGGGCTCCATCCCCCTTGTAGGGCTCCATCCCCATTGTAGGGCTCCAGCTGTCCAATTCTTGATAGCTGCTGGGACTGGCCCATCGTGGCTCCTGTGTAATGATAATAGAGCAAACCTCCTGATATTTAGGAGGAAAAAAAAATAAAAATCTGACAGCACTCAAGGAAATAGCTATTTGGAATGATAATGAATCATTTTCCTATGATGTAAGACAGAAATAGATATTTTTTACAGATAATGAGATAACCCCATGATCAGAGAACAAGCTCTTCACTTCTATTAGTATTTTATATTAGGGTTAAAGAAGGCTCCCCATAGAGGTCTGATATTTGCCAGCACTGCTGTATGGGCATGACATGTGGTACCCAGGCTGTTAAGGTGTAAACTGGTTGGTTGCAATCGGATTGTAGAGGCTTCTTGACATGTCAATCGAGTGATCTTGTTTCTGGCAAATCCTCGTCAACTTCAGAGTCACTGAATATTGACATACATAATGCAATCAGATAGTAAAATATCGGTACAATCACCTTTTAATTTACCGAACCAATTTTATTTCAGGACATGTCTAAGCATCTCTTTTATTGTTATTCAAAGAGAAAGGCCCCGTTGTTGGCAGATCTAAAGGGGATACAACCAGGTTGTAGAATGTATGGACAGCTTTAATGAAATTTTTAAATTAACTGTCATTTTTTTTTATAAAACCTTATTTGACTCTGGGAAATGTAGGGGACCCCCTAGGTGATATCATCAGTCATTATAAATTAACCTTTTGTGGTCAGTGATGTAAGTCAGAGACCTGGAATTTTCAGAGTCAGATCATGTTAAACATTAAAGTGACAGTACACATCTATTAAAATAAAAAAGGCATGGGGGATCCCTTAATATTTCAACCAGACCCTTCTGTAGGCATGCAGCCTGGTTAGGCAGTGTGCATGGGCACCACCTTCTTATACCATACCAGGCCACATGCATTTCAACATCCCCCTTTCCCCTTGCAAAGTACCTTTGTTGCAATTTTAAAGGACAAGGGCCTAATTCTCACCTTTATGAAGCCCCTCATAGGGAAATTAGTTCAGGCCTCACCCATTTGCAGAAAGGGTTTGATTTACTAAATCTGGAGAATGCAACATCTGGCACAGCTGTTCATGGTAGCCAATCAACTTCTAACTTCAGCTTGTTTAATTAAAAGAGTTGTAAAGTTAGATGTTTTTTTTTATCTTAAGGAATAATTCACACTGGGGCGGTGGGGGCGTCGGCGGTAAAGCAGCGCTATATTTAGCGCTGCTTTACTGTCGTTTTAGCGCCGCTATTTGGCCGCTAGCGGGGTGGTTTTAACCCCCACTAGCAGACGAAAAAGGGTTAAAACCGCCTGCAAAGTGGCGCTGCAGTGGCGCTTTGCCGGCGGTATAGCCGCGCTGCCCCCTTGATTTCAATGGGTAGGAGCGGTGAATACACCGCTCCTTCACCACTCCAAAGATGCTGCTAGCCGGACTTTTTTTACTGTCCTGCTAGCGCACCGCTCCAGTGTGAAAGCCCTTCGGCTTTCACACTGGAGTGAAAGGACCCGCTTTTTTCAGGCATTTTTCAGGCATTTTTCAGGCATTTACTGGCACTATTTTTAGCGCTGTAGCGCCTGAAAAGCGCCTCAGTGTGAAAGGAGCCTTATTCTATGCATTAAGATAGCCCACCTAACGCTTACCTGAGCCCCCTCTAGATCCATCGATGTTGCAGGAATGTCTCGTCTGCCCAGGACTCCCTTCTTCATTGGCTGAAACAGCAATGCAGCGCCATTGGCTCCCGCTGCTGTCAATCAAAGTCATTTAGCCAATGAAGAGAAAGGGGGCCAGGCCGGGCCGCGGCTCCATGTCTGAATGGACACACGAAGCTGTGACTTAGCTCGGGTGCCCCCATAGCAAGCTGCTTGCTGTGGGGGCATTCTTTAGGAGGGAGGGGCCAAGGAGAGCCAAAGAGGGACCCGAGGAGAGGAGGATCGGGGCTACTCTGTGCAAATCCACTGCAACAGAGGAGGTAAGAATTACATTTTTGTTATTTTAAAAGAAAAAAAAAACGAGACTTTACAATCACTTTAAGCTTTGACAATAAAACCTGGAAGTAGATTGGTCTCTATGCAGATCTGTAGCAGATTTTTTATTCTCAAGTTTTAGTAAATCAACCCCAAGGAGTTAAAAAAAAAAAAAAACACCAAATTAAAAATCCTTTAATTAAGAAAAATCCACACATACTTGCGGGATAAGTTCACCTTCTAGAACATGTTCCATTCGTATTTAGCCTATCACCCCCCATCCCCTGTGACAGTGAGCGGGCATCTTCTCCGGGCGCCTGCTGTTGTCACTATTTGAAAATAACACCCGCCCGGCTGCATCATTCATTCACAGAGTTCTGTTAATGGAAAACTAAAATTACCGACAGCCTTTGCAGCTGTCAGCTTGTAATTCTCAATGAACTACCGTGGCGCTGTTCAATACTCTTGTCAGTTCATTGTCTCTTCCTGTCAGTGTGTGTCTGCCTACCCGTATGAGGTACATCTGACAAAACAGAGATTAAAGTGGAGCTCCACCCAAAAGGGGAGGCTCCGCTTGTTTACCTCCCCCCCTCTGCTGCCACATTTGGCACCTTTCAGCGGGGAGCGGGAACCTGGTTGACTTTGCAGCGGCAAACTCGGCAGGAAGTTTGGCTCCCCTCCTCCAGGCCATTCACATATGTGCAGTAGGAAACCAGCTGTGAAGCCCTAGGGCTTCACTGCCGGTTTCCCTTATGCCGCGTACACACGATCGGATTTTCCGTTGGAAAAAATATTTTTTTTTTCAACAGAATTCTGCTCAAGCTTGGCTTGCATACACGCGGTCACACTCACACAAAAGTTCTCTGAACTTTCGACCGGCAAGAGCGGTGACGTACAACACTACGACGAGCCGAGAAAATTAAGTTCAATGCTTCTGAGCATGCGTCAAATTGTTTCCGAGCATGCATAGGAATTTTTCGCATCGGAACTTTTTCCGAGCGAAAAATTGAGAACCTGTTCTCAATCTTTTGCTGGCGGGAATTCCGCCAGCAAAAGTCTGATGGAGCATACACACGGTCACGACCAAAAGCTCACATCGGACTTTTGCTGGCGGAAAATCAAAAGAAGCCAAGATGGTGGCGGCAGCACCCGAGAGCCAATTGAAAGAGTGCTGGATTTGTGGACAGGTAAGTGTCCTAATATTAAAAGTCAGCAGCTACAGTATTTTTTCTGAAGGAGCCTGGAGCTCCTCTTTAACAACTTAAGGACTGCCTCCTGCACATTTACGTCAGCAGAATGGCACGGCTGGGCAAATCAACGTACAGGTACGTTGCCCTTTAAGAGCCCAGCCGTGGGTCGCGCGCGGCGGGACCAGCGGACCCGATCGCCGCTGGTGTCCCGCGATCGGGTCACAGAGCTAAGGAACGGGGAGAGGTCTGTGTAAACAAACCTGTCCCCGTGCTTCCTACACTGCCTGTCACTGATCGGCTGTTCCCTGTCATCGGGAAAGCCGATCAGTGATGTCAGACGAAAGCCACGCCCCCTTACTGTAAAAAAAAACACACGTCACACTTAGCCCCTCCCCCGCCCCCTAGTGGTTAACTCCTTCACTGCCAGTGTCATTTACATAGGAATCAGTGCATTTTAATAGCACTGATTTCTGTATAAATGACAATGGTCCCAAAAATGTGTCAAAAATGTCCGATGTGTCCGCCATAACGTCACGGTCACAATAAAAATCGCTGATCGCCGCCATTACTAGTAAAAAAAAAATATTAACAAAAATGCTATAAAACTATCCCCTATTTTGTAAACACTATAACTTTTGCGCAAACCAATCAATAATCGCTAATTGCGATTTTTTTTACCAAAAATATGTAGAAGAATACGTATCGGCCTAAACTGAGGAAAAAAAATGTTTTTTTATATATTTTTTTGGGGATATTTATTATAGCAAAAAGTAAAAAATATTGCATTTTTTTCAAAATTGTTGCTCTATTTTTGTTTATAGCGCAAAAAATAAAAACCGCAGAGGCGATCAAATACCACCAAAAGAAATCTCTATTTGTGGGAAAAAAAGGACGCCAATTTTGTTTGGGAGCCACGTCGCACGACCGCGCAATTGTCAGTTAAAGCAACGCAGTGCCGAATCACAAAAAGGGGCCTGGTCCTTTGGCTGCAAATTGGTCCGGGGCTTAAGTGGTTAATGAAAAGAACCCAGTGCTTCAAAACCTTGCCTACAAGGCCATCAGGGGGTTGCCCAACATACAATCAGTAGTGGATTTGCTCATCAAGCAAATGAAGGTTTGCTGGTCGATTCAGTTAATCCGCACCTATGGGGTTGATTTACTTAAACTGGAGTGCGCAAAATCTGGTGCAGCCCCGCATGGAAACCAATCAGCTTGCAGTGTTTTTTTTTTTTGCAAAGCTTAATTGAACAAGTTGACGTTAGAAGCTGATTGGCTACCATGCACAGCTGCACCAGATTTTGCTCTCTCCAGTTTTAGTAAATCAACCCGAGTGTTCAGATTTTAATGTATATGGGGATCCGGAATAAGGTTGCGGAATGTCCTGCCTAGACACCCAGGGAGAATCACCTGTCCAGGTTTCAACCCGAAGCACCAGGCTGTCCAGCAAATGAAGCGTTAATGGTGGCTCCTGGAGCTCGCTGTCACTGTCAAGGCAGGACTTCCAGACACAAAAGACTTCCAGTGTTATGGGCTGCTGGAGATGTTTTCACAATATTTGTCTAAGTAATTTCCAGGATCACTCCAGATTACTGCATGAGGATGTATTATTTTCAATGGAGTACACTCTGTGCCCTGGCGTAATGTCCCATCCCCCCCATACTGGAAATTCAATACACTGAATGGTTGCCAAATGGCAATTTCAAGGCTTTGGAGCATTGTCAAGATGAAGGTTTGAGCCAGCGTCCCATGCCACTGACCCTAAGTGCTGGAGATGAATGAGAGAGCAGGAGATTAGTAATTAGAGCAGTCAATCATATTGTGTTCTAAACAAGATAGTTCTCCAATACGGAGAGCGGTCACACTTTACTGGGTGCCTGTCATGTGCATAACACGCATTTTGTATTTCCATTTTAATGCAAGATGTCTTCCTTCTCATCTACTCTTTAACCTTGCATTGGTCTGAGCCTGACATTCTGATATTAAAGGAGCCTTTAATGCGCATGCAGATGTTTTCCCCCTGGAATTTTTTTTTTAGATGAAATTGCTTTCATTTCACCGAACACGTTGTTGATTTTACCTTTCATATCTAGAAGCAGGTGCTGTTGGTTTGCAATTATTTCCCGCTGCTGCCGAAGCTCTTTGGCGGCAGAATTAAAAGCCCCAGACTGTAGAAAAATCAACACGAGGTTTTTCATCTATTGTGGGCACTGCAGCACTCCCCCCATAAAGCGGGTGCATTGCCCTCTATCGGGTCAACGTACATTAATGTGTGCTTTTCCAAAACACATATGTGTGAATGAGCCCTAAGGAGTATTTTTTATTTTTTTCAATCAAAATTCCCCTTTAACCTCCCTGGCGGTATGATTCTGTCTGGAATTTTGTGCTGAAAGCGGTACAATTATTTTGCATGGAAATTTGGCGTTTTTATATTGTAGGCATGCAATTCTTAGGAATAACTCACTTAAATCTGTCCGAACCAGAGTCTAGTAGACATCCCGGGTATGATAAAGTTTGAAACACAAAATCATAAATTATAATATAATAAAAATATATATAAAAAATTATTCAATAATGTAATCAAATCAAAAACACTGAAATTTGCTCAGTTGCAGAATAGTCGCTGTCATTAAATTTAGTGTTTGATGATAAATTGTGATTCTAATTTATTATCGCTGTTTTCTAGCTTTTGACATAAAGGGACACTTTTTGGTTGCTATGGACAATCTCCAGTTTCCAGGCAGAAAAAAATATATTTATTATATAAAATGACATACAGGGCACTGGGCAGACCACTAGGGACAAAGGGGATGTGTATTTTTTGTATACAGTACTGTAATCTGTAAGATTACAGTACTGTATGTGTTTTGTGTTTTTTAACTTTTTTTGAATTTGGCGCGGATCTCCACTCCCGTGCGTCGTAACGTCGCAGGGAACGGAGATCAGCGGCACTCGGGCACTGTGTGAATCGAGCGAGCGGACGGCTCGCACACACAGCGGGGAGACATCGCAGGATCCAGGGGAAAGGGTAAGTAACTTCCCCTTGTATCCTGCAATGCAATCTGGCTCGGGGTTACCGCTTTTGGTACTGAAGTTCCCACCCCGAGCCAGACTCGGGATTACCGCCAGGGGGGTTAACAGATTGGCTTTTGGTTTGCTGGAATCACCTGTAAAAAAAAAAGAAACAGCTTTTGATATGATTTCTCCATTATCACCCTGCTAAATGGAGGCTTTGGGGCCCCATTCATACTTTTTGACGCAATGCGTGCTAAAATTAGCACGTTAACATGTGCTGCCGCAATGCATGGTAATGCACCTGCACCATGTGCATTGTGTTGCAGTGACATTCATTGGGAATGCTACCCTAATGCATTGTATAGTGCGCAGTAGGGTTCCCGGCGTGAAGCCGAAGGCTACACTGCCGGGTTACCTTACCCGCAATGGCGGCGGCAGCACCCGACAGCTGATGGAACATCAGCTGCGGTGCCGACATCGAGGGACAGCAGGACAGGTAAGTGTCCATTTTTTCCCACAAATAGAGCTTTTTTGTTTGGTGGTACGTGGCTCCCAAACAAAATTGCCATCCTTTTTTTCCCACAAATAGAGCTTTCTTTTGGTGGTATTTGAACACCTCTGTTTTTTTTTTTTTTTTTTTGCACTATAAACAAAAAAGGAGCGACAATTTGGAAAAGAAACCATATTTTTAACTTTTTGCTATTATACAGATCCAAAAAAAAAAGTAAAAAAAAAATAATTTCTTCATCAGTTTAGGCCGATATGTATTTCTTCTACATATTTTTGGTCAAAAAAATCGCAATAATCGTATATTGATTGGTTTACGCAAAAGTTATAGTGTCTACAAAATAGGGGATAGATTTATGGCATTTTTTATTATTTATTTATATTTTTTTACTAGTAATGGCGGCGATCAGTGATTTTTAGCAAGACTGCAACATTGTGGCGGACAGATCGGACACTTTTCACACATTTTTGGGACCATTGACATTTATACAGCGATCAGAGCTAAAAATAGCCACTGACTACTGTATAAATGTCACTGGCAGGGAAGGGGTTAACACTAGGGGGCGATCAAGGGGTTAAATGTGTGTCCTAGGGAGTGATTCTAACTGTATAGGGATGTGACTCACTGGGGGAGGAGACAGATCGCTGTTTCTCCTCTCCTGTCAGAACGGGGATGTGTGTTTACACACACACACATCCCCGTTCTGGTTCTCGCGCCAAAATCGCCATTAAAGGTGCCGACGTACAACTACAGCGATTTGCAGGATCGCTCCGTTCCGTTTCGTATTAGAATGAATTCGTATTTCGTAATTCGTGTCCGAAATTTCTTACGAAATACGAATTTTCGTTATGTTCGTTAAATTTTCGTAACTATTACGAATGTTCATTATGATCAATTTATCATTATGAGGGGCTCCCACCATCCCTGTGCTGACTTCCTGGGTTTTTAACTTTTAGGTTCGTTAACTTTTCGTAACAATTACGAATGTTCGTTAGGAATTTGAATCCGAAATTCGTAAACAAAATTTCATATTTCGTACAGAATTTGGAAAGCATAGCAATTCGTATTTCGGATCCTCCCGAATGTAGGAATTTACTGAAATTCACAAGTTTTGGGACATCTTGCTGCATTGGTCTCGCACTAAAACAGAGGCTGTTCACTTTGTAAAGCGAATGTTCACTTACCAACATCAGCATTTGTGAATAAGGTGGAATTTGTATAGCCAATCATGCGCTAGAAAAATCCTGTTATTTATTTATTCTCGCAGGTGATTGGGTATTCAAAGTGAACACATTGTATTTACTAATCTTATAGGGATATGTTGCAAAGGGAACATTCACTTTGCTACATGGAAAGACATTTCTCGTTTAGGCCTCTTTCACACTGACTCAGGATCCCTGGTGAATCTTGTTGTGGCTGGCCTGTGGTTAGCAGGCAATTGCCAAGGTAAATGCCATCTCCTGAACTTCTGTCTGCAGAGGAATTTCACATTGAAATTCCTCTTCACCTGGCTGCAACCATGTCCTTTGGACCCGGTTACATTGGGATCATCGGGTTGTCTCATTCACCTCTATGGGATGTAGTGGCAGGCGGTATCGTTATTGCCTGCTGAATGCAATGTGCGCCCCCCCCCCCTCCATGTGCACCGTTTAGGAGATATTCTAGCGAGCAGCAGCCGGTGACGTCACCAGTGCATGCACTCTGAAGGAAGGGCATACCCGGCATACCTGTGTGCCATGGCCAATACTCCCGCGTATGATGTCATCGTAGCTCGGCCATTCAAACAGCCGCAGCTCGCACCCCGGAATGAAGACTGGGTAAAGACTGGGTAAAGATGGAAGCCTCTGCAGCTGTGACAGCACATCACTGTAGGGCTTTGTTTCATGGTAAGTATTTCCTAATGTGCTAGTATGAGATGCATACTAGCACATTATGATATTGCTTTGCAGGGGGAAACTTTTAATTTTATTTTAAAGAGTTTACTACCGCTTTAAGGGGGAAAAAAGCATGAAAAGAGAAAACTATTGCAGCCAATCATCTATGGATTGGTGGGATGCAATATTTTAAAGCAATGCTATTGTTCCTTTTTTTTGTGTTAAAATAAAAAAAAGTTGTTATACTTACATTTCTTTAGCGGTCCCCGTTGGTACTGTCCATGCTTTCTTCTTTTGATTGCCTCCTTAGCAAGTCATATGCTAGGGGGGCACCTGTGCGGGTTCACTCCCAATCTGAGCTGTGTGCATCCACAGACACACACAGCACCAGTAAGCCACACCCCTTGTCCCCTCCTTACAGGAGTTTGATTGGCAGCAGCAGGAGCCTGTGGCTCCATTGCTTTTAGTGTCTCCTGCGAGACCAGGAAGAGAGGGGAGCGGTGCTGCAACTGGGACAGCTCTAGATAAGAGAGAGGAGTCAGGGAAGTGTATAGAGATGGGGGAGGGGGGATAGATAGTGGGGCATGTTTTACCTGAATGCAGAGAATGCAAAAATATATATATATATTGACGTTAGAATCATTATAAAGCTGATCTTTGTGCACAAAGCTTTAATTTAAATATATTCTTCAATAGCCACAAAGGATATAAATCCAGTTTGTGCGCACCAGATGTCTTTGCAAACCTCGATATTACCTTGTAAAAGTAGCAGTGACATCATCACTGTGCTCTACATAGCCTGTGCAGAGAGCAGAGCAGTAGGAGGGGCTCTGCAAGCTCTACCCACTACAGCCTGTGCAGAGAGCAGAGAAGAAGGAGGGGCTAAGTAAGCTCCACCCACTACAGCCTGTGCAGCGAGCAGAGAAGAAGGAGGGGCTAAGTAAGCTCCACCCACTACAGCCTGTGCAAAGAGCAGAGAAGTAAGAGGGGCTCAACAAGCTCTACCCTCTACACTACAGCCTGTGCAAAGAGCGGAGAAGAGGGAGGGGCTTGGCAAGCTCCATCCATTACAGCCTGTGCAGAGAGCAGAGAAGTAGGAGGGGTTTAGCAAGCTCCACCCACTACACCAGGGATATGCTATTAGTGGACCTCCAGCTGTTGCAGAACTACAAGTCCCATGAGGCTTAGCAAGACTCTGACAGCCAAAAGCATAACACCCAAAGGCAGAGGCATGATGTGACTTGTAGTTTTGCAACAGATGGAGGTCCGCTAATTGCATATCCCTGCTCTACATTAGAGCCTGTGGAAAGAGCAGAGAAGTAGGAGGGGCTCAACAAGTTCCACCCACTACAACCTGTGCAGAGAGCAGAGGAGGGGCTCAACAAGCTCCACCCACTACAGACTGTGCAGAGAGCAGAGGAGGAGGAGGGGCTCTGCAAGCTCCACCCACTACAGCCTGTGCAGAGAAGTAGGAGGGGCTCAACAAGTTCCACCCTCTACAACATGGGTAGGAAGCCTGGGGCCCTCCAGCTGTTGCAGAACTACTAGTCTCATCATGCCTCTGGGTGTAATTCTAACTGACAGCCTTGCAATGGCTCATGGGAAATATAGTTCCACAACAGCTGGAGGGCCCCAGGTTGCGTACCCCTGCTCTACAGCCTGTGCAGAGAACAGAGAAGTATGAGGGGCTCAGCAAGCTCCACCCACTACAGCCTGTGCAGAGAGAAGAGAAGTAGGAGGGGCTCAACAAACTCCACCCACTACAGCCTGTGCAGAGAGCAGAGAAGAAGGAGGGGCTCTCAAAGCTCCACCCACTGCAGCCTGTGCAGAGAGCAGAGAAGAAGGAGGGGCTCTGCAAGCTGTACCCACTACAGCCTGTGCAGATAACAGAGAAGTAGGAGGGGCTCAGCAAGCTCCACCCTCTACAGCCTGTGCAGAGAACAGAGAAGTAGGAGGGGCTCAGCAAGCTCCACCCACTACAGCCTGTGCAGAGAGAAGAGAAGTAGAAGGGGCTCAACAAGTTCCACCCACTACAGCCTGTGCAGAGAAGTAGGAGGGGCTCAACAAACTCCACCCACTACAGCCTGTGCAGGGAGAAGAAAAGAAGGAGGGGCTCTCAAAGCTCCACCCACTACAGCCTGTGCAGAGAGCAGAGAAGAAGGAGGGGCTCTCAAAGCTCCACCCACTACAGCCTGTGCAGAGAGCAGAGAAGAAGGAGGGGCTCTGCAAGCTCCACCCACTACAGCCTGTGCAGAGAACAGAGAAGAAGGAGGGGCTCTGCAAGCTCCACCCACTACAGCCTGTGCAGAGAGCAGAGAAGAAGGAGGGGCTCTGCAAGCTCCACCCTCTACAGCCTGTGCAGAGAGCAGAGAAGAAGGAGGGGCTCAGCAAGCTCCACCCTCTACAGCCTGTACAGAGAACAGAGAAGTAGGAGGGGCTTATCAAGCTCCACCCTCTACAGCCTGTGCAGAGAAGTATGAGGGGCTCAGCAAGCTCCACCTATTACAGGCTGCCTACTGAAAACTACAGGAGGGGGCGGAGCCAAGACCAGACACCTTGCAAAAGGAGAAAGAGCAGCAGTGACCGGTCTTTATTACAGGAAGACGCTCCACACTGGATTACTGCACAGATCTGGAAGAAATACGTGAAGCACAGCAATATTCAATGAAGAATACACATGACTTATATTTAGACAATTATTTGCTTATTCCAGTGTTTTATTTTACATTTTTATTTTTGGCTTTACATAATTTAACAAATAAAATATATTTATTTATGATGAAATTCCATTCAGCAGGTCTCAGTTCCAATGCATAACCATGTCGTCCTGTAGGCGCTGGCGGTGTATTATATTGTCTGTCCCCGGCTCAGCGTGTGACCTATGGATTCATTTTGCTCCTGTAAAGGGAAATAAAGAGTGACAATTGTTCCACCAGGTTCTAATGGGATAATAAAGGAGGGGATTATGAATGGTCGGAGAAAGGTTCTCTCTCTCTCTCTTTCTTCCTCTCTCTGAGGTCCGATCGGCGTTCCCCGGGGACTGGCGCTTCACGCAGCCAACAGGTGTATATTTAGAGTAATGGTCTGCCCGGGTTCCTTTCACATTTATTTCTGAGCTACATAAAGCTATACATACATCTTAAGTCGAAATCGATACCTTCCCCGAAGACGCCGCCATAGATCCATCCACAACGCCTAATGTGTTTCGGAAAAATAAATCCCTCTATTTTATGGCTAATTATGATTTATGAAATAGACCGCCGGGGCCCGTTCTGTGTGCCACGAGCCTAATGAGGAGGGGTCGAGGTTATTAACATCTGGGATCAGAGGACAAGCTAAGGAAATAGAGATTATATTGAGGAGGGGGGGGAGGGGGGCATTGGTAAAAGAGATCTTCCATAATAATGGAAATAATCCCGGCTGCTGATAAAAAGCAACGTTGTACAATTAACCCCTTCCACGCTCGTATTAAAGGATTAATGGCGAACATGACCTTAGGGTGTCCCCATTATCCCAGGCTGGTAGAACAAGCCGCGTTCAGAGCTCCGAGTCATCCTGTTTGTTCTTATGAAGACTTCAAGTTCACGGCAAATTGTTTACATAGGAAAATAATTAGCACTGAAAAGCGCCCGCGCCCGTGCCAAACGGAACATTGTAACTTGTTGTGTCATAGGAAAAGAAAACAATGCAATTCAGGTATATGCAAATGGAGGGAGGATTGTTCATCATGCCTCCAGCTCAGGCATCATCAGATCGAACGTTGTATGGGAATGCGTCATGTCTGATCAAGGCGATTGGCGCAGGGGGGGGGGGGGGGTAGGACCAAGACAACCCAATCACTAAAATCTCATAGGAGTGATTCTAAAGGAAAGAATTAAAAGAAAAAAAGAATAAAAAAAAGAAAATAATTAACAAACATGTTATACCGTTTCCCTAAAAATAAGACCTAGTGTGATTGTCGGTGATGGCTGCAATATAAGCCCTACCCCCCAAATAAGGCCTAGTTAAAGTCCTTGTAGGTCTTATTTTTGGGGTAGGGCTTATTTTCGGGGAAACAGGATAGGGCTTATTTTCGGGGAAACAGGGTAGGACTTATTTGGGAGGTAGGGCTTATATTGCAGCCATCACTGACAATCACACTAGGTCTTATTTTCGGGGAAACAGGGTAGGGCTTATTTGAGGGGTAGGGCTTATATTGCAGCCATCATCGACAATCACACTAGGTCTTATTTTCGGGGAAACAGGGTACTTACTTGCTCTGTGTTGTGGTTTTGCACAGAGCAGCCCCAATCCCGTTGCACTCGGGCTTTCACACTGGAGTGAGAGGGGAGGCTTATTACAGGCGCTATGCAGGTGTTATTTTTAGCGATATATCACCTGTAAAGCGCCTCAGTGTGAAAGCAGCCTAAAGCAATGTCTAGTACACACGGTCGGAAATTCCGACCACAAAATCCGTCAGATTTTTTTCTGATGGATTTTGTCCGACACTGGTGTTGCATACACACGGTCGGACAAAGTTGTCGGAAAATCCGATCATTCTGAACGTGGTGACGTTCGTTGCGTAAGACGGAACTACGTAGAGGCTAGTAGCCAATAGCTTTGGTCTCCTAATTTGATCTGAGCATGCGTGGCACTTTGTCCGTCGGAATTCTCTACACACGATCGGAAAAAGTCTGATCGGATTTTGTTTTCGGAAAATCAGAGCAGGATCTCAAATTTTTTCCATCGGAATTTCGAAGGAGCCCACACACGGTCGGATTTTCAGACAACATGGTCCAATTGGACATTTTCCGTCGGAATTTCCGACCGTGTGTTGCCTATAGAGTTGCCTTAAATGGTTCACTTTAAAGCAGAACTCCAGCCAAACATAAGAAGATACAAATAATTAGCCTATTAATAGATATAAATAACAAAACCAGCTTTTGCTGCAATATTCGCTATCAATCCAGAGATTTCCCCTGCAGTTCTTTTTTCTGCCCACTAGATATCCTCCGTTGGAGGGCCAGCATCATTCAAACCACTTTCTCTGAGCCCAGGTCATCCCCCAACCTTTGACTGGACAGTGAAAGGAGAAGCAGTGCAGCGATGAGCTCATCTCTCTGTCACTCTGCTCTCTTCTCCTATCAGCTTGCTTCGTGTCAGCACATGAACTGATTGGCTCGTACCTGAGTGATCCCTGCGAATGCCGTAAATCACATTACTACAGACATTGGGGGGTTATTTACGAAAAGGCAAATCCACTTTGCAATACAAGTGCAAACTACAAGTGCACTTGAAATTGCACTGAAAGTGCACTGGAAGTGCAGTCGCTGTAAATCTGAGGGGTAGATATGAAATGAGGGGAAGCTCTGCTGATTTTATCATCCAATCATGTGCAAGCTAAAATGCTGTTTTTTTTTTTATTTTCCTTGCATGTCCCCCTCGGATCTACAGTGACTGCACTTCCAAGTGCACTTTCAAGTGCACTTTGCACTTGTAGTTTGCACTTGTAGTGCAAAGTGGATTTGCCTTTAGTAAATAACCCCCATTGTTCCCGACTGGGTGGAGATCTTGATGTCACTGCCCCTCCTCTCCACTGAAAAAAAAAAAAGAAAAAATACAACACTGAATGGCGACAGGGCAGAGAGTGACCTCCTGTAGTTATCATGCAATGACCTTTTCTTTTCTTTTACAGGATCTACTATTGATTTATATTGCTACTTATGTATCTCTTCTCTTTTATTTTATGTGAGTTACAGTATCTATTTTTATGACCGATGAGATACTAATTTTGCTACCCAAAGTATTCTCACACCTTCTTTTTTATTTGCATTTGACCACATTTTTGTATCTCAATGTCTTGATACTTTACTTGCTCTCAATAAAAAAATGCTCTATGAAAAAGTCTACAATGTATATTTAACTATAATTTATTAAAGCAGCATTAAACCTACAAGCAAACATTTATTATATTTCAGCTTCCCAATTCTTAGATGCGATAGCTGCATTCGTTTTATTTTTTAGGTTTTCGATCTTGAATTTTCATCTGGTGATCTAGCCAGGAAGTCTGTCATTTTTCAAAAGCTGAAGCTCTCCAGCAGGATGTATCAGTTTACATGGATGAGACAAACCATTTAACACTGACTGGCCTATTTACAGTGAGCTTTTATTTATTCATCCAAAACCTTTATCCCAAAAGGAAAAAAATGGTTTGCTGTAACTGACTAATGACTATAAAGTGTAAACTGGAGTTTGGCTTAACTTAGCTAGTATCGTTAAATCTGCAAATACATTTAACTCTTAACCCCTCCCTAGCCCCCTAGTGGTTAACCCCTTCACTGCCAGTGTCATTTATACAGGAATCCGTGCATTTAAATAGCACTGATTGCTGTATAAATGACAATGGTCCCAAAAATGTGTCAAAATTGTCCGATGTGTCCACCATAATGTCGCAGTCACAATAAAAATCGCTGATCGCCGCCATTACTAGTAAAAAAAAAAAAATAAGAATAAAAATGCTATAAAACTATCCCCTATTTTGTAAACGCTATAACTTTTGCGCAAACCAATCAATAATCGCTAATTGTGATTTTTTTTGTAAACGCTATAACTTTTGCGCAAACCAATTAATCGCTAATTGCGATTTTTTTTACCAAAAATATGTAGAAGAATACGTATCGGCCTAAATGAGGAAAAAAAATGTTTTTTTACATATTTTTTGGGGATATTTATTATAGCAAAAAGTAAAAAATATTGAATTTTTTTCAAAATTGTCGCTATATTTTTGTTTATAGCGCAAAAAATAAAAACTCGAAGAGGTGATTAAATACTGTCAAAAGAAAGTTCTATTTCTGGGGAAAAAAGGACGCCAAAATTGTCGCTATTTTTTTGTTTATAGCGCAAAAAAAAAAAGGACACCAAAAGAAAGCTCTATTTGTGGGAAAAAAAAGGACGCCAATTTTGTTTGGGAGCCACGTCGCACACCGCGCAATTGTCAGTTAAAGCGACGCAGTGCCGAATCGCAAAAAGGGGCCTGGTCCTTTGGCTGCAAATTGGTCCGGGGCTTAAGTGGTTAATACCGTTTTAAGAATATGATTGAGGAAATTCTGGGGTTTATCATAGTTATATATATTTATTTAAAGCTAAAGGCAAAACTTTTTTTTTTTAATTCTGAATAGCGTACATAGCAATGAAAACCCCTGTCAGGTTTCTATTGCTGTGAGTGGCCCCTTTAGGGAGATTCACCTTCTCTATAGGGGCTGATTTACTAAAAGAAAATAGACTTGCAGCTGCTCCAGAGCTTATTAAATGAGCAGAAGCTCTGGTGACTTCCATCATCCAATCAATGCTGTTTGTTTTATTTTCCTTGCATGTGATTGGGTATTCTTTGCAAAGTGAAGCTGTACCACATTTACGAAGCTCTGTAGCAACTACACGCTGCAAAGTGCACAGTCTATTTGTCTTTAGTAAATCAACCCCTATTTGTCCTGCCTACCGTTATCACTGAAAGTGAGAGTGAAAGAAAATACCAAATACAATTCTGGGTTGTCCCCAGAACAGGAGTAGATGGGAAATCTTCCAATGGTTCATTGTTCTAGGGATACCATATATACTCGAGTATAAGCTGACCCGAATATAAGCCGAGGCACCTAATTTTACCACAAAAAAAACTGGGAAACGTATTGACTCGAGTATAAGCCTAGGGTGAGAATTGTGCATGCTACTGTAAGTGGAAAAGACGGTCAACAATGCCCATTTGCAGCCTCACTGTGCAGCCTCACTGTGCCCATTTGCAGCCATAGGTCCCCCTAACTTCAAGCTCGGAAGTTAAGGGTTCCTAGATGGCCCCCTAGCTGCAGCCAAATTTGGGGTCTCTGGACCCAAAGGGTCCCAAATGACATTGCTGCAGATGGACACAGTTGACCGAATTTGGGGCCCCGTATCTCGCACTACAACATATCCAACTGGGGTTTCTAGCACTAAGTGGCCCCGAGATACGGGGCCCCAAAGTCGGTTGGGAAAATGTCAAGCACTTTTCTGCAGCAGAGAATTACATTTTACGAACCGATTTTGGAGCCCCGTATCTCGGTGCCACTTGGTGCTAGGAACCCCAGGATATATTGTAGTGCTAGTTCCACTGGGTTTGCACACCAAATTTTGGGTTCCTAGCACCAAGTGGCCACGAGATACGGGGGACCAAAATCGGTTCGGAAAATTTAATTTTCTGCAGCAGAAAAATGTTTGACTCGAATATAAGCCGAGGGGGGCACTTTCAGCACAAAAAAAATGTGCTGAAAAACTGGGCTTATACTCGAGTATATACGGTAATTACATTGGAGATAGAACGGTAAAAAAAAAACAGACAGGGGTTATAATTTTTTTTTAGTTAGATAAAATAAGGGATTATTCTATCCAAATAATTAAAAAAAAAAAGTTCTTCTTTTAGTTTTAATTTAAATATTAACTAGTTCACCTAGAGGCTTTATGACCTACCTATCTGGCCTGGAGCCTCATACTGTGACTATTTCTTTGTTCTGACCCACCCCTCGAAAGCATGGATCCCTCTACGGTCTGCCTAGCCTGGGACAAGGCTACAGGAATGTAGGTATAGACACTCCCTTTAAAAAAAAATACTATGTAAAGATTGGATTCCCTGTAATACTCAAAGTAAAAAATGTGAACAGCTTCTAAGGAGCTGTAAAGGGGTGAGTAAATCCTTATTTTACCCACTTCAGCCCCGGACCAATGTACAGCCAAAGGACCAGGCCCCTTTTTGCGATTCGGCACTGCGTCGCTTTAACTGACAATTGCGCAGTCGTGCGGCGTGGCTCCCAAACAAAATTGGCATCCTTTTTTTCCCCCCACAAATAGAGCTTTCTTTTGGTGGTATTTGATCGCCCTGCGGTTTTTATTTTTTGCGCTATAAACAAAAATAGAGCGTCAATTTTGAAAAAAATTCAATATTTTTTACTTTTTGCTATAATAAATATCCCCAAAAAATATATAAAACATTTTTTTTCCTCAGCTTAGGCCGATACGAATTCTTCTACATATTTTTGGTAAAAAAAAATCGCAATTAGCGATTATTGATTAGTTTGCGCAAAAGTTATAGCGTTTACAAAATTGGGGATAGTTTTATAGCATTTTTATTATTATTCTTTTTTTTACTAGTAATGGCGGTGATCAGCGATTTTTATTGTGACTGCGACATTATGGCGGACACATCGGACATTGTTGACACATTTTTGGGACCATTGTTATTTATACAGAAATCAGTGCTATTTTAATGCACTGATTCCTATGTAAATGACACTGGCAGTGAAGGAGTTAACCACTAGGGGGCGGGGAGGGGCTAAGTGTGACGTGTGTGTGTTTTTTTTTTACAGTAGGGGGCGTGGCTTTACGTCTGACGTCACTGATTGGCTTTCCCGATGACAGGGAACAGCCGATCAATGACAGGCAGTGTAGGAAGTGCGGGGAGAGGTTTGTTTACACAGACCTCTCCCATTCTTCAGCTCTGGGACCCGATCGCGGGACACCAGCGGCGATCGGGTCCGCTGGTCCCGCGGGCGCGGTCACGGAGCTCAGGACCGTGTCGCGAGCGCGCCGCCCTAATTTGAAGCCTATTAGAACCTCTGGCTCTAATCAGGTGCTTAAAAAAAAAACTGCCACTGTAATTCATGCCCCCGGCGCCCTGAGAGGGGCCAGATGCATGAATAGGGGGTGGCAGTGGAGATGGAAATGGGAGACGGCGCCCATGTGCCATTAATGGACGGTCCTCCCCTGTCCAAAGCTCTAAGTGTAATTTCTCTCTGGTGCTCTGTTCCTCTGTTATCAGCATGAGTCTTTTTTGAGAAGTTCTTTGACACATGAGATAACATGAGCTAAAAATTTGTGTCGGGAAGGGTGCTTAGAGGGAGATAAGCACTGAGCTTGTCTATTCAGAATACAGCTCTGCATGTTCCTTCGTTCCTCTGTCTATGTGGAGGGGGGTGTCCCTTTCCTCCAATCAGCTCTCACACAGTGTAAGTGCAGTCTCCCCACCCACGCCTATGTACTGCTGAAAGATGAAGATTTTTAAAACGATCTGCAAAGGGTGTAGAAAGGAGAAGACTGCAGATAAACAAGTAAAACATATGTAGGAGGATTTGTTTCATCTCTGTGTATCATCTGAGGCCAGTCACTTCACTGGGTATTGGAGAGGATTTACAACCACTGTAAAAAAGGACAATGCTAGGGACAGGTCATGTCCTGGTTACATTGATCAAGACTGAGCTCTGTAAATGTAAATAAGGTCCCATATACACCTAGCATAGTGGGAACCCGCAGTCTTGTGTGCTTCGGGGATCGGGCAGCAGCGGGTACTTCGGGCAGCGGTGGGTACATCGGGCAGCGGCAGGGGTCGAGCATCGGCGGGCATGTGCGGCGGGCACATGTGGTATCGCTGCGATCATCAGGAGCAGGAGAATTTATTTTGGGTTGTTCTTTGGTAGTAAAGTACGATAATAGCAAGAAATACACAGCTAAATTGAAAGCATTTTAACCACTTCCCTACCCGCCCATAGTCATATGACGCCCACAAGGTGGATCTCCCATCCTGGGTGGGCGTCATATGACGTCCTCCCATTCCCGGCCGCCTGGGGGGCACGCGCGCGCCCGCGGCGTCGCTCGGGACCCGGTGCGAGTGCCCGGCGGCCGCGATGTCCGCCGGGCACCCGCGATTGCCCGTTAAAACAACGGGACCGTGCGGGACCGTGGAGCTGTGTGTGTAAACACACAGCTCCACGTCCTGTCAGAGGAGTGGAGACCGATCATGTGATCCCAGTACGGAGGAACACATGATCGGTCTCCTCCCCTTGAGTCCCCTCCCCCCACAGTTAGAATCACTCCTATAGGGAACACATTAACCCCTGCAGCGCCCCCTAGTGTTAACCCCTTCCCTGCCAGTCACATTTACACAGTAATCAATGCAATTTTATAGCAACGATCGCTGTGTAAATGTGAATAGTTCCAAAAATGTGTCAAAAGTGTCCGAAGTGTCCGCCGCAATGTTGCAGTCACGAAAAAAAATCACAGATCGCCGCCATTACTAGTAAAAAAAAAATGCAATAAATCTATCCCCTATTTTGTAGACGCTATAACGTTTGCGCAAACCGATCAATATACGCTTATTGCGATTTTTTTTTACCAAAAATATGTAGAAGAATACGTATCGGCCTAAACTGAGTAAAAAAATCGTTTTTTTTTTAAAAAATGGGATATTTATTATAGCAAAAAGTAAAAAATATTGTGTTTTTTTCAAAATTGTCGCTCTTCTTTTGTTTATAGCGCAAAAAATAAAAACCGCAGGGGCGATCAAATACCACCAAAAGAAAGCTCTATTTGTGGGAAAAAAAGGACGTCAATTTTGTTTGGGTGTAACGTCGCACGACCGCGCAATTGTTAGTTAAAGCGAAGCAGTGCCGAATCGCAAAAAGTGCTCTGGTAAGGAAGGGTGTAAAATGGCCCGGTGCTGAAGTGGTTAAAAATGATCTTTCTTTTTCAATTTGCAGCCACTGTAAATTTTCTGTAAAATGCAATATGGCCACCTGGAGGAGTTCTGTGCATAGATTGTGTACAGATCTCCCCCCCCCCCCCCCCCCCCCCCCAGAAATGTAATTTCCTGCTTGTGTGATTGGCTCACTGATTTTCCCAGAAGTCTGCCCTAAGATACAAGTCAGATTTTTGGCATCCCCTGCAGCAAAAATGTCATTTTTGGTGAGAAACTACCAATAGGAAATCACATCTAAAAGGAGGCAGACCCTGTCACTTTCCTCATTAGATCCCTGCAGGTGCAGCAGCTGATTGATAATTAAAAAAACACTCCCATACAGATTCACTCTTCACAGGGACACAGAGGGACAAACCGCTATTTCTTTATAATAACAAAAGGTAGGAATCTGCAACAAAGTGTGTTAAAAATCCTTGTAATGTACATCGATCACCCAGAGGGGAATGTTTATTTTTTTTCTCAACAAAAGTGGAGTTACTCTTTGAAAAAAAAGAAAGATTTGTTTTTACTATTTTTGGTCAGTTTCCCTTTGATAATAAAAAAAAAGTGGCAGCGTTTGATGGGCACAGTGACAGCGTTTAATGGGCACAGTGGCAGCATTTTATGGCACAGTGGCAGCGTTTGATGGGCACAGTGGCTGCAATTGATGGCACAGTGGCAGCATTTGATGGCACAGTGGCAGCATTTGGTGGCACAGTGGCAGCATTTGGTGGCACAGTGGCAGCATTTGGTGGCACAGTGGCAGCATTTGATGGCATAGTGGCAGCGTTTGATGGGCACAGTGGTTACAATTGATGGCACAGTGGTAGCATTTGATGGCACAGTGGTAGCATTTGATGGCACAGTGGCAGCATTTGGGCACAGTGGCAGCATTTGATGGGCACAGTGGCATTGTTTGATGGCCCAGTGGCAGCGTTTGAGGGCACAGTGGTTGCAATTGATGGGCACAGTGGTTGCAATTGATGGCACAGTGGCAGCATTTAATGGACACAGTGACAGCATTTGATGACACAGTGCCAGCATTTGATGGCACAGTGGCATCGTTTGAGGGAACAGTGGCAGCGTTTGATGGGCACAGTGGCTGCAATTGATGATTTTTTTCAAAAAATTTGGCGCCCACCCAAAAAATTTGAGCACCAGCCGCCACTGGGTATTATTCACCTGGATTCAAAAAGTATTTTTGCGATGATATGTACAGTTTTACCAACACGTCAAAGTTGCAAAATTGTGCTTAGGCACATATTTTGCAACCTGTCATAAGCGGCCAGGGGACAGTAAAATCAGGGAGTTAAGTTGCAGTTTTACTGCCCCTGATTATCTAAACAGACATGCGGGTGCTCAGGCCTATAGACATGCCACAGCAAAAACGAAACCCCCCTGTCATGTTATGAATGCAGCCCATTAAAGTGAATGGAGCCACAAACACATTCAATTGCCCTCCACTGAAGATCGCTTCTCAGAAGGGTGACAACGGCTGTGACACATCTGAATGAGGACTTTTTTTTTGTGTATTCCGGCATTGACTATGCATTCCGGATCTCTTTGCATTCTATATGAAGTAGCTATGACGGTGAACACACAGCCCCAAATGGAGCGTACAACCAGCCATACACTGCACAATCTGACTTTACAATCTTCTTTACATTTACTAAAAGTAATATGAGGGACACACCTGAACAATCCATTCAAATAGTATCCAATCAGGCAGTATCTTGCACTACGTAGTTGATGGAAGATCTATAGGAGATTGTGCAATCAGATTGTATGGTTAAAGCTGGGCATACAGTACACAATCTGATTGTGTAATCTCTGTACCATATCCTTCAGAATGAGCAACATTATGTAATATGATGGCACACCTAAACAAAGAATGAATTTGTATGGAACCCGGCAGGTCTGTGTGCTACATAGTTGACGTAAAGGAGATTGTACAATCAGATTGTCTAGTGTATGGTCACCAAGGCGGGGGAGCAATCTGTAGATGTGTGTACACAGTATGGAGCATTCCTCTTTAAATTCTTCAATTATTCTCTTTAAATATTTATATATATTTATATTTTTATACTGTGTATATATATATATTTTATACTGTCTATATATCATTGAAGAATTCGAACCATTCATCAATGGAGTCTTTAAATGATGGACTAACTGTGAATATATATATATATATATATATATATATACCCTAGTGTTGTAAAGCACTGTGTAAACTGGCGGCGCTATATAAATCCTGTATAATAATAATTATATATATATTAAACATAATATTATATATATAATGTACAGTATATATATATATATATATATATATATATATATATATATATATATATATATATATATATGGGTTTTTCAAAAAGCTTCCCTGCCTTTATATATATATATATGTGGAAAAAATGAATAGCAATAAATAAATATATAATAATAAGTATATTTAATTATTACTATATTATATAATATTGAATATATTTTATATTTATTATTAGATATTTTATTATTATATTTATTATATAACATAATATTTAAGATATCAAATTTTATATATATACACATACATATATAATATATACATATATAATATATACATATATATATAATATAAATATTATTTTGAAATATTTATAAATATATGCATATTTAATATATATGTATTATGTATTATTATATTTATTATTATAAATAATATATAAGGATAATATAAAAATATATAAAATAATAATAATAATACATAATAAGACTATAATAAATATATAATAATATATTTATAAATATTTATAAAAATAAATCTTTAAATATTCAGTTTAAATATTTGTAATTTAATGTTTATATATATATATATATAATATTATATTTAAACAAGTATCAATTCAACATTTATTAAATATATATATATATATATAAAATAATATATAACAATAATATTATATGATACGAATATAGTAAATATATATTTAATATATTTACATGTAATATTCTTCTTAAATATTTATAAATCTTGAACTCTTCTCTGTAGGTCCTCCCTCTCCCCTCTGACAACACTCAGCTCCATCATCTCATTATACACCCCCCAATCCCTGGCCGGGCGTGGCCTGTCCCCGGAATGAGGGGGCGTGTCCTACGAGTCCATGTATAGAGGAGGGGGAGGGGGAAGCGGCTCCGCCTCCTTCATCTTCCCAGGGCCCGGGGGCTCATTAGCATGCCGAGGGGCGGGGCCGGCCCTCTCCAACGAAAGGGAAAAAGTGATCCGGGGACGGAAGAATGGCGGGTGACGTAGGGGGCGCCGCCATTGACGCAACCGAGCGTCTGGGCCAAAAATAGCAGCGCCGCCCCCTCCTCCTTCTCCCTGACAGTGCCAGTCACCCGAGGAGGGGTGGGGCCGGACCCGGGGAGAGCACCCCTTGTGTGCCGGAGGTGTGCTCCCCTCCCCGGGGTGGGAGATCCCCATAAAGGAGCGGTGCTGGGAATGTGCATAGAGGAGATCTATGGAGAAGATCTATAGAAGAGATGTATGGAGAAGATCTATGGAGATCATTAGAGATCAATGGAGGAGATCTATGGAAGAGATATATAGAGGAGATCTATAGAGATCAATGGAGGAGATCTATAGAGATCTATGGAGGAGATCTATGGAAGAGATATATAGAGGAGATCTAAAGAGATCAATGGAGGAGATCTATAGAGGAGATCTATAGAGATCTATGGAGGAGATCTATAGAGGAGATCTATAGAGATCTATGGAGGAGGTCTATAGAGGAGTTCTATCAAGAAGATCTATGGAGGAGAGCTTTAGAGGAGGTCTATGGAGGAGATGTATAGAAGAGATCTATTGAGGAGAGTGGAGGAGGTCTATAGAGGAGAGCTATAGAGATCTATAGAGGAGATCTAAGGAGGAGGTCTGTACAGAAGATCTATAGAGGAGATTTATGGAGGAGATCTATCAAGAAGATCTATGGAGGAGAGCTAAAGAGGAGGTCTATGGAGGAGATCTATTGAGGAGGTCTATAGAGGAGATCTATAGAGATCTATGGAGAAGATCTATAGAAGAGATTTATGGAGGAGATCTATGGAGGAATTCTATAGGGGAGATCTATAGAGAAGATCTATGGAAGGAGATCTATAGAGAAGATTTATGGAGGAGATCTATAGTGTGGATTTATGGAGATCTATAGAGAAGATTTATGGAGGAGATCTATCAAGAAGATCTATGGAGGAGAGCTAAAGAGGAGGTCTATGGAGGATATCTATTGGGGAGGTCTATAGAGAAGATCTATGGAGGAGAGCTAAAGAGGAGGTCTATGGAGGAGATCTATTGGGGAGGTCTATAGAGAAGATCTATGGAGGAGAGCTAAAGAGGAGGTCTATGGAGGAGATCTATTGAGGAGGTCTATAGAGAAGATCTATGGAGGAGAGCTATTGAGGAGGTCTATAGAGAAGATCTATGGAGGAGAGCTATAGAAGAGATTTATGGAGATCTATGGAGGAAGTCTATTGGGGAGATCTATAGAGAAGATTTATGGAGGAGATCTATAGGGAAGTTCTGTGGAGAAGATCTATGGAGGAGATCTATAGGGAAGATCTATGGAGGAGATCTATAGGGAAGATCTGTGGAGAAGATCTATGGAGGAGATCTATAGAGGAGATCTATGGAGGAGGTCTATAGAGGAGATCTATGGAGGAGATCTATAGAGGAGATCTATGGAGGAGGTCTATAGAGGAGATCTATGGAGGAGGACATGCTAGGATCACACCTTTTATAAAGTGTATCTGAGCACAACTTTCTTTTACTTGTTTCCTCTTTCTTTAGGTTGTCCCACCATCTCTTCCTTTCCTCGGGTGACAACTATACTGAGCGATGTGATGACCTTATAACAGGGAGAGTGTCAGGACTACAGAACTCCTCACTCTCCGCTCCATAATAGGGGAGGTGTATTGTAGTCCATAGAGGGAGCAGAGAACACAATAACACTCTAGGGGAAGATTTCTGATTGGTGCAACAGATTTTTTTTGTATGCACTTATAGAGATCTAATAAAACACCTTCTATGGGATCGTTTAATTGGAACTTGGGTATTAAATCCCAACAATGTAATATATTGCAGCTTATCCATCATTAGATATGGTGGCTGCATTTATTTTCTTTTTATAGGCTCTTTCCCCCTCTGTTTTCACCTGGTGATCTGACCAGTTACACACCTCCTGTACTGCAGTGCCTATACTCTGGAGGAATAAGAACAGGAGGTACAGCAGACAGCAGCATTGCCAGTCTGGGGGGAGGGGAGCGTAGAAGTACTAGCAGAGTTAGCTACACTAACAAACTGAATCCGAACTCCAACTAACTCTATGGGGTTGATTTATTAAAGGCAAATAGACTGTGCACTCTGCAAGGATAGTTGCTCCAGAGCTTAGTAAATGAAGGGAAGCTCTGCTGACTTCCATCATCCAATCATGTGAAAGGAAAAATGCTGTTTTTTTTTATTTTCCTTGCACGTGATTGGGCATTCTTTGCAAAGTGAAGGTTTACATCATTTACTAAGCTCTGGAGCAACTGTACTTGTAGAGTGCTACTGCGCTTTGTAAAGCACGTTGCCTTTTGTAAATCAACCCCATATATATATTCAGTTACAGTAACTGTTTTGTTCCCTTATATAAATATATAAAATCTGATCATTGTTTCAACCCTCTAACTACTACATCTGCAAGATAGCTTGTTCTGTGGAAAAACAACAGACATGTTGGCTGGATCCCCAGGTTAAAATAAAGAAAAGAAAGGCTAACAAAGAAAAACGAATGCAGCCGTCACATCTAAGAATTGGTAAGCGGTAATATAAGAAATTTGCTCTTAGGTTTAATACCATGTCGGAGGGTAAAACAAATGTTAATGCCTGAACACAGTTTTGCAACCGGACCAATGTTGGCAAAACCCGTAGAAATCATCACAGCTACTTTGTGAATCCGGGTGGATACAAATTGGGCTTTCATTCGGGGGTTAGACATCGGCAATTCGTTTCGTCACAAATTTTGTTTTCAGACGAAAATTCCGAAACATCCAAATGATTGAAAGACGATTGCGTACGGAAAGGAATTGCCAGAAAAAAAGAAAATATGATTCAACCTTCGAGTTTATCGAATCGATTACATTCGGATAATTTCGTTTTTCCTATTTTCGTTCTTTCTGACTATTCGTTATCACTGAATATAAAGAAATAATGAATGCATGTTTGTTCTTTAACTTCATGTGCTAGTAGTTGTCTGAGGCCTACTAAATTAATCCCAGCGCCGCACGTTGTCTCCGAAATAACGAATAAAATGAAGGTTACGAATACAATCAATGTCCGAATGGTCCGAAGTAACGAAGGCCGATCATAACCAATGATCCGATAAACTAAAAAAACAAATGAATGAAACTAAAAAAAACATGTCAATTGGTGGTAAATGGTAATGGGTGGCTCCTGATTTTTTTTGTTTATCAAATGGCCCAAAATAGTAAAAAAAAATCTTTAAAAAAAAAAAATGCTGTATATTTTTTGCTACTACCATAACCTTCCACCAAAGGACAACCTAAAATAAATTCTCCTGCTCCTGACGACCACAGCAAAACCATATATATATATATACATATATATATATATATATATATATATATATATATATATATATATATATATATATACCCTTAGTACAGCCCGGACTCTATGGTGCACATTTTTTTTGTAATCCTTCCTAAAATATACTGACAATTGATACTAATTTAAAAAAAAATGCTTTTTTTTTTAAAAAAAATCCTGCCCTAAAAATACTGACCTTTGACTTTGACCCTTACTTAACCCAAACACTAACCCTGGCACTGACCTACATCAAACTTTGATCTAGTTAAGTTTTTTATTTATTTTAGTTTTTACACAATTTTGTTTATTTAATTCTCCCTGCAATGAGACAGAGATACAATGAATTATATAATGTATCCTGTATGTATATTATATTATATAATGTATCCTGTATGTATATTATATTATATTAAATTATATTATATAATGTATCCTGTATGTATATTAACCTGTATGTATATTATATAATGTATCCTGTATGTATAACATATTATATAATGTATCCTGTATGTATATTATATTATATAATGTATCCTGTATGTATATTATCCTGTATTTATATTATATTATATAATGTATCCTGTATGTATACAATGTGTTATATAATGTATCCTGTATGTATACAATGTATTATATAATGTATCCTGTATGTATACAATGTATTATATAATGTATCCTGTATGTATATTATATTATATAATGTATCCTGTATGTATACCTGTAATGTATTATAATGTATCCTGTATGTATACAATGTATTATATAATGTATCCTGTATGTATACAATGTATTATATAATGTATCCTGTATGTATACAATGTATTATATAATGTATCCTGTATGTATACAATGTATTATATAATGTATCCTGTATGTATATTATATTATATAATGTATCCTGTATGTATATTATCCTGTATTTATATTATATTATATTATATAATGTATCCTGTATGTATACAATGTGTTATATAATGTATCCTGTATGTATACAATGTGTTATATAATGTATCCTGTATGTATACAATGTATGTATACAATGTATTATATAATGTATCCTGTATGTATACCATGTATTATATAATGTATCCTGTATGTATACAATGTATCTTTCACCTCTATTCAGAGAGAAAGAAAACAAAGGGGCGGGCTGCACAGTGACTGACCACTGTGATAGCAAATCAGAGGCTTATCACAGTGATCAGGTGACCCGGAACCGGGAGTTGCGGGTTCCAATCATTAGTACAGGACCCAGAACTCCCGGTGAGAGCGCGCTCCCAGCACAAAGACAGATACACATATATGCTGCCCCACGAAAAAATGAGAAACCTTTTATTTTGCTCAGAGTTGGGCTTTAAAGTAGTTGTAAACCTCAGATATGGAATTTGAGCAAAGCATATCCTTCTATAGTGTGTACTTGTCTTTATAAAGGGAACTAAGTGTCATTTCTGTCCACTGCCCCATTCCTCTGCTATCTGTATGAATCACTTATGACAAGTTTTCCTGACACCAAGAGAAAAATGGTGACAGGGGAGGGGATCTCCGGCTGATTGACAGGCTCAGCTCTGTTCCTGTGTGCTGTGTGAAGGGGGGGGGTGTCCCTTCCCTCCAATCAGCTCTCAGAGCTCTCCTTACTGATGTAACTTCAGCTCCCTTCTTTTCAGAACTAAGAGATCCTGCATAAATGATGTACTTTGAATGTATGTAAGGGAAAGACGTCTATAGGTAAACAGATACAACTTATGTAGAAGGATTTGTTTCATCTCTGTGTATCACCTGATGCCGGTCACTTCCCTGGGTGTATGTAAGGATTTATAACCACTTTAACTACTTCAGATCCGCGCTATAGCCAACTGACGGCTACAGCGCGGACCGGCTTTGTCGGGAGTACGTCCATTGATGTCCTCCCATGCCCAGGGCGCTGCGGGATTGCTCTGTGATCAGCGAGTCTATGAGACTCGCTGGATAACAGATCGGAGTAAGGGGTCGATCCTGAGTGCCACCTATCAGTGCCCATCATTGTCACCTACCAGTGCCACCTATCAGTGCCATCTATCAGTGGTACCTATCAGTGCCCATCCGTGCCACCCATCAGGGCCCATCAGTGCCACCTTATCAGTGGCCATCAGTGCCACCTTATCTGTGCCTATCAGTGCAGCCTATCAGTGCCGCCTCATCAGCACATATCAATAAAGGGAAAAAAATAACCTGTTTGCAAAATTTTATAACAAACTATTAAACAGCAAAAAAGCAAAAAATAAAAATCCCAGCTGTGAATAAATACCACCAAAAGAAAGCTCTATTTGTGGGAAAAATATTTCATTTGGGTACAGTGTTGTATGACTGCGCAATTGTCATTCAAAGTGCGTCAGCGCTGAAAGCTGAAAATTGGTCTGGGCAGGAGGGGGGTTTTAAGTGCCCAGTAAGCAAGTGGTTAAGGCTGGATTCACACTGCTGCAATGTCAGACATTGCATGTGATTCGCACTCCTCCGTTGTCAGACATTGCATGTGATTCGCACTGCTGTGCAGATCACATGGGATGTCTGTGTGATGAGAATTCAGCCATACAGATTGTATGGCTGAATTTGCATTGCATTCGGACCAAACTCGTGCAGGACCACTTTTTTTTTGTCCACACCAGAATTGGATCGCATGGGTGTTCACACTCATGCGACAGTGTTGCCAACCCCCCGAAGTAAAATTCACTAGCAAGACCCCAAAATTTACAAACGCAACCATTTTTTTTTTTTTTACTGGCAAAAATCATGACATTTACTGACCGAGCCACATTTTTTTACTGACACTGCAAAAAAGTACCTTCAATGCCTGTTTTCTGTGCTAAACAGTGCAAATATCAATATTTAAACCATAAACATGTAGCTAGTGCTATTAGCAATGTGTTTAAGTTAAACAAAAGTCAGAGGTTGTGCGGACATGGTGCAGGGGGTCAGAGGCTGTGCGGACATGGGACAGGGGGTCAGATGTTGTGCGGACATGGTGCAGGGGGTCAGGGGCTGTGCGGACATGGTGCAGGGGGTCAGAGGTTGTGCGGACATGGTGCAGGGGGTCAGGGGCTGTGCGGACATGGTGCAGGGGGTCAGAGGCTGTGCGGACATGGTGCAGGGGGTCAGGGGCTGTGTGGACATGGTGCAGGGGGTCAGATGCTGTGCGGACATGGTGCAGGGGGTCAGAGGCTGTGCGGACATGGTGCAGGGGGTCAGAGGTTGTGCAGACATGGTGCAGGGGGTCAGGGGCTGTGCGGACATGGTGCAGGGGGTCAGAGGTTGTGCGGACATGGTGCAGGGGGTCAGGGGCTGTGCGGACATGGTGCAGGGGGTCAGAGGCTGTGCGGACATGGTGCAGGGGGGTCAGGGGCTGTGCGGACATGGTGCAGGGGGTCAGAGGTTGTGCGGACATGGTGCAGGGGGTCAGAGGCTGTGCGGACATGGTGCAGGGGGGTCAGGGGCTGTGCGGACATGGTGCAGGGGGGTCAGGGGCTGTGCGGACATGGTGCAGGGGGGTCAGGGGCTGTGCGGACATGGTGCAGGGGGGTCAGGGGCTGTGTGGACATGGTGCAGGGGGTCAGATGCTGTGCGGACATGGTGCAGGGGGTCAGAGGTTGTGCGGACATGGTGCAGGGGGGTCAGGGGCTGTGCGGACATGGTGCAGGGGGGTCAGGGGTTGTGCGGACATGGTGCAGGGGGTCAGATGCTGTGCGGACATGGTGCAGGGGGTCAGAGGTTGTGCGGACATGGTGCAGGGGGTCAGAGGTTGTGCGGACATGGTGCAGGGGGTCAGGGTTTGTGCGGACATGGTGCAGGGGGTCAGGGGCAGTAAACTTGCATTGGGACCCATAAGTCTGTATGCATTTTACATTTGAATTTTGACTTTAAAATAATAAACATGTGATTTTTATACTTGTATTGTAACAATACAGAAAGTCCTTCTAACTATACTGCGGCGATGAAGTTCAGATTTGGCTGTTTTTACAAGCCGGTAAAAAAATCACGAATGTCTCGCCTAGAGAGTTTTGAAGCTTTTGAAATAAAAACAATATTCAGTATAATATGTGTTGCATTTCTTTGCAGTTCCCACATTTTAAACAAAGGCGACTTATTGAAAAATATATGTAATCACTCGGACTCGTCACTAATAGCATGTCATGTGATAGCGCTCTCAGAAATGAATACTTATGAGTGTTAGAAAACACAGTCCCATTCACACACATCCTTTGTTCACCTTTATTAAACTAACATCATTTTTCTAGTGCTGCTTATTATACATAACCCAATCATAGAATACTGAAAAGACTGGAAGGGATCTTATTACCCCCCCCCCCCCCCCTCCCCCCCTTCAAATAAACACAGACAACCATTTTGGGGCATATTGATAAAAAGTGGACACATTTAAAGTAAACTTTATTTATTTTTTATTTTTGATAGAGTGAGAGAGGGTTATAACCGCTGTCTGGTTATTTTTTGCCATCTGTGTCCCATTGGGGAGATTTCCCTTCACTTCCTGTCCTGTAGTCACAACTGGAAGTGAGAGGAAATCCATCTAAAGTAAGGGAAATCTTGTCACCAAAACTAGTGTCCTTATTGGAAGAATTCCCCTCTATTCTTGTTCTGGTGACAACTTAAAGTGACACTAAATGTTTGAATATTTTTTTTAACCACTTAAGCCCCAGACCAATTTGCAGCCAAAGGACCAGGCCCCTTTTTGCGATTCGGCACTGCGTCGCTTTAACTGACAATTGCGCGGTCGTGCGACGTGGCTCCCAAACAAAATTGGCGTCCTTTTTTTACCACAAATAGATCTTTCTTTTGGTGGTATTTGATCGCTACTGCGGTTTTTATTTTCTGTGCTATAAACAAAAATAGAGCGACAATTTTGAAACAAATGCAATATTTTTTACTTTTTGCTATAATAAATATCCCCCAAAAATATATAAAAAAACATTTTTTTTCCTCAGTTTAGGCAGATACGTATTCTTCTACATATTTTTGGTAAAAAAAAAATCGCAATTAGCGATTATTGATTTGGTTTGCGCAAAAGTTATAGCGTTTACAAAATAGGAGATCGTTTTATAGCATTTTTATTAATATTTTTTTTTTACTAGTAATGGCGGCGATCAGCGATTTTTATTGTGTCTGCGAAATTATGACGGACACATCAGACATTTTTGGGACCATTGTCATTTATACAGCAATCAGTGCTATTTAAATGCACTGATTCCTGTGTAAATGACACTGGCAGTGAAGGGGTTAACCTCTAGGGGGCGGGGAGGGGTTAAGTGTGACGTGTGTGTTTTTTTACTGTAGGGGGGCGTGGCTTGGCGTGTGTGACATCACTGATCGTCTTTTTCGATGAAAGGGAACAGACGGTCAGTGTCAGTAGCACAAGGAAGCACGGGGAGAGGTTTGTTTACACATACCTCTCCCCGTTCTTCAGCTCTGACACCAGCGGCGATCGGGTCCCGCGGTCACGGAGCTCAGGACCAGGTCGCGAGCGTGCCGCCGGCGGTAAAAGGCACGACCCAGAGCTGGGCACTTAAAGAGCAACGTACCTGTACATTGATGTGCCCAGCCGCGCCATTCTGCCGATGTAAATGTGCAGGAGGCTGTCCTTAAGCGGTTAAAATATCAATTATATCATACTTACCTCCACTGTGCAGCCTTATCTTCTGGGGTCCCTCGGCGGCTGTCTCGGCTCCTCCCCGCTTCTTATAACCCCCGCTGGGAAGCACTCTCCCAAGGGGGTTACCTTGCGGATGCACTCCCGAGACCTGTATTCCGCGTCCATAGCCGCCGAATACAGGGGCCCTCCAGGATCTGGGGCCCATTTGTTACTAGATGTGAGTCAGATGATTACTGGGACCCCTCCCGCTGTCATAGGATGCATTAAGGTGAAAAAACATGAACCTTTACAACCCCTTTAAAGTTTGGGACTTTTTTTCACTTTTGGTGATACTGGTCACCAGGGTGATTAGAGAAGGAGAATCTCTCGAATGGGAACACAGCAATAAAATCTAGGCAGGCGTTCTAATCCCTCCACCATCACAGATTTTTACCAATAGCCCTCCGTGTGAATGGACCCTAATGCCCCGTACACACGGTCGGAAATTCCGACCACAAAATCCGTCAGATTTTTTCCAACGGATTTTGTCCGACACTGGTGTTGCATACACACGGTCGGACAAAGTTGTCGGAAAATCCGATCATTCTGAATGTGGTGACGTTCGTTGCGTACGACGGGACTTGCGTAGAGGCTAGTAGCCAATAGCTTTGGTCTTGTAATGTGATCTGAGCATGCGTGGCACTTTGTTGTCGGAAAATAGGACTTGGTTGTCGGAAAATTTGAGAGCAGGAGATAAAACTTTGTCCGACGGAAAAAGTCAGATGGAGCCTACACACGGTCGGAATTTCCGACAACATTGTCCGATAGGACATTTTCCGTCGGAAAATCCGACCATGTGTATGGGGCATTACACAATTACTGAGAAATGAAATCCACATTCTGGGGGAAGGGCAGCAAATGATATTGAATTGGGTAAACTTGTGTCCTTACCGTCTGTCTTAGAATCCATGGTAGAATTTCTAGAGGAAGTGGTTAAACAACTTGCCTACTGGGCACTTTCACCCCCCTTCCTGCCCAGGCCAATTTTCAGCTTTCAGCTCTGTCATACTTTGAATGACAATTGTGCAACTCTGTACCTGTATGACATTTGTTTGAAACAGATAGAGCTTTCTTTTGTGGTATTTAATCACCACTGTTTTTTATTTTTTATTTTTGCTAAATAAACAAAAAAAGTCATAGTTTGTTATAGAATTTTGCAAACAGCGAATTTTTTTCCTTCACTGATGTGCATTGATGGGCAATAATAGGCTGCACTGGTGAGGTGGCACTGGCGGATATGGCAGGCGCACCCGCCGTGTACAGCGTGACCGTGCCCGCGAGACAGGTAGACTCGATGTCCACCGGACTCCCGGCGATCCTGTCACGGAGCCTCAGAACGGGGAAGTGCCTATGTAAACAAGGCATTTCCCCGTTCTGCCTTGTGTCATGACAGAGATCACCGCTCCCTGTCTTTGGGAGCAGTGATCGCTGTCATGTGACTGGAAGCCCATCCCCCCCACAGTTAGAATCATACCCTAGGACACACTTAACCCTTTCATCGCCCCTAGTGGTTAACCCCTTCACTGCCAGTGTCATTTACACAGTAATCAGTGCATTTTTATAAGCACTGATCGCTGTATAAATGACAATGGTCCCAAAATAGTGTCAAAAGTGTCCGATGTGTCCGCCATAATGTCGCAGTACTGATAAAAATCGCCATTACTAATAAAAAAAATGAATAATAAAAATGCCATAAAACTATCCCCTATTTTGTAGACGCTATAACTTTTGTGAAAACCAATCAATATACGCTTATTGCTTTTTTTTTTAAACCAAAAATATGTAGAAGAATACATATCGGCCTAAAATGAGAAAAAAAATTTTTTTATATATTTTTGGGGGATATTTATTATAGAAAAAAGAAAAAAATATCGTTTTTTTTTTCAAAACTGTTGCTTTTTTTTGTTTATAGTGCAAAAAAAAAACGCAGAGATAATCAAATACCACCAAAAGAAAGCTCTATTTGTTTGGGTGCAACGTCGCACGACCGCGCAATTGTCAGTTAAAGCGACGCAGTGCTGAATCGCAAAAACGCTCTGGTCAGGAAGGGGGTAAAATCTCCCGTGGCTGAAGCGGTAAAGGGCCTCATTATTCTGATGAGCCTAGGACAGCATAAATAGGGGCCTGCCAAAGGACACAGACAATTTCATTATGACTCATGTGGGCACCCCTACACTATCCCCAATTATTTGTCAGAGCTGGTGTGGAAATTCCAGTGGGAATCCTATTAAACGATGATGGCTGGTTGAATGCCCAAAGCTCCTGTGACCCTTTTGTAATATGCTGACAAATATAGTCCATTATACGGAGGGACAGAAGAAAATAGAGAACTATCCTAAACCATTGGCAGGTGGTTTCTAATCCAACCGAGAAAGGGGAACAAAGAACGCCCAAACACGATACGATAAAAGGGGAACGCCGTAAGTGATCTGGAAACTGAGCCACGCTTTTCTCTAGAAACTTGCTGACCAGTGTGCTCTTTCACTATCTGCAATGGAAACATGGCCCAGATACTGTTATATAATTCACTTGTGATCTCTCCGTCACGGGGCTCAGACAGGAAGCTAATCAAAAGTCCATTCATTTACTACAGCTACAACTTTTTAGGAAACATATTACTCACCATGACGGGTTACGTCAATGCATGAATTAGCTTTACTACCATTAGTAATGCAATATTAATTTTTGTAACTTTAGCTTTATTCATTTGTATCAACATATTCTGGGGGACTATATACATAAGTGCGGACCCCAGTGTTGCTTACTATCTCATGTCAGTACCACATTCAGAGGTGAACACACCATTTGTGAGAATACACAGGGGCCCTCCAGGATCTGGGGCCCATTTGTTACTAGATGTGAGTCAGATGATTACTGGGACCCCTCCCGCTGTCATTAAGCCGGCTATCAATGACCTGAAACATCTATTGGCAGGCTGATTGTACCCAAGCTGATCAATGGATTAACTTGGGTACAATAAGCCTGCCAGTAGATGTTTCAAACCATCTATAGCCGGCTTATTGACAGCGGGAGGGGTCCGGATAACCAGCATGCTGGATTTTTACATGCCATTATAGCCGCTAGCAATGATCACTTTGTTCCACCGGCAGGGATGGATCACCACCCCCCCTTCCCCGCTGGGAGAATACAAGGACGCCACTGGAGGGATTCCCCCCATCAACACTAGTGTTGATGGGGAAATGGAGTAGTTTCCTGGTTGCGGGAAAGACTAATGCTGCGTACACACGGTCGGATTTTCCGACGGGAAATGTTGGATGTGAGCTTGTTGTCGGAAAGTCCAACCGTGTGTATGCTCCATCGGACATTTGCTGTCGGACTTTCCGGCAACAAATGTTTGATAGCAGGTTCTTAAATTTTCCACCAACAAAACTTTGTTGACGGAAAGTCTGATAATGTGTACACAAGTCCGTCACACAAAAGTTCACACTCAGAATCAAGCAGAAGGAGCCGCACTGGCTTCCTTTTTCTTGGCTCATTGTACGTCTTGTACGTCACCGCGTTCCCACATTCGTAATATTTGGCCAACATTTGTGTGACCGTGTGTATGCAAGACGAGTTTGAGCCAACAATCTTCGAACAAAAATCCACAGTTTTGTTGGCGGAAAGTCCGATCATGTGTACATGGCATTAGACTTTGATATTGCTTCTCTCTATCTAGTTGTCCTTTGATACCCAGTGAATGAAGCTGACCACACACCAGTAGAAAGTTTTTAGAAAATCTTTGTTTGCACAACATTCATTTGATTTTGTAACGGTTAGTAACGATGATTCTTTTGGACTGTAGCAATGAAAAAATTTGAGGGAGTAACATGGTAAATGGTCACATATAGTAATGCTCATGTGCAAGGTACAAAGGCAACTGTTTTAATATTTCTGGGATTCCATTCAAGTAGCAGGTCTGGACAAAATTTTACGGGCTTTCAAAAGAAATTAGTTGACTCAATGATGGTAAGATCGAATTTCTGTATGTGTTCAAACGAAATTCTACTGTTGTATGGCCAGCTTAACCTCCCTGGCAGTATGATTCTGTCCGGAATTTAGTGCTGAAAGCAGTACAATTATTTTGCATGGAAATTTGGCGTTTTATATTGTAGGAATGCAATTCTTATGAATAACTCACTTAAATCTGTCCAAACCAGAGTCTAGTAGACATCCCGGGTATAATAAAGTTTGAAACACAAAATCATAAATTATAATATAATAAAAATATATATAAAAATGATTCAATAATTTAATCAAATCAAAAACACTGAAATTTGCTCAGTTGCAGAATAGTCGCTGTCATTAAATTTATTGTTTGATGATAAATTGTGATTCTAATTTATTATCGCTGTTTTCTAGCTGGTCTAAAACCACTTTTGACATAAAGGGACACTTTTTGGTTGCTATGGACAATCTCCAGTTTCCAGGCAGAAAAAAATCTTTTTATTATATAAAATGACATGCAGGGCACTGGGCAGACCACTAGGGACAAAGGGGATGTGTATTTTTTGTATACAGTACTGTAATCTGTAAGATTACAGTACTGTATGTGTTGTGTGTTTTTAAACTTTTTTGAATTTGGCGCCGATCTCCGCTCCCGTGCGTCGTAACGTCGCAGGGAGCGAAGATCAGCGGCACTCGGGCACTGTGTGAATCGAGCGAGCAGACGGCTCGCTCACACAGCGGGGAGACATCGCAGGATCCAGGGGAAAAGGTAAGTAAGTAACTTCCCCCCTGTATCCTGCAATGCAAGCCCGAGTCTGGCTCGGGGTTACCGCTCCTGGTAGAAAAAAACTCAACCCGAGCCAGACTCGGGAACACCGCCAGGGAGGTTAAAGTGGACCAGTGGTAATTTTATTTTTTCTTGGGGGGGGGGGGGGGGGGGGGCAATCAAATGCTCTAATCAGGTGCTTAAAAAAATCACCCCCCCCCCAGCTATAATTCACGCGCCTGTCGTCCTGAAAGGGGCCGGATGCATGAATAGGGGGTGGCGGTGTCCTGTAAAAATAGTGGCCATGGAAAGAGGGGGCGGAATTAATTGGTTTCCCTAAATTTTGTTATGCACTTCATTTTGTGAATGCACTGTATGACACTTTATCAATCTATTGAGGAACAATAACTCTTCCCTGAGATCTCATGAGATCCTCTTTAAAAGGTTAGTTCACCTTTACAGAAAAAAATGAAAAGGTAATCTAACAATGTATGTCCTCCCCACCTCCCTGGTCCCCGCTGTACGTACCTCCATGTACCCGGTCCAGGGATATGAAATCCCAGCTCCTCTCCCTCTTCTCTGTACAGCACTTCCAGGATGGACCAGAGAAATTCACTGAACAGGCACTGACCAATCAGAATCTATCTGCTCTGTCCCGGAAGTAATGCACACAGAAGAGGGACGAGGACGGATTTCAAACTCCTGGACTACTGAACCAGCTGCTTGGGCACTGACAGCATCCCCAGAGGTAAGTACAGCTGTGACTGGAGGGGGGAGGCATACAGTGTTATTTCACCTTTTCATTTGAACCCCGCTCTGAGTGTTCATAAAACACACAGAGGGAAGCTAGGCCCCACCCCCTTCTCCCTCATCAAAAGCTCTGATTTACAGCAGCGGGAGCCATTGGCTACCGCTGCTGTATCTGAGCCAATGAGGAACGAGAGACCCAGGAGAGGCTAAGCTCTCATGCACATTGCTGGATCGAGATTGGGCTCAGGTAGGTATTTATGGGGACTGCAGTAGGAGCTGCATTTTTTGTTACCTTCATGCATAGAATGCAGTAAGGTAAAAAATCTTCTGCCTTCACAAACACTTTAACCTCCCTGGGGGTATTCCGGAGTCTGGCTCGGGGTTAAATTTCAGTACCATTAGCGGTAACCCCGAGCCACATTCGGGATTGCATTGCAGGATCCTGGTGCGGTGTACTTACCTTGTCCCCAGGATCCTGCGATGTCTCCCCGTTGTGTCTGCGGGCTCTGTCCTCCGCCTGATGCCTCTGTGTGCCGGGCTCCGTTCCCTGTTGAGTGTCGTGACGCACGGGGGCGGAGCCCAGGCGGCAAATCAAAAAAATAGAAAATTCTTAATACATACAATACACTGTAATCTTACAGATTACATTACTGTATGAAATTATTTCACATCCCTTTTGTCCCCAGTGGTTTGTCCAATGCCCTGCATGCAGTTTTATATTATATATACTGTTCTTTCTGCCTGGAAACTGGAGATTGTCCATAGCAACCAAAAAGTGTCCCTTTACATCAAAAGTGGTTTTAGACCAGCTAGAAAACAGCGATAATAAATTAGAACACTTGCAGAATTGAGTGATAGTGAATCGTGGGGAAATTAATTTTATTATTATTATATTATTATTTTTAATAATTTTTATTAAATTTTTAATAAATAAAATTATTTATAGTTATTTATTATATTATAATTTATGATTTTGTGTTTCAAATTTTATCATACCCAGGATGTCTACTAGACTCTTCTTTGGACAGATTTAAGTGTGTTATTGCTAAGAATTACAGGCCTAAAATATAAAACGCCAAATTTCTATGCAAAACAATTGTACCGCTTTGAGATGCAAAATTCTGACATAATCATACCGCCAGGGAGGTTAAGGTGCCTTTGTTGCATTTTTTAAGATAAAGGTGAAGTTACTATTTATCCCTTAACTACCAATAGCCTAGTTCCCCCAAAAATGACAGCATCACCTAAAGTATTGGCCAATACCTTAACTCCATTGCCAACTGGTAACAGTGCAGTGCGGATCTGCAGTGACAAAAACTTGCGTTTCCATTATACACTAAAACAGGTTAAAGGAGAATAATTAAAACAAACGCTTTTCACATTTATTGAATTGGTTTTAGGCATAGTGATGCTTTAACATTGTATTTTTCAGTCAATACGATAGTTTATACAGCAGCGTGATGTTGAGTGCTCATAATAAAGCACGGTGTATTACAAAAGGATTACTCTGAATGCCATCGCTCACCAGAAGGTGGCCACAGAAAACATCTCCCAGCACTCGGCACAGACACAGGGAGGCCATCGTATCCTCCGTCAATGGCATTTATTGATTTTCTACTCAATAGTACATTGGCAGAATTGAATAGTTTTATAGACTACCATAAATATTATTTACAGACACACATGAGCACTTTCACTGATCTCCGGAATATTTACACCAATTTTTATATTTAAATCTATAAAAACGATATATATTAATATGTAACATTTATTCACTTAAATAAAATACAGTATTTGTATGTGGAAATAGTAAATCATATGCCATAAGTCATCTTACATCTTACAATGTAGGGATCATGTTGCAAAAAAAAATAATAATATTTAAAAAGAGAATTATTTGGGTAAGAAGTAGAATGCACAGCTAACACATTTTATATGTTTGTCCGATGTTCACCCTAGATCTGACTGTATATGACCGTCTTTATAAAGATTACTTAGAGCATGACAAGGAGTATTTGGTTAGGCTATTAAAAATACAAGGAAACAGAAAACAGAAAAAATTCCCTAAGTGCTCAACTGCACCTCAGCTGGCAAAGGTGGAATTTAAATAAAACATACATAATAAATAATGAATAATAAATAGTAAAGTTAAAATAATCATATCACACTGGTATAGAGTGACCATCATAAAATAGGCAAAGAGATTATAAATGATATATACATTCATATGTCCAGAGTCCAAGGTCCTCTCAATGGAGAGCCACCCCCCTGGGAAATGACATCACAGTAGTGCAGGAACGCATTTTGGAAAGAACCTCCCCTTCCTCAGCCTGCCTAGTGGACTACCTCCACTCTCATAGTTAAAGAATATGCTACATTAGTTAAAGAATATGCTACATTTTCAAACTCCTGATATGTGCCTGCTAAACCATGTACTTGGATGAAAACAGTATCCTGTCCTCTTTGTATTGTATCCTTTTTGTGAAATCCCTAGTGATCCTGCCAGTCCCTATGCTTTCCTATCAAAAACTGACCACATTTGGCAGGAGAACATAGTGTGGTCAGTTTTCTGGGTGTGCTGATAAATCAGCCTGCTCGCCTCCATTGATCAGACTTGTCCTGACATGCCAACCCCCTCCTCCCACCTTGCACAGCCATTCACTGGGAAGACCAGTGTGATACTGTTTCTCCTTCCCTAGCTCTCTGAGCTACTCATGCAGATGAGGACAGAGGTCATGTGATCGCTTATGAAAAAGGGCAAAAAAGGTTTTAATAAAGTATTTTTTTTTTTTTATATATATGTATACACAAATGTGTTGCCTTTAAATTCTATTTTAAACTAAATGGGTTGTTTTACATGGCGAGGGTTTACATATACTTTATATCATCACCCCAATGGAGAACCAGAGCAAGGGGGTGGAAGCAAGCTGTGTCACTTAACTCTAGTGCAAAAAAGCAAGGTCCTAGGTCACATCATGGGATAGAAATACATATCATTTGGCAGGTTACAGATCCATAGTCACCTAAAGGAAGGCTAACCTTGTGTAAGCATTAAGACCAACTGACATGAAGCTTGCACACAGTTTGACTCCAAGAGCAACTAAATGATGAGAGAGCACAATGAAGCAAGTATAAATGGGTCGGTGGTAGGCTTTAAAGAGACTCTGTCACTTTGCCCGGCATTGGCAATGTGACAAAGTGTCTTCAACTGGTATTCAGCATTAAAGTAAACCTATAACCTAGTAAAAGAAATTAAAGTTAGGCTTAATTTGTATAGCAGGCACCCTATAGTGCCCAATGCTTCACCTGTTTGCTTGTCCAATGGGTATGGTCTGAATCTGAGGGTCTCCTGCCATCCAAAATGTAATGTTCAGTGCCGAATCAGCCAGTTACCAGGTTGACTGTCATATATGTTAGAACCCTGTCTGCAGCAATAATGTTCCAAACAGTGGGGGCTGGTGCTAAAAAATTTTTTGGGGTGGAGGCAAACAAACCCCTCCAGGTCCGCAGTCACCCCACAAACGAAGCCCTCCAGCGGTTACGGCTCCCCAGATATCTGGCGCCACGGCTTCCCCGGCTTCCACCCAGCTAACCCGCTCTTCTTTATATCCACCTCCTGTCCTGATTGACCAGGACGAGAAGCTGAAAACCGATGGTGAATATTGATTTGTTAGTATCACAAGTGCGAGGGTTCTTGGCGCAGTGCTCTGCACCCCGAGGACAACCTTTGCCAAGCCAATTAGAGCCTCAGGCTATAATCACGTGCTTGCAAAAAAATGAGAGACCTCACATAAAGATATTAGTCCAGCGCCCCGCATGCAAACGTTCTTGTATTAAGAGAGGTATGGACTCCAGAGAGAGAGAGATATCATTTTGCCCCTGTACAAATCATTAGTAAGACCTCATCTGGAATATGCAGTTCAGTTTTGGGCACCAGTTCTCAAAAAGGATATCGGGGAACTGGAGAAAGTGCAGAGAAGGGCAACCAAACTGATAAGAGGCATGGAGGAGCTCAGCTATGAGGAAAGATTAGAGGAACTGAATTTATTCACTCTTGAGAAGAGGAGAATAAGGGGGGATATGATCAACATGTACAAATATATAAGGGGTCCATATAGTGAACTTGGTGTTGAGTTATTCACTTTACGGTCAACACAGAGGACAAGGGGGCACTCTTTACGTCTGGAGGAAAAGAGATTTCATCTCCAAATACGGAAAGGTTTCTTCACAGTAAGAGCTGTGAAAATGTGGAATAGACTCCCTCCAGAGGTGGTTCTGGCTAACTCAGTAGATTGCTTTAAGAAAGGCCTGGATACTTTCCTAAATGTACATAATATAACTGGGTACTGACATTTATAGGTAAAGTTGATCCAGGGAAAATCCGATTGCCTCCAGGGGGATCAGGAAGTGATTTTTTTCCCCTGCTGTAGCAGATTGGAGCATGCTCTTTTGGGGGGGGGGGTTTGCCTTCCTCTGGATCAAATGTGGGTATAGAATGGGGTATATTGGATTGTACGATATTTTTTATTTATTATTTATCATTTCTTTTCTTTATACTTGAACTGGATGGAATTGTGTCTTTTTTCTTTTTTTTTTTTTTTTATAGGGAATTGTGTCTTTTTTCGGCCTAGCTAACTATGTAACTATGTAACTATGTAATGGGGAATTAACATTCGTGACGTGGCAAATTATGAAATCTCGAAATGCAGCGCACAATTCTCTTCTTCTTTAATTGGATAATAATGAAGCTGATTTGCTGGTGATACTGATGGAGTTATTGCAAACAAATTTTCAAAGGCTTTTTTTTTCTAGTGATATCAAGAATAATATTATTATGCTTTTTTTTTTTTTTGGACAAGTTACCACAGCACCATTATCCTGTAGTTTTTAAGATCAAACATACAACTATGTTGGTGTCCCTTGTTAATTTTACATTGTATTTTTTTAAATGTAACTGCCGACTCCCAAAATGTCATTTGAAGTAAAACACAGAGCCAAGTATTATTCTCCACAATTTTTTATTGTGCATTAAGAAAAGAAAACAAATAAAATTAGACATGTTATCTGCCAATAGAACTTAAGCAAAAAGTGCATTCTATGCATCCAAAAATATAACAAATCAAATCATTATTATTCAACCAAAAAATAAAATAAAAGCCTCATGCATGTGTCCTGCTTCTTAATATAGGGGGTCAACAATGCCAAGAGTTGGTGAAAGCAGGGGTCCGTCATCTGGAGATAATTCCGAAAAACATCTGGATTATTCTCCTGGAGCTCCCGCAGCAAAGGCATATGACATAATTGGTCACGATTAATAAAGCAACCAATTTTTGGTCCAAGAACTCCTTCTTCTCCTGTTCCTGGACTGGACTTGGGTCAAAGCAATAACTCCAAGGTCAGTAATAAATAACACGTTATCTCCTCCGATTCCACAACATGTCTGGTTGACAAACGGCCGTTCAGTAACGAACTGAAAAGCGCGAAATAAAAAAGGGTGAATCAACACTCACCAAACTTCTACTAACACGATTACTAGAAGGAGCCCAAAGAGTGGTGCTAAAGAGCTGAAAAACCACATAGTACATCACTATCTTCATGTTTGTTGGCCAACAATTCCTTGCCGTTTGTATGCAAGACAAAATCCAGGCACACGCCTTCGGACAAAAGTCTGAGGTTTTGAATGCGGAAAATCCGATCGTGTGTACGAGGTTTAAGTCAGGAGTCTTCTTTTTTGGTCATTTTCAGGTATCCTGTGCCCTAATGCCTTTCTCCCTGAGTTTATAGTCCTGTAATACGCATGCCTTTGTCATTACCACCCCCCCCCCCCCCCCCCCCCCCCCCCCCCCCCCCCCCCCCCCCCCCCCCCCCCCCCCCCCCCCCCCCCCCCCCCCCCCCCCCCCCCCCCCCCCCCCCCCCCCCCCCCCCCCCCCCCCCCCCCCCCCCCCCCCCCCCCCCCCCCCCCCCCCCCCCCCCCCCCCCCCCCCCCCCCCCCCCCCCCCCCCCCCCCCCCCCCCCCCCCCCCCCCCCCCCCCCCCCCCCCCCCCCCCCCCCCCCCCCCCCCCCCCCCCCCCCCCCCCCCCCCCCCCCCCCCCCCCCCCCCCCCCCCCCCCCCCCCCCCCCCCCCCCCCCCCCCCCCCCCCCCCCCCCCCCCCCCCCCCCCCCCCCCCCCCCCCCCCCCCCCCCCCCCCCCCCCCCCCCCCCCCCCCCCCCCCCCCCCCCCCCCCCCCCCCCCCCCCCCCCCCCCCCCCCCCCCCCCCCCCCCCCCCCCCCCCCCCCCCCCCCCCCCCCCCCCCCCCCCCCCCCCCCCCCCCCCCCCCCCCCCCCCCCCCCCCCCCCCCCCCCCCCCCCCCCCCCCCCCCCCCCCCCCCCCCCCCCCCCCCCCCCCCCCCCCCCCCCCCCCCCCCCCCCCCCCCCCCCCCCCCCCCCCCCCCCCCCCCCCCCCCCCCCCCCCCCCCCCCCCCCCCCCCCCCCCCCCCCCCCCCCCCCCCCCCCCCCCCCCCCCCCCCCCCCCCCCCCCCCCCCCCCCCCCCCCCCCCCCCCCCCCCCCCCCCCCCCCCCCCCCCCCCCCCCCCCCCCCCCCCCCCCCCCCCCCCCCCCCCCCCCCCCCCCCCCCCCCCCCCCCCCCCCCCCCCCCCCCCCCCCCCCCCCCCCCCCCCCCCCCCCCCCCCCCCCCCCCCCCCCCCCCCCCCCCCCCCCCCCCCCCCCCCCCCCCCCCCCCCCCCCCCCCCCCCCCCCCCCCCCCCCCCCCCCCCCCCCCCCCCCCCCCCCCCCCCCCCCCCCCCCCCCCCCCCCCCCCCCCCCCCCCCCCCCCCCCCCCCCCCCCCCCCCCCCCCCCCCCCCCCCCCCCCCCCCCCCCCCCCCCCCCCCCCCCCCCCCCCCCCCCCCCCCCCCCCCCCCCCCCCCCCCCCCCCCCCCCCCCCCCCCCCCCCCCCCCCCCCCCCCCCCCCCCCCCCCCCCCCCCCCCCCCCCCCCCCCCCCCCCCCCCCCCCCCCCCCCCCCCCCCCCCCCCCCCCCCCCCCCCCCCCCCCCCCCCCCCCCCCCCCCCCCCCCCCCCCCCCCCCCCCCCCCCCCCCCCCCCCCCCCCCCCCCCCCCCCCCCCCCCCCCCCCCCCCCCCCCCCCCCCCCCCCCCCCCCCCCCCCCCCCCCCCCCCCCCCCCCCCCCCCCCCCCCCCCCCCCCCCCCCCCCCCCCCCCCCCCCCCCCCCCCCCCCCCCCCCCCCCCCCCCCCCCCCCCCCCCCCCCCCCCCCCCCCCCCCCCCCCCCCCCCCCCCCCCCCCCCCCCCCCCCCCCCCCCCCCCCCCCCCCCCCCCCCCCCCCCCCCCCCCCCCCCCCCCCCCCCCCCCCCCCCCCCCCCCCCCCCCCCCCCCCCCCCCCCCCCCCCCCCCCCCCCCCCCCCCCCCCCCCCCCCCCCCCCCCCCCCCCCCCCCCCCCCCCCCCCCCCCCCCCCCCCCCCCCCCCCCCCCCCCCCCCCCCCCCCCCCCCCCCCCCCCCCCCCCCCCCCCCCCCCCCCCCCCCCCCCCCCCCCCCCCCCCCCCCCCCCCCCCCCCCCCCCCCCCCCCCCCCCCCCCCCCCCCCCCCCCCCCCCCCCCCCCCCCCCCCCCCCCCCCCCCCCCCCCCCCCCCCCCCCCCCCCCCCCCCCCCCCCCCCCCCCCCCCCCCCCCCCCCCCCCCCCCCCCCCCCCCCCCCCCCCCCCCCCCCCCCCCCCCCCCCCCCCCCCCCCCCCCCCCCCCCCCCCCCCCCCCCCCCCCCCCCCCCCCCCCCCCCCCCCCCCCCCCCCCCCCCCCCCCCCCCCCCCCCCCCCCCCCCCCCCCCCCCCCCCCCCCCCCCCCCCCCCCCCCCCCCCCCCCCCCCCCCCCCCCCCCCCCCCCCCCCCCCCCCCCCCCCCCCCCCCCCCCCCCCCCCCCCCCCCCCCCCCCCCCCCCCCCCCCCCCCCCCCCCCCCCCCCCCCCCCCCCCCCCCCCCCCCCCCCCCCCCCCCCCCCCCCCCCCCCCCCCCCCCCCCCCCCCCCCCCCCCCCCCCCCCCCCCCCCCCCCCCCCCCCCCCCCCCCCCCCCCCCCCCCCCCCCCCCCCCCCCCCCCCCCCCCCCCCCCCCCCCCCCCCCCCCCCCCCCCCCCCCCCCCCCCCCCCCCCCCCCCCCCCCCCCCCCCCCCCCCACCCCCCCCCCCCCCCCCCCCCCCCCCCCCCCCCCCCCCCCCCCCCCCCCCCCCCCCCCCCCCCCCCCCCCCCCCCCCCCCCCCCCCCCCCCCCCCCCCCCCCCCCCCCCCCCCCCCCCCCCCCCCCCCCCCCCCCCCCCCCCCCCCCCCCCCCCCCCCCCCCCCCCCCCCCCCCCCCCCCCCCCCCCCCCCCCCCCCCCCCCCCCCCCCCCCCCCCCCCCCCCCCCCCCCCCCCCCCCCCCCCCCCCCCCCCCCCCCCCCCCCCCCCCCCCCCCCCCCCCCCCCCCCCCCCCCCCCCCCCCCCCCCCCCCCCCCCCCCCCCCCCCCCCCCCCCCCCCCCCCCCCCCCCCCCCCCCCCCCCCCCCCCCCCCCCCCCCCCCCCCCCCCCCCCCCCCCCCCCCCCCCCCCCCCCCCCCCCCCCCCCCCCCCCCCCCCCCCCCCCCCCCCCCCCCCCCCCCCCCCCCCCCCCCCCCCCCCCCCCCCCCCCCCCCCCCCCCCCCCCCCCCCCCCCCCCCCCCCCCCCCCCCCCCCCCCCCCCCCCCCCCCCCCCCCCCCCCCCCCCCCCCCCCCCCCCCCCCCCCCCCCCCCCCCCCCCCCCCCCCCCCCCCCCCCCCCCCCCCCCCCCCCCCCCCCCCCCCCCCCCCCCCCCCCCCCCCCCCCCCCCCCCCCCCCCCCCCCCCCCCCCCCCCCCCCCCCCCCCCCCCCCCCCCCCCCCCCCCCCCCCCCCCCCCCCCCCCCCCCCCCCCCCCCCCCCCCCCCCCCCCCCCCCCCCCCCCCCCCCCCCCCCCCCCCCCCCCCCCCCCCCCCCCCCCCCCCCCCCCCCCCCCCCCCCCCCCCCCCCCCCCCCCCCCCCCCCCCCCCCCCCCCCCCCCCCCCCCCCCCCCCCCCCCCCCCCCCCCCCCCCCCCCCCCCCCCCCCCCCCCCCCCCCCCCCCCCCCCCCCCCCCCCCCCCCCCCCCCCCCCCCCCCCCCCCCCCCCCCCCCCCCCCCCCCCCCCCCCCCCCCCCCCCCCCCCCCCCCCCCCCCCCCCCCCCCCCCCCCCCCCCCCCCCCCCCCCCCCCCCCCCCCCCCCCCCCCCCCCCCCCCCCCCCCCCCCCCCCCCCCCCCCCCCCCCCCCCCCCCCCCCCCCCCCCCCCCCCCCCCCCCCCCCCCCCCCCCCCCCCCCCCCCCCCCCCCCCCCCCCCCCCCCCCCCCCCCCCCCCCCCCCCCCCCCCCCCCCCCCCCCCCCCCCCCCCCCCCCCCCCCCCCCCCCCCCCCCCCCCCCCCCCCCCCCCCCCCCCCCCCCCCCCCCCCCCCCCCCCCCCCCCCCCCCCCCCCCCCCCCCCCCCCCCCCCCCCCCCCCCCCCCCCCCCCCCCCCCCCCCCCCCCCCCCCCCCCCCCCCCCCCCCCCCCCCCCCCCCCCCCCCCCCCCCCCCCCCCCCCCCCCCCCCCCCCCCCCCCCCCCCCCCCCCCCCCCCCCCCCCCCCCCCCCCCCCCCCCCCCCCCCCCCCCCCCCCCCCCCCCCCCCCCCCCCCCCCCCCCCCCCCCCCCCCCCCCCCCCCCCCCCCCCCCCCCCCCCCCCCCCCCCCCCCCCCCCCCCCCCCCCCCCCCCCCCCCCCCCCCCCCCCCCCCCCCCCCCCCCCCCCCCCCCCCCCCCCCCCCCCCCCCCCCCCCCCCCCCCCCCCCCCCCCCCCCCCCCCCCCCCCCCCCCCCCCCCCCCCCCCCCCCCCCCCCCCCCCCCCCCCCCCCCCCCCCCCCCCCCCCCCCCCCCCCCCCCCCCCCCCCCCCCCCCCCCCCCCCCCCCCCCCCCCCCCCCCCCCCCCCCCCCCCCCCCCCCCCCCCCCCCCCCCCCCCCCCCCCCCCCCCCCCCCCCCCCCCCCCCCCCCCCCCCCCCCCCCCCCCCCCCCCCCCCCCCCCCCCCCCCCCCCCCCCCCCCCCCCCCCCCCCCCCCCCCCCCCCCCCCCCCCCCCCCCCCCCCCCCCCCCCCCCCCCCCCCCCCCCCCCCCCCCCCCCCCCCCCCCCCCCCCCCCCCCCCCCCCCCCCCCCCCCCCCCCCCCCCCCCCCCCCCCCCCCCCCCCCCCCCCCCCCCCCCCCCCCCCCCCCCCCCCCCCCCCCCCCCCCCCCCCCCCCCCCCCCCCCCCCCCCCCCCCCCCCCCCCCCCCCCCCCCCCCCCCCCCCCCCCCCCCCCCCCCCCCCCCCCCCCCCCCCCCCCCCCCCCCCCCCCCCCCCCCCCCCCCCCCCCCCCCCCCCCCCCCCCCCCCCCCCCCCCCCCCCCCCCCCCCCCCCCCCCCCCCCCCCCCCCCCCCCCCCCCCCCCCCCCCCCCCCCCCCCCCCCCCCCCCCCCCCCCCCCCCCCCCCCCCCCCCCCCCCCCCCCCCCCCCCCCCCCCCCCCCCCCCCCCCCCCCCCCCCCCCCCCCCCCCCCCCCCCCCCCCCCCCCCCCCCCCCCCCCCCCCCCCCCCCCCCCCCCCCCCCCCCCCCCCCCCCCCCCCCCCCCCCCCCCCCCCCCCCCCCCCCCCCCCCCCCCCCCCCCCCCCCCCCCCCCCCCCCCCCCCCCCCCCCCCCCCCCCCCCCCCCCCCCCCCCCCCCCCCCCCCCCCCCCCCCCCCCCCCCCCCCCCCCCCCCCCCCCCCCCCCCCCCCCCCCCCCCCCCCCCCCCCCCCCCCCCCCCCCCCCCCCCCCCCCCCCCCCCCCCCCCCCCCCCCCCCCCCCCCCCCCCCCCCCCCCCCCCCCCCCCCCCCCCCCCCCCCCCCCCCCCCCCCCCCCCCCCCCCCCCCCCCCCCCCCCCCCCCCCCCCCCCCCCCCCCCCCCCCCCCCCCCCCCCCCCCCCCCCCCCCCCCCCCCCCCCCCCCCCCCCCCCCCCCCCCCCCCCCCCCCCCCCCCCCCCCCCCCCCCCCCCCCCCCCCCCCCCCCCCCCCCCCCCCCCCCCCCCCCCCCCCCCCCCCCCCCCCCCCCCCCCCCCCCCCCCCCCCCCCCCCCCCCCCCCCCCCCCCCCCCCCCCCCCCCCCCCCCCCCCCCCCCCCCCCCCCCCCCCCCCCCCCCCCCCCCCCCCCCCCCCCCCCCCCCCCCCCCCCCCCCCCCCCCCCCCCCCCCCCCCCCCCCCCCCCCCCCCCCCCCCCCCCCCCCCCCCCCCCCCCCCCCCCCCCCCCCCCCCCCCCCCCCCCCCCCCCCCCCCCCCCCCCCCCCCCCCCCCCCCCCCCCCCCCCCCCCCCCCCCCCCCCCCCCCCCCCCCCCCCCCCCCCCCCCCCCCCCCCCCCCCCCCCCCCCCCCCCCCCCCCCCCCCCCCCCCCCCCCCCCCCCCCCCCCCCCCCCCCCCCCCCCCCCCCCCCCCCCCCCCCCCCCCCCCCCCCCCCCCCCCCCCCCCCCCCCCCCCCCCCCCCCCCCCCCCCCCCCCCCCCCCCCCCCCCCCCCCCCCCCCCCCCCCCCCCCCCCCCCCCCCCCCCCCCCCCCCCCCCCCCCCCCCCCCCCCCCCCCCCCCCCCCCCCCCCCCCCCCCCCCCCCCCCCCCCCCCCCCCCCCCCCCCCCCCCCCCCCCCCCCCCCCCCCCCCCCCCCCCCCCCCCCCCCCCCCCCCCCCCCCCCCCCCCCCCCCCCCCCCCCCCCCCCCCCCCCCCCCCCCCCCCCCCCCCCCCCCCCCCCCCCCCCCCCCCCCCCCCCCCCCCCCCCCCCTACAATGCCGCCTTTCTGGGATCAGCTTACCCCAATTTTGCTGGAACATTTTTGACGATCACATTACCGCAGACAACATTCTTAAAAAAAAAAAAATCAGCTTCTGTACAAGAGTAGATAGTTAGCTGTTGACGTAACACGACTCAGTATGACAGTTACATGTCCGTATTTACGCCACATTGATTTCATGTCTAATTTGTAGCCCGTACAAGCACGTCATGTATTTAAAGCATCTTATCTTTTCTTAAAATGAGCTGTCATACAGATTAAAGAGCCGATTATGCTTGCTGTGATGGTTTTAGGAAGACACTAAAATGGAGATTCTATTTAAAGGACCAGTAAGCATGCAAGTATTACAAGTTGCTTTGGGGAAAATTCATTCTTTCCACTCAGAAACATTGCCGGGAGGTTTCAGAAGCTCGTCAGGAATGAAGACATAAGAGTTAAAGCTGTGATTGTGGACGAAAGAATTTCATTTTTTTGTATCTGCAGTAGACTTCCTGTTTTTAAAGGGTAAGTCAGCTTGAACATTATTTCACAGTTTTGGGTACGCACCAATGGGTTGAGTCAGCTGCTCAGGGATCCTGGTGAGGGGATTCCAGGCGATACAGCGCTAAAAATAGCGCCTGTATACCACCTGAAAAAATCCGGCCCCATTCACTCCAGTGTGAAAGCCGGTCGGGCTTTCACACTGGAGCGGTGCGCTAGCAGGACGGTCAAAAAAGTCCTGCTAGCAGCATCTTTGGAGCGGTATAGGAGCGGTGTATTCACCGCTCCTATACCGCTCCTTCCCATTGATTTGAATGGGACACCGCGGTAATACCGCGGCAATACCGCCGCAAAACGCCGCTACGGCGGCGCTCTGCGGGGGGTCTTTAACCCTTTTTCGGCCGCTCGAGGGGGGTAAAACTGCACCGCGAGTGGCGGAATACCGCGGCTAAAACGACGGTAAAGCAGCGCTAAATATAGCGCTGCTTTACCGTCACCGCGGCTCCCGCCCCAGTGTGAAAGGGGCCTAATACCTGGATCTGGTTCTCTGCCATTAACTTGAAATGGACCTAGCATCAGATGTAATTTTTCTCAGTGCATATATACTAAGTACTAAGTATTAGTGTGGGTTTTATTACCTCTTACAGAGATCACAATACTCCCCCTGACAATGCTTTCATCTGCCCCCTACTCTCCAGAAGTAAGGAGCCACCTCTGTACAGGGTCACTATCTACGTCTGGACTGAAATGCTGTAGCCTTTTATCTTATGACTTGCTACAAACTTATTCAGTCACAGGCTAATCGTTGGGAAGGAGTTTGTTAAAGCTGGCCATAGCCTGCTCGAATTTGAACCATCGGTGGCCCTGCCTACACTACCCAGCTCAACGAACTTTAATTACCAGGAAAAAAGAGATGGAGGGGAGAATCTATGGATTTCTCTTGTTCGGTCTGCTGGGCTGTACAACAGAAATTTGTCCAGTGTCTTTTCTGTTCACTTGGTGAGCTCTTGAACCTCAGAAGCTATATATATTAGATATAATATACTACAGCTACCAGTAATTTTTGACTTTTATTCCTTCTCAGAACTCTTCTATGCAGGGGCGGACTGACCATTTGGCCACTCGGGCACTTCCAGAGGGCCCCGGGCCACTAGGGGGCCCCATCAGGGTTGCCAGCCTCAGTAAAACCAGGGACAGTATGTAAAAATCTGTTTTTTTTACATCTGTTTCTGAAATGTCCCTTACCGACATCCTTTTGGTCTAAAAATCCAGAGATCATAGCTGCCCCACCTCTCCAGTACCTTCTCAGCCAATAGAAACATGTCTGTGTATACTGTGTGTACAAGTATGTGTATACTGTGTGATTGTATACTGTGTGTGTATACTGTGTGATTGTATACTGTGTGTGTGTGTGTATACTGTGTGGCCCCATAATCTCCTATTGCCCGGGGGCCCCATGAGTTGTCAGTCCGCCCCTGCTTCTATGTTCCACTCAAGCCCAAAATTCCAAAACAGGTTCCTCAGTGGCCAACAGAGAAGGTGGACTGGTAGGTGGTGGTGGGGGGGAGGAGAGAGGTGGGAGAGTTATCACCTAAGAGCAAGACATTGAATTTGGGTTGACTTTTGGCTTTTAAAAACCCTCTCTTTATGAGTGAGTAAAGGATCTTTTGGGCTTTAGCTATGTCTAGCCCTGTATTTAGCCATTTTTATGGCTAAACCAATTCTGATGGCTAAACCAATTTTAGTATTTTCACATGCTCAGATCCAAGCAAACCATATACGTCCCGAAATCACAAGGCCTATAAAATTAAAAGATGATAAAGTTGTTTTTTATATGTCTTATGATAGTTGCTCAAGGGTTTCTCAAATTTGTATTTTCAGTAAGAAAAGGATCATTACAGTATTAGGCTGGATTCACACCTATGCAGTTTTAGTGCTTTTTGCATTTTGCAGATTTGCACTACAGCCCATTTAACATGGTTTCCTATGGAACATGTTCTGTAGTGCAAATCTGCAAAATGCAAAAAGCACAAAAAATGCATCGGTGTCAATCCAGCCTAAGTGCACATAAACACAATAATCTAAAATTATTTTATTGTTTTTGTGAGCAACGAAAGTATGTGCAAATGTAAATAAGAAACTTACATTAAAAACTTTTACTACTCCATCTGTTTAGCTTAAAACAACGATATTGCTCAAAAAGTATTTCTAGGATTCTAACGTGTGCCTTTTCTTGTATGAATGTAGCAAAAAAAGTTATTGGATAGGACAGAAAGTGCTTGAGCAGTTTAAGACTACAATCAGATAATCCAGTCCAGTTTATTTTAACCACTTCCAGACACTTAGACACCTTCCCGCCCAGGCCAATTTTCAGCTTTCAGCGATGTCGCAATTTGAATGACAATTGCGCGGTCATTATACACTGCACCCAAACAAATTTTTTATCATTTTGTTCCAACAAATAGAGCTTTCTTTTGGTGGTATTTGATCACCTCTGCGATTTTTATTTTTTGCACAACAAACAAAAAAATACTGAAAATTTGCAAAAAAACAAGTTTTTCTTTGTCACTGTAAATTTTTTTTGTAAATAAGTGCGTTTTCTTCATCAATGACGGGCACTGATATGGCTGCACTGATGGGCACTGATGAGTCGGCACTGATGGGCCCCCGATGAGGTGGCACCAATGAGGTGGCACTGATGAGGTGGCACTGATGGGCACTGATAGGCGGCACTGATGGGCATTGATAGGTGGCACTGATGGGCACTGATAGGTGGCACTGGTATGCGTCACTGATGGGCACTCAGGTGGCACTGATGGGCACTCATAGGCGGCACTGATGGGCAATCATAGGCGGCACTGACGGGTACTTATGGGTGGCACTGATGCATACATAAAGGTGGCATGGATAGGTGGCATGGATGGGCACGGATAGGCACTGATAGGTGGCACTGATGGACGCTGATGGGTGGCACTGATGACACTGATGGGTGGCATTGCTGGGCATCCCTGTTTTCTAACATATATATGATGTGCCAATCAGTGCCCATTTGTGGGCACTGATTGGCATATTTTGGGCATTTTTTTTAGCATGTGGATGGCCATGGGGGATGTACCTGGCCATCCACATGCTGGGGGCTTCCCTGGTGGTCCTGGGGGCTTCCCTGGTGGTCTAGTGTGGGCATCTGAGGGGAGGCTGCGCTGATAAACAATCAGCGTATACCCCCCTGTCACGCGAGCCGCCGATCGCCTCTCCTCTACTCGCGTCTGTCAGACGCGAGTGAGGAAAAGCTGATCAACGGCTCTTCCTGTGTACATCGTGATCAGCCGTGATTGGACACGGCTGATCACATGGTAAAGAGCCTCCGCCGGAGGCTCTTTACCAAGATCGGTGTAGCGGTGTGTCAGACTGACACACCGCTCCACCGATCGCCGCGATGCGCGCCCCCACGGGCGCGCGGCGGCTGTTATCCTGAAAGACAACATATGACGCCCAGTCAGGATAACGAAACCACTTCCTGGAAGCACAGGCGGTCAGGCGGTCAGTTTTCATCCGATCTCCCCATAGAGGAGAGCGGGGCTCCGACAGGTCCGGCTCAGTGGGGATCAGGGGATCGATCCCTGCCGAGGAAGCGGATTCCATCAAACGGAACCACCCAATGTGAAAGGGCCCTAAGGCTTCATACACGCTGGACGTTTTTCTGCAGCCAGTAAACTCTCCAGCATGTTATCCTATGTCTCCATGCACACATAGGCTGTTATCACAGTTTTTTGTCAGGGGCGTATTCTGGCTGGTAAAAAAAACCAAACTAGTGAGTTTTAAGAGCAGTTTTTCAGCTGTAAGAATGCTCATAAACTCTGAAAAACGCAGATATTCTGCGTTTGTTGAGTGTTTTTGAGCCATAAGCTTTTGTGGGAGTATGGTTTTGTTAAAAAAAAAAAAGAAGCTAAAAAACGCTGAAAAACACTGCGAAAAGCTGCAAAACTCATTCTACAGCTTTCTACAGATAACGGGTAAGGTTGTGATGCTGCGCTGTGAACTCTCTGACCAATAATGTTAAACACTATAATAAAGTGATGGTGCAATAATTAACTCCAATAATCTCATCATCCTTTGAATCCACACACTGTGGGGTTGATTTACTAAAGGCAAATCCCACTTTGTACTACAAGTGCACTTGGAAGTGCAGTCGCTGTAGATCTGAGGGGAAGATCTGAAATGAGGGGAAGCTCTGCTGATTTTATCATCCAATCCTGTAGAAGCAAAAATGCTGTTTTTTTATTTTCCTTGCATGTCCCCCTCAGATCTACAGCGACTGCACTTCCAAGTGCACTAGTAGTGCAAAGTGTATTTGCCTTTAGTAAATAACCCCCCCCCCCCCCCCAGGCCCCCCAAATTGCATTTTATATAGTATTTGTGTGTAAAATAAACCTATCCTCTTGGACTTGAATATTATGATGTGGCACTTCAGTTTTAGATCTATTTGTCTCTACTTGTCAAATGGCTGACCTTGCACACTGTTTCCCAGTTTCTGTGTGTAATCTATGAGGTCAGGGAGTTATTAGGGCATTAACTGTGGCACTTCAGGTGACCTCCCACAACAGATTTTTTTTAACGGGCAGTCAAAAAAAGCAAAATAAAGTTAACTTTAACCACTTGCCGCCCGCCATATAGCAATATGACGTCGGCAAAGTGGTTTCAATATCCTGACCGGGCGTTATATGACGTCTCTAGGATATCAAGCTATCAGGATATCAGTCTGACACCCCGCAACACCGATCTAGGTAAAGAGTCTCTGACGGAGACTCTTTACCATGTGATCAGTCATGTCCAATCACAGCTGATCACAGTGTAAACAGGAAGAGCCGTTGATCGACTTTTCCTCACTCTGTAAAACGCGAGTAGAGGAGAGCCGATCGGCTGCTCCTCTGTCAGGTAAGGTCTATGCTGATCGATTATCAGCGCAGCCCCCCCCGAGGATGCCCACACTGGACCACCAGGGACGCCACTAGGACCACCAGGGATGTCACCACCAGGTATGCCACCCTAGACCACCGGGGATCCCAACCAGTGGCCACAATGGATGCCAATCAGTGGCCACAATGGATGCCTATCAGTGCCCACGATGGGCATCACTGATTGGCATGCATTATTGTTTGGCACTGATTGGCATCCATTCGTACCATCAATTAGTGTACATCAGTGCCACCTATCAGTGCCCATCCATGCCCATCCGTGCCACCTATCAGTGCCCATCTGTGCCACCTATCAGTGCCCATCTGTGCCACCTATGTGTACCCATCAGTGCTGCATATCAGTGCCACCTATCAGTGCCGCCTATCAGTGCCCATCATCAGTGCCCATCAGTGCCACCTCATTGGTGCCACCTCATCGGTACCCATCAGTGCCCGTCAGTGCAGCCCCCTCAGTTCCCATCAGTGAAGGAGAAAACGTACTTATCTATACATTTTTTGTAACAGAAACAAATATATCTATATATTTTTTTTTTATTTCTGTCATTTTTTTATTTGTTTAGCAGAAAATAAAAACCTCAGAGGTGATCAAATACCACCAAAAGAAATCTCTATTTGTGGGAACAAAATGACAAAAATTTAGTTTGGGTACAGTGTAGCATGACCGCGCAATTGTCATTCAAAGTGGGACAGCGCTGAAAGCAGAAAATTGGTCTGGGCAGGAAGGTGTATAAGTGCCCTGTATTGAAGTGGTTAAAGCGGAGTTACACCCACAAATGGAACTTCTGCTTTAAGCACTTCTCACCCCCTTACATGCCACATTTGGCATGTCATTTTTTTTGGGGGGAGTGGGGGCTTCATTAGGAGAGGGACTTCCTGTCCCACTTCCTCCTTCCACCCAGGAACCGCCTAGGTGACTCCTCCTTTCGTCTTAGGCGGCCCCTCCCTCTAGGCGATCTCCTGAAACTTGTGACAGGTCCCAGGAGATCGCCTATCCACTCCGGGAGCGCAGCGCGACTCGCACATGCGCCGTGCGTACCCGGCCGTGAAGACGAAAGCTGTCACGGCCGGGTGCCCTGAGTGACAATGGAGGCGCCGGCGAAGAGGAGGGGGAGAGGAGCGACACCCCGTTCGGCCGCATCTCTGGACCGTGGAACAGGTAAGTGTCTGTTTATTAAAAGTCAGCAACTACACTTTTTGTAGCTGCTGACTTTTAAAAGGCCTGGAACTCCCCTTTAAAGCAGAACTAAAGTTACCATATTTGCCACCTTTTGTCTTGATTGGCCAGTGCGGGATGATGTACCTCCTGCGCATGCACAGGAGTCAGCCATCCCGACACACAGGGACCATGCCAACAATATAAACATAGCTGCATATGTGTGAAGCTTAATTTACAAGCCACAGAAGACTGCAAGCAGGTAAGTTTATTTTATTGCTTGCCTGTTTTTTTTTTTTTTTTCATGTTGCCTTTTATTCCATTTAATAAGTAAGGCAAGTATAATAATATAATATATATATATATATATATATATATATATATATATATATATATATATATATATATATATATATATATATATATATATATATATATATATATATATATATGTAAAATTTGGATGTTGAATATTCAAATTTATGCATAAACTCAGTTATGATTGTTTTTCTATTAATCTGAATTTTATGTAGAGAGATTCAGCAGGATTTCCTTGTAGATAACTGAATAGAACTGCATCAAATGAATGAGTTTTATTCCACTGAACGACCAACCCTACAATGGGTACGGTATAGTAACTTAGAACACACTGGCTACTAAACCTATCCAAAAAAATTAAATACATATTGATAACATTTTTAAATTTTCAGGTAATAACACGGTTAAAGCCGCACTCCTCGCAATGTTTCTTTGCATTCGAAAAAAAACCCACTAAAAGTGTGTTTTCACCGCAGTTTAAAGTTTAGGTGAAAAACATATGCATGAACTTAAGCAATTAAAGCGTCCTTATATAGACACTTATTAAAGTATTTATACATATTATCTTAAATCTACATCTATCATTTTGCCAATTAAAATTAGGACCGTAATTGCAATTAAGTAATTTAATTGCCAATTGAACAGCAAAATTGCTAAGTGACTAATTTTAATGCCTATTTTAATTACCAATCATGACTGGGGAGGGAGCTAATCAAGTTATATCAAGCGGTACCTGGGTAATGATGTGAGTAAAATGAAGATCAAACATTGAGAGCTAAAATTCTGCACAGTGATGAAGAGTTTAGAAAAGGAGAAAAATAAAATGTGTACACACCCAAAATGTTGTGCGCTGAGTTGTGCTCGTTTCTAATGCAAAGTCAGAAGGGCGTTTTCTTGGTTCTATCACATAATCTTATAATTATTTCTTTGTCTATGAATAATTGAAAGTTAACTTGTGCTGAGGGAACAAAATAAAACAAGATTGAGAAATACACTCATGTGAAAAAGAAGGTGGAACATGGAAATCATTGAATTTTTCAGCAACGTAAAATCTAAACATTAGATTTTGATTCAAATAGTTCTTACAGATAAAGGTGATATACGTGAAGAAATTACACATACATGTGACATAGTTTGTTCAATTTTATGATGTAAATTACCGTAAAAATGCACATTTTGGAAAAAGTAACTACACCCCCATGCTCATAGCTCCCAACTGTCCCTGATTTGGAGGGACTGTCCCTGATTTGGAACAATGTCCCTCTGTCCCTTTTTCCACCTCATTTGTCCCTCATTTTGGTCTGATCTGTATAGTTGTATATAAAATGCACTTTTTATCTTTCAAAAAGTGTTTCCCAGTGCTAAACCTTTCATCTAATTTCTAAATTGCTGCATTTGTACATTTTAAAAGCCAATATAAAGGAATAGTAGTAGTAAAAAAAAGTCCTTGTGGATTTAATTAACCTTTTTTTTTGGTTAATTCTCCTTTAAGAGGGTGTGGCAGGGGGCGTGTCCTATGCCTACATACATTTGTTAGTAGGTGTCCCTCATTCCCATCTCAAAATGTTGGGCGGTACGCCCACGCTTACCGCCATTTTAAATCCAATAAATTAGAATCCGGTGTTCCAGTATAGATAACATTGATTAAGAACTTCTTAAAGTGATACCAAAGTCTTCATTTTTTTAATTTAAACATAACAAACATGTTATACTTACCTGCTCTGTGCAGTTGGTTTTGCACAGAGCAGCCCCGATCCTCTTCATCTCGGGTCCCTTGACGGAACTCCTGGCCCCTCCCTCCTGCCGAGTGCCCCCCCACGGCAAGCAACTTGCTATGGGGGCACCTGAGCCAAGCCATTAAGATACAGAGCCGTGGTTCTTTACCTCATTGGCTCACTGACTTTGATTGACAGCAGCGGGAGCCAATTGGGCCATGCTGCTGTCTCCACCAATGAGGCAGCCGAGACTCTGGGCAGCCGAGACTCTCCTGAAACATGGCTGGATCGAGATGGGGCTCAGGTAAGCATTAGGGGGGCTGCTGCACACTAAGTTTTTTAATCTTAATGCATAGAATGCATTAAGATCAAATTAAAACTTTTGACCTTAAAAAACACTTTAAGCTGGTCATACACTGGTCATACACATACACACGATCGGAATTCTCGTCAGAAAAAGCTCTGATGGTTTTCTCAACGGAATTCCGCTCAAACTGTCTTGCCTACACACGGTCACACCAAATTCCGACCGCCAAGAACGCGGTGACATACAACACTACAATGCTTCAATGCTTCCGAGCATGCGTCGAATTGTTTCCGAGCGTGCGTAGGAATTTTGCGCGTCAGAATTGCTACAGACGATCGGAATTTTACGATAGAAACCTTTTCCGTCGGAAAAATTGAGAACATGCTCTAAATTCTTTGCTGTCGGAAATTCCGCCATCAAAACTCCGATGGAGCCTACACACGGTCGCATTTTCCGACGAAAAGCTCTCATCGGTCTTTCTCTGGCCGGAATTCCGATCGTATGTATGCGGCATTAGGCTGGTCATACATTATGTAAATACTGATTGTACTTACCAGTAATACAATCCACCTACGCTAAAAAAAATGTAATAAATATAGTGGAAATTAGACATGGGAGCCGTCAAAAAATGTGTTTTGTTTCGTTCTGTTCCGTTTCATATAAAAAAAATTAGTAATTCGTAATTCGTGTACGAAATTTAATTCGGATTCGTACGAAATACGAATTTCGTACGAATCGTTAATATCGTTACGAATCTTTACGAATATCGACACTCTATGAATAATAATGAATTATCCGAAAACGTATTAACGTTACATAACACAAGTCTATTGTCTATTGTTCACCAATCACTCAGAGGAAGTACGAAATACGAAATTTTAATTTACGAATACGAAATTTCGTATTTCGTACTTCCTCTGAGTGTTTGGTGAACAATAGACAATAGACTTGTGTTATGTAACGTTAATACGTTTTCGGATAATTTTTTATTATTCGAAGAGTGTCAAATTCATTTGAAATGTAAAGTGTCGAATTCATTCGAATCCTTCGTTATATCCGCTATAATTTCTTTCATATTAGTTGAAATTCGTCATTTGGTAGTTTGGATTCGGATAATTTGGATCCGAAATTCGTAAAACGAAATTTCGTATTTCGTACAGAATTCGTATTCGTAAAAATTTGTAATTCAGATTCGTACGAATGTACGAATTTTGAAAAATTTGTACGAATTTCCGATTCGTACGAAACTAATCGCACATGTCTAGTGGAAATGCAGCTGCTGTTTCAAACCAAATGGTGAAGCTAGTGTTAAATGAATCCACTGGAGTGAGAACCATGTGAACAAAAAGCGCTTGCTAAATTGTAATCCAAACAAAATTTTTTAATTTTTAAAAAAGAGGTAAACAAAATCTATACTATAAAGTAACAAGAGCAAAAAATATTATAACATGCATTTCATGTGGTTAAACAAAGAACAGTCCAGGCAAATGCAGATAGTATCCGTAATCAGAAGATGTGATCCAGTGAGGAAAGGTTCTTTCAGGTATGTGAACCGCCTTAAAACATATGGCCCACACCAGCTGGTATCAGCGTAGACCGCAATACCATATGAAACCAACAGGATATAGGTGGAATTCCTACTAGCCGTACGTTGTTGACGCTCTATGCTATACAGCAAGAGGAGTCAAATGAGATTAATGGTCTCCGGGGAAGGGGGGAAAACAGCCGAACCGTCCTCACACTCTTTCCTCACGATCGCGATTGTTTCCGGTGGTATTATCTCCTTAATATGTGGAATAAAGGAAAAGAGGGCCGGAGATAGCACTGATCGCTGTATAAATGTCACTGGTCCTAAAATTGTCAAAAGTGTCTGATATGTCCGCCGCAATGTCACAGTCCTGCTAAAAATCACAGATCGCCGCCATTACTATTTAAAAAAAAAAATCATAAAAATGCCATGAATTTATTCCCTATTTTGTAAACGCTATAACTTTCGCAAACCAATCAACGCGCTTATTGTGATTTTTTTTTTCTACCAAAAAAGAATACATATTGGCCTAAACTGATGAAACTGATTTTTTTGGAGGATATTTATTATAGCAAAAAGTAAAAAATATCGGTGTTTTTTTTTCTCAAAATTGTGGCTCTTTTTTTTTTTTAGCGCTTTATATAAATAAAAACCGCAGAGGTGATCAAATACCACCAAAAGAAAGCTCTATTTGTGTGAAAAAAAGTTGTCGCGGCTCTTGATAGATTGATAGCAGCGCAAAATCCAATCAAATCCAATGATGCCGGCGCCAGGGGGGCGGGGCCGAGTCCTGCATTCTGAATGTACACAGATGCAGGACTCGGGAGCGCCCCCCGCACGGGTGTCCACCTTAGGAGATCCAACATGGACACTCGATGCCGGGAGGAGCTACCAGCGCTGCCGGGGGGGACCCCAGAAGTCGAGGATCCAAAACGAAATGCACAGAGGAGGTAAGTATGACATGTTTGTTATTTAAAAAAAAAAAAAAAAGAGGGTTTACAACCCTTTTAAGGGGGAAAATCTTCCGGTCTGTAAGTGGTTAAAGATGAGTGAATATGGACAAATTCTCCTTTTTTTTTTTTTGCTTTATAGAAATAAACAGAACGGAGGAGTCTCCAGCCTTGGGGCCTCCAATTTGTTTCAATAGAAACATCAGAGCTGTCATAAGATGCAGCATTTGAATCCAGCCTGGCAGTCGGGATCTCCTCTCCCTCTCCCCGTGTAGTACAGGATAAGAGAACTAGATAGATGTGCAATTTGTCAGTACAGAGGAGCTTCACGTGTCACTTTTGTCATGACAATGACAGCGGCAAGGGATGTAGGAGGCCTCAATCTTGACATGCATGACAATTCCGCTTCAAAATGATCACTCATCATTACACTCCGTCATTCTTTATCATTTACCCGTCTTGTACTACCAGCAGATCAACAGCCAGATCTGTTTGGATGGGGATGTCGGTGGTGAATGAGTAGAAGAATCACCCACACAGCGTCCATTCCCAGCGATGTCATCTCACCCTAAACCCTGCAGGATGTACAGAATTTCCCATGATTCCTTTCATTCCCCAGAGACCTGAGCTGACCTTCTGTCCTGTGTCATTGCCAGGCGTCCCGTATTATGTAGCACAGTCCTGATACACTATATTGTATTGGGACACCTGCCTTTACACGCACATGAACATTAACCGCTTAAGGACCGCCTCGCGCCAATATACATCGGCAGAATGGCACGGCTGGGCACAACCACGTACCTGTACGTGGCCCTTTAAGAGCCCAGCTGCGGGTCGCACGCGTGCCGCCGTCGGCGCGAGCGTGACCCGCCCTGAGCTCAGTGACCGCGGCCGCAGGGACCAGCGGACCCGATCGCCGCTGGTGTCCCGCGATCGGGTCACAGAGCTGATGAACGGGGAGAGGTCTGTGTAAACCAAGCTCTCCCCGTGCTTCCGAGTGACGCTGTCACTGATCGGCTGTTCCCTGTCATAGGGAAAGCCGATCAGTGACGTCAGACGCAAAGCCACGCCCCCCTACAGAAAAAAAACACACACTTAACCCCTTCCCGCCCCCTAGTGTTTAACTCCTTCACTGCCAGTGTCATTTACATAGGAATCAGTGCATTTAAATAGCACTGATTTCTGTATAAATGACAATGGTCGCAAAAATGTGTCAAAAGTGTCCGATGTGTCCGCCATAATGTCGCAGTCACAATAAAAAATCGCTGATCGCCGCCATTACTAGTAAAAAAAAAAAAATATTAATAAACATGCTATAAAACAATCCCCAATTTTGTAAGCGCTATAACTTTTGCGCAAACCAATCAATAATCGCTAATTGCGATTCTTTTTACCAAAAATATGTAGAAGAATAGGTATCGGCCTAAACTGAGGAAAAAAACGTTTTTTTATATATTTTTGGGGATATTTATTATAGCAAAAAGTTAAAAATATTGGATTTTTTTTCAAAATTGTCGCTCTATTTTTGTTTATAGCGCAAAAAATAAAAACCGCAGGGGCGATCAAATACTACCAAAAGAAAGCTCTATTTGTGGGGAAAAAAGGACGTCAATTTTGTTTGGGAGCAACGTCGCACGGCCGCGCAATTGTCAGTTAAAACGGCGCAGTGCCGAGTCACAAAAAGGGGCCTGGTCCTTTTGCTGCAAATTGGTCCGGGGCTGAAGTGGTTAATGGCTTCCCAGTCTTAAGCTGGATACACACTATACCATTTTCTTTAGATTTTTTTCCTTAAGTTTTACCAAAACCATATAATATGAGGTAAAACCTAAACACTTTCAAGTTGTATGCATTCAGGCAGGCCCTTGTACTACATAGTTGAATGTAAATCAACAGGAAATCGAACAACAAACGTTGTATAGTGTGTTTCCAGTTTAAGTCCGTAGGGTTCAATATTGAGTTGGCCCGCCCTTTGCAGCTATAACAGCTTCAACTCTTCTGGGAAGGCCGTCCACAAGGTTTAGGAGTGTCTATGGGAATGTTTGGCCATTCTTCCAGAAGCGCCTTTGTGAGGTCAGGCACTGATGTTAGAAGAGAAGGCCTGGCTCGCAGTCTCCACTCTAATTCATTCCAAAGAAGTTCTATCGGGTTGAGGTCAGGACTCTGTCTAGGCCAGTCAGGTTCCTCCATCCTAAACTCGCTCATCCATGTCTTTATGGACCTTGCTTTGTGCACTTGTGTGCAGTCATGTTGGGACAGGAAGGAGCCATCCCCAAACTGTTCCCACAAAGTTGGGAACATGAAATTGTCCAAAATGTCTTGGTATGCTGAAGCCTTAAGAGTTCCCTTCACTGGACCTAAGGGGCCGAGCCCAACCCCTGAAAAACAACCCCCACACCATAATCCCTCCTCCACCAAATGATTTGGACCAGTGCACAAAGCAAGGTCTATAAAGACATGGATGAGCGAGTTTGGGGTGGAGGAACTTGACTGGCCTGCACAGAGTCCTGACCTTAACCCGATAGAACAACTTTGGGATGAATTAGAGCGGAGACGGTGAGCCAGGCCTTCTCGTCCAACATCAGTGCCTGACCTCACAAATGCGCTTCTGGAAAAATGGTCAAACATTCCCATAGACACACTCCTAAACCTTGTGGACAGACTTCCCAGAAGAGTTGAAGCTGTTATAGCTGGAAAGGGTGGGCCAACTCAATATTGAACCCTATGGACTAAGACTGGGATGCCATTAAAGTTCATGTGTGTGTAAAGGCAGGCGTCCCAATACTTTCGACAATATCATGTATGTTCATATGGGTAAAATGCAGTAAATGTGTATTTTGCTGTTTCAGTTACTGTTTCTAAAAGGCCAACAACATTTTCATATGGACATTTTCACAGTACTACTTTATTTGATAAACACTGGATAAGGCTTCATTTACACTGGCATACCTGTCCATACATCCGTGCGAAGGGCCATCTCTGCCCGCACAGGATGCACCAGGATGTTCCATGCCACCCCCATGCAGGCAGTACCATTCATGTCTATTGGGTCACCTGAATCAATTGCCCTACACAGGAAAAATGCTCCAAAGTAGCCAAGACCTTTTCGGACCATTGTGCGTTTTTTTTTCCAGTGCGTGTTTTGGCACGTTTATAGTGCGTTTTTCCGTGCGACAAACATGCAGCAATACACGCATCTGCTACCCACACCTGCGACCAGCGTTGACTAAGCTCTGTGGGCGGAGTGAAATGCATTGGGGGCGTGGCCTCGTTCAAAACGTCACTTCCGCCCATAGATCTTAAAGGGCCATTTTTTTTTTTTTACAAATGACAATTTATTTTTTTATTGAATTTTTGTGTAAATATGAGATGTGAGGTCTTTTTGTCCCCAGATATCATACTTAACCACTTCAATACTGGGCACTTAAACACCTTCCTGCCCAGACCAATTTTCAGCTTTCAGCGCTTTCGCACTTTGAATGACAATTACGCGGTCATGCTACACTGTACCCAAATGACATTTTTATCATTTTTTTCCCACAAATAGAGCTTTCTTTTGGTGGTATTTGATCACCTCTGCGGTTTTTATTTTTTGCTAAACAAATAAAAAAAGACCGAAAATGTTGAAAAAAAATATGTTTTTTTTTGTTTCAGTTTCAAAACTTTGTAAATAAGTAAACTGATGGGCACTGATGGGGCTGCACTGACGGGCACTGATAAGGCAGCACTGATGGGCACCGATGAGGTGGCACCAATGAAGTGGCAATGATGAGGTGGCATTGATGGGCACTGATATGTGGCACTGATGGGCACTGATGGGCGACACGGATGGGCACTGATAGGTGGCAAAGGATGGGCACTGATAGCTGGCATTGATTGGCAAGGATAGGCGGCATGGATGGGCATGGATAGGTGGCACAGATGGGCATGGATAGGTGGCACGGATGAGCATGGATGGGCACTGATAGGTGGCACGGATGGGCACTGATAGGCGGCATTGTATTGTATTGATGGATGCCAATCAGTGCCAAACAATAATGCATGCCAATCAGTGATGCCCATTGTAGGCACTGATTGGCATTCATTGTGGGCACTGATTGGCATCCATTGTGGGCACTGACTGGTATCCCTGGTGGTCTAGGGTGGCATACCTGGTGCTGGGCATCCCTGGTGGTCTGGTGGCGTCCCTGGTGGTCCAGTGTGGGCATCCTCGGGGGGCTGCGCCGATAATCGATCAGCACAGACCCCCCCTGTCAGAGGAGCAGCCGATCGGCTCCCTTCTACTCGCGCCTGACAGACGCGTGTGAGGAAACGGTTCTTCCTATTTACACTGTGATCAGCCGTGATTGGACACGTCTCCGTTGGAGACTCTTTACCGAGATCGTAGTTGCAGGTTGTCAGACTGACACCCCGCAACAACGATCGCCGCGATGCGCGCCCCCGGGGGCGCGCAGCGGCTCAAAATTCTGAGGATGTCATATGACGCCCGGTCAGGAAACCACTTTGCCGCCATCATTCTCCTATAGGGCGGGCGGCAAGTGGTTAAGAGGTCCTGTCATTCTTTTTTTCTATTACAAGGGATGTTTACATTCCTTGTAATAGGAATAAAAGTGACACAACTTTTTTTATTTTAATAGAACAGTGTAAAAATTTTAAATAAAAGGTAAAATAAATAAGAAAAAAAAAGTTTTTTAAACGCGCCCCGAGCTCGCGTGCAGAAGCAAACGCATACGTGAGTAGCGCCCGCATATAGAACGGTGCTCAAACCACCATGTGAGAGCAATAACTATATAGCCCTAGAACTCCTCTGTAACTCAAAACATGCAACCTGTAGAACTTTTTAAACGTCGCCTATGGAGATTTTTTAGGGTAAAAGTTTGTCGCCATTCCACGAGCGGGCGCAGTTTTCAAGCGTGACACGTTGAGTATCAATTTACTTGGCATAACATTATCTTTCACAATATAAAAAAAATTGGGCTAACTTTACTGTTTAATTCAAAAAAGTGTATTTTTTCCAAAAAAAGTGCGCTTGTAAGACCGCTGCGCAAATACGGTGTGACAGAAAGTATTGCAACGACCGCCATTTTATTCTCTAGGGTGTTTGGAAAAAATATATAGAATGTTTGGCGGTTCTAAGTAATTTTCTAGCAAAAAAAAAAAAATGTTTTTAACTTGTAAACAACAAATCTCAGAAAGAGGCTCGGTCCTTAAGTGGTTAAAGTGGTTGTAAATGCTGAAGGTTTTTTACCCTACAAAACCTTCTGTGTGCCACAGCCCCCCCCCCCCCCCCCCCTAACTCACCTGAGCCCTTTCTTTATCCAGCTAAAATTCACATGAGCCTCGGCTGTCACGGGTCTCTCTGTCTTCATTGGCTCCCACTGCTGTCAATCACAGCCAGTGAGCCAATAAGGAGAGAGTGGGGGCGGGGCCGAGCCATAGCTCTATGTGTCTTATGGACGCATAGAGCAGGGCTTGGGAACGAGCATGTACCAGTGCCCCCATACCAAACAGCTTCATATTGGGGGCACTGGTCAAAGGGGGGGAGGAGCCAGGAGCCAGGAGTACCGACGAGGGAACTCCAGAAAAAGAGGATCGGGGCTGCTCCGTGTAAAACCCTTGCACAGAGTAAGTATAACATGTTTGTTATCAAATAAAATAAATAAATAAACCCTTAGAATCCCTTTAAAGTGGTTGTAAAGGTTTTTTTTTTTTTTAAATAACAAATATGTTATACCTACTCTGTGCAGTGGTTTTACACAGAGCAGCCCCGATCCTCCTCTTCTGGGGTGCCCCGACAGCGGTCCTGGCTCCTCCCATTCATTATGTGCCCCTCATGGGGAACTGCTTTCTCTGGGGGCACCCGTGCAGGCACGCTTGTGAGTTCCGCTGCTGCGTCCATTGACACAGACAGCGGGACTCAGCCCAACCCCCCATGTCACTGGATTTGATTGTCAGCAGTGGGAGCAATCTATCCAATGAGGAGGGAGACATCAGCTGGAGCTGCTGGGCTTGTGCCCATCGCTGGAACGATCGGGTTCAGGTAAGAAAATAGGGGGGGGGGGGACTGAGGGGGGCTGCTGTTTTTTTTACCTTGATGCACAGAACATATAAAGGTGAAAAACCTGCAGACTTTACAACCCCTTTAATTCCAATAATAATTAGCAAGAACAACAACAACAACCATTTAGATCTAAAATCGACAATGGACATTACCATAGGGCTCAGTTATCAAGACAAACATTTCACCAGCCCAGAATAACACAAACTAGTTCTATTCATCAGAAACTGGCTACACCCCTCATCTCATTTTGCATAGCGGAATGATAAATGAGTCATTGTATAGGAACATGGTGTGCGTGTGCCCATTACCCAGGCGCTAATTCAGCCCGCATGTTCCGATAACGCCCTGTTAAATGGAGGGTACCGTCTACAAGATGCCATGTGGAAATACAAGCTGAATTTAAAGGGACACTGAATGATATTCTTATTCTCCAAATATAATTAACTACTTAAAGGGGTTGTAAATCCTAATTTTTTTAAATAAAAATAACAAGCATGTTATACTTACTTGCTCTATGCAATCGTTTGGCACAGAGCAGCCCCGATCCTCTTTAGCTGGGGTGCACCCATGGCGCTCTTGGCCCTCACTTTCGGTGGGGGCGGGCTCACTGCTGAATCCCAATGCTGTGTCCATTGACAAAGACAGCGGGACTCAGCTCCGCCCCCCCCGCTCCCGTGTCACTGGAATTGATTGACAGCAGTGGGAGCCAATGGCTCCTGTTGCTATCAATCAGTCCAATGAGTAGGGAGACAGCGAAGGGACCAGCTGCACTCATCTACATAACTGGATCGGGTTCAGGTAAGAAAAAGGAGGGGGGGGTCTGGGGGAGCTGCAGCACAGAAGGTTTTTCACCTTTAATGCATAGATGGCTTTAAGGTGAAAAACCTTGAGACTTTACAACCACTTTAATGGTCCTGTGGTTTGTTTTTCATGAAATTGTTTCTCACTGAGTTTTTCTGCTTCCTTTTCATGTCCTCCATGACCTCATGAACTTCTTCTTTCCCCCCTCACTTCTGTTTGTTTGGAATGAGCAGTGCATGTTGGTTGCAGTCATGTGCAAACCCAATTATATGTTTCCTATGTTTTCCAATTCACACAGCAAGCTATTTTTTTTTTTTTACATATATATATTTCTTACTTTTTAGATGTTTCTAGGCGGGAATGACATGGCTGATTGCAAGATTTTTTGAACGGAAGATTGAGCCTGTCCCAAGCCTGTCCTCATTAACCACTTCAACCCCGGCAGGATTTGCACCCAGCCATTTTTTCGCTATACGGCACTGCATCACTTTAACTGACAATTGCGCGGTCGTGGGACGTTGTACCCAAAAACATTGACGTCCTTTTTTCCCCACAAATAGAGCTTTCTTTTGGTGGTATTTGATTACCTCTGCGGTTTTTTATTTTTTTGCGCTATAAACAAAAAAAGAGCGATTTTGAAATAAAACACAATGGGGGATATTTACGAAAGGCAAATCCACTTTGCACTACAAGTGCAAACTACAAGTGCAAAGTGCACTTGAAATTGCACTGAAAGTGCACTTGGAAGTGCAGTCGCTGTAAATCTGAGGGGAAGCTCTGCTGATTTTATCATCCAATCATGTGCAAGTTAAAATGCTGTTTTTAATTTTCCTTGCATGTCCCCCCCCCCCCCCCCCGGATCTACAGCGACTGCATTTCCAAATGTACTTTCAGTGCAATTTCAAGTGCACTTTGCACTTGTAGTTTGCACTTGTAGTGCAAAGTGGATTTGCCTTTAGTAAATAACCCCGAATATTTTTTACTTTTTGCTATAATAAATATCCCCAAATAAAAAAAATAAATTATAATTTCTTCCTCAGTTTAGGACGATATATATTCTTCTACATTCTTCTATATTCTTCTGCAGTCTGTGGCATATTTCCTGAATTATGATATTGTGTGGTAATATACAAACACTTAGGCCCCTTTCACACTGGGGCGTTTTTCATGCGGTGCAGCGCTAAAAATAGCGCCTGTGCACCGCATGAAAAAATCCTGCCCCTTTAACTCCAGTGTGAAAGCCGGCGGGCTTTCACACTGGAGCGGTGCGCTAGCAGGATGAAAAAAAAAGTCCTGCTAGCAGCATCTTTGGAGCGGGATAGGAGCGGTGTGTTCACCGCTCCTATACCGCTCCTTCCCATTGAAAAGAATGGGAGACCGCGGTAAAACCGCGGCAATACCGCCGCAAAGCGCTGCTACGGCGGCGCTCTGCGGGGGGTGTTTAACCCTTTTTCGGCCGCTCGCGGGGGGTAAAACCGCACCGCGAGCGGCCGAAAACCGCGGTAAAAACGACGGTAAAGCAGCGCTAAATATAGCGCTGCTTTACCGTCCCCGCGGCTCACCGCCCCAGTGTGAAAGGGGCCTTAATTTACAGAGGTGTGAGTGGCCTTCAATCTTTAACCAGGTGTGTCACTGGAGACTGAGCAGTTTAAAGGGGTCGTAAAGGTAAAAAAAAATTTCACCTTAATGCATTCTCCCCCTGCCAGCCCCCCCCCCCCCCCCCCCGTTTTACTTACCTGACCCCTCGAAAGTCCAGGGATCGCCCCTGACATCCTCTTTGCCGCTCAGCCTGCCCGTTGATTGGTTACAGTGAATGGATTGAAAGCAGCGCAGCCATTGGCTTCCGCTGCTGTCAATCACATCCAATGACGCAGCACGCCAGGGGGCGGGGCCGAGTGATACAGTGAGCAGCTATGTCTGCCGGCTGTATCACGGGAGCGCACCGGCAAGCACTTCTAACCATGTGCGGGAGCTCGCATGAAGGTGTTGAGTCCTTGCGGGGGGGAGCCGAGACAGCCGCCGAGGGACCCCAGAAGAGCAGGTTCAGGGCCACTCTGTGGAAAACGAGCTGCACAGTGGAGGTAAGTATAACATGTTTGTTATTTTAAAAAATTATAAAAATACCTTTACAACCCCTTTAACCTCCCTGGCGGTAATCCCGAGTCTGGCTCGGGGTGGGAACTTCAGTACCAAAAGCGGTAACCCCGAGCCAGACTCGGGCTGCATTGCAGGATACAGGGGGAAGTTACTTACCTTATCCCCTGGATCCTGCGATGTCTCCCCACTGTGTGTGCGAGCCGTCCGCTCGCTCGATTCACACAGTGCCCGAGTGCCGCCGATCTCCGTTCCCTGCGACGTTCCGACGCACGGGAGCGGAGATCGGCGCCAAATTCAAAAAAGTTTAAAAACACACAACACATACAGTACTGTAATCTTACAGATTACGGTACTGTATACAAAAAATACACACCCCCTTTGTCCCTAGTGGTCTGCCCAGTGCCCTGCATGTCATTTTATATAATAAAAAGATTTTTTTTCTGCCTGGAAACTGGAGATTGTCCATAGCAACCAAAAAGTGTCCCTTTATGTCAAAAGTGGTTTTAGACCAGCTAGAAAACACAGATAATAAATTAGAATCACAATTTATCATCAAACAATAAATTTAATGACAGCGACTATTCTGCAACTGAGCAAATTTCAGTGTTTTTGATTTGATTACATTATTGAATCATTTTTATATATATTTTTATTATATTATAATTTATGATTTTGTGTTTCAAACTTTATCATACCCGGGATGTCTACTAGACTCTGGTTCGGACAGATTTAAGTGAGTTATTCATAAGAATTGCATGCCTATAATATATAAAATGCCAAATTTCCATGCAAAATAATTGTACCGCTTTCAGCACTAAATTCCAGACAGAATCATACCGCCAGGGAGGTTAAATAGTTATAGCAGAACAGAAAGCCCTTCATACCAAGCGGCTCCTGTGGGGGTAGTGCTACAATTGGTGTTTCGTCTAGGATACCTCTGTCCTGCAAGCAAGAAACCAAGATAACAAGGCAGAAACAGCCAACCTAGTGGTGCAAGGAGGAAAATACCTGGAGAGAAGTGCAGATTGGACAAGTAGTGATGGCACCAGCTCCTGACCAAAGTGTACATACTGGACATGAGGGCAGATCAAGCCACCTCTCGGTGCATCCGTAAAGTATTCACAGCCCTTTATTTTTCCACATTTTGTTATGTTACAGCCTTATTCCAAAATGGATTAAATTCATTATTTTCTTCAAAATTCTACAAACAATGCTCCATAATGACAACCTGAAAGAAGTTTGTTTGAAATCTTTGCAAATTAAAAAATAAAAAAACGAAAATATTTTGTTGAAGCACCTTTGGCACCAATTACAGCCTCAAGTCTTTCTGAGTATGATGCTACAAGCTTGGCACACCTATTTTTAGGCAGTTTTTCTCATTCTTCTTTGCATAACCTCTCACGCTCCATCAGGTTGGATGGGGAGCGTCTGTGCACAGCCATTTTCAGATCTCTCCAAAGATGTTCAATCAAGTCTGGGCTCTGGCTGGGCCACTCAAGGACATTCACAGAGTTGTCCCATAGCCACCCCTTTGTTATATTGGCTGTGTGTTTAGGGTCGTTGCCCTGTTGGAAAATTAACTTTCGCCCCAGTCTGAGGTCCAGAGCGCTCTGGAACAGGTTTTTATCCAGGATGTCTCTGTACCAAAGACTTCAATCTTTGTTTCATCAGGCCAAAAATGTTGTTTCTCATGGTCTGAGAGTCCTTCGGGGGCTTTTTGGCAAATTCCGGGCGGGCTGTCATGTGCCTTTTACTGAGGAGTGGCTTCCGTATGGCCACTCTACTAAACAGGCCTGATTGGTGGAGTGCTGCAGAGATGGTTGTTCTTTTGGAAGGTTCTCTTCTCTCCACAGAGAAATGCTGGAGCTCTGTCAGAGTGACCATCGGGTTCTTGGTCACCTCCCTGACTAAGGCCCTTCTCCTCAGTTTTGCCAGGCAGCCCGCTCTAGGAAGAGTCCTGGTGGTTCCAAACTTCTTCTATTTACAGATAATGGAGGTCATTGGGACCATTGCTGCAGACATTTTTCTGTATCCTTCCCCAGGTCTGTGCCTCGATACAATTCTGTCTTGGAGGTCTACAGACAATTCCTTGGACTTCATGGCTTGGTTTGTGCTCTGACATGCACTAACTGTGGGATCTTATATAGACAGGTGTGTGCCTTGCAAATCATGTCCAATCAACCGAATTTACCACAGGTGGACTCCAATCAAGTTGTAAAAACACCTCAAGGATGATCGGTGGAAACAGGAGGCACCTGAGCTCAATTTTGAGTGACATGGCAAAGGCTGTGAATATTTATGTACATGTGATTTTTATTTATTTTTTATTAAATTTGTAAAGATTTCAAACAAACTTCTTTCTTGTTGTCATTATGGGGTATTATTTGTAGAATTTTGAGGAAAACAATAAATGTAATCCATTTTGGAATAATTTGTTATTAATAATAATATGTTATTTTTAACATAACAAAATGGGGAAAAAGTGAAGCGTTGTGAATACTTTCCGGATGCACTGTATGTCCTGCTAGAGTGGAGAACGGGAATCCCTGCCAAGGGGCTAGCCTACAGTTGACTAATGATGTTGAGGCCTGCCTGGTTCAGCTGAGATTCTTGGAAGCCAATCCAGAGAGTTCAAGTCGGGCAATACCGATAGAAATGTCCCATTACAAATCACTTTAAGGTAAAAATGACAAAAACAATTCCAAATATGTGCTTGTTGAGAATACGCATTTTTTTCCCTTTAACAGATTGTACAATAAAACCATATGAGACCAATTAAACCACTTGCTGACCGGCGCACACAGATGTACGTCGGCAGAATGGCACAGGCAGGCAAATGGACGTACAGGTATGTCCCTTTAAATTTGACGCCTTTTGGGCACGTGCGCCCGCCGCGGGAGCATGCCCGCAGGTCCCGGGAACTCTATGTTCTCCGGCGGCCCGCGATTGCAGTGTGGTGAAGTAGAACGGGGAGATACCTATGTAAACAAGGCATTTCCACGTACTGCCTTTTGTCATGATAGAGATCTACTGCTCCCTGTCATCGGGAGCAGTGATCACTGTCATGTCCTAGGTAGCCCCTCCCCCCACGGTTAGAATCACTCCCTAGGACACACTTAACCCCTTCATCGCCCCCTAGTGGTTAATCCCTTCCCTGCCAGTGTCATTTACACAGTAATCAGTGCATTTTTATAGCACTGATCGCTGTATAAATGACAATGGTCCCAAAATAGTGTCAAAAGTGTCCGATCTGTCCGCCATAATGTCGCAGTCACGATAAAAATCGCAGATCGCCGCCATTACTATAAAAAAAATTATAATAAAAATGGCATAACACTATCGCCTATTTTGTAGACGCTATAACTTTTGCGTAAACCAATCAATATATTCTTATTGCGATTTTTTTTTACCAAAAATATGTAGAAGAATATATATCGCCCTAAACCGAGGAAAACATTTATTTTTTTATATATTTTTGGGGGATATTTATTATAGCAAAAAGTAAAAAAATATAGATTTTTTTTCAAAATATTTTTTTTTGTTTATAGCGCAAAAAATAAAAACCGCAGGGGTGATGATATACCACCAAAAGAAATCTCTATTTGTGAGTAAAAAATACGTCAATTTTATTTGGGTACAGCGTCGCACGACGCGCGCAATTGTCAGTTAAAGCGACGCAGTGCCGAATCACAAAAAGTGCTCTGGTCAGGAAGGGGGTAAAATCTTCCAGGTTAAGTGGTTAATAAGAGATACAGTGGTGTGAAAAAGTGTTTGCCCCCTTCCTCATTTCCTGTTACTTTGCATGTTTGTCACACTTAAGTGTTTCGGAACATCAAACCAATTTAAACAATAGTCAAGGACAACACAAGTAAACACAAAATGCAATTTGTAAATGAAGGTGTTTATTATTAAAGGTGAAAAAAAATCCAAACCATCATGGCCCTGTGTGAAAAAGTGATTGCCCCCCTTGTTAAAACATACTATAACTGTGGTTGTCCACACCTGAGTTCAATTTCTCTAGCCACACCCAGGCCTGATTATTGCCACACCTGTTCACAATCAAGGCATCACTTAAATAGGAGCTGCTTGACACAGTAAGGTCCACCAGAAGATCCTTAAAAGCTACACATCATGCAGAGACCCAAAGAAATTCAGGAACAATTGAGAAAGAAAGTAATTGAGATCTATCAGTCTGGAAAGGGTTATAAAGCCATTTCCAAAGCTTTGGGAATCCAGCGAACCACAGTGAGAGCCATTATCCACAAATGGCGAAGACATGGAACAGTGGTGAACCTTCCCAGGAGTGGCCGGCCGCCCAAAATTACCCCAAGAGCGCAGCGACGACTCATCCAAGAGGTCACAAAAGACCCCACAACAACATCCAAGGAACTGCAGGCCTCACTTGCCTCAGTTAAGTTCAGCGTTCATGCCTCCACCATCAGGAAAAGACTGGGCAAAAATGGCCTGCATGGCAGAGTTCCAAGGAGAAAACCACTGCTGAGCAAAAAGAACATCAAAGCTCGTCTCAATTTCTCCACAACACATCTTGATGATCCCCAAGACTTTTGGGACAACATTCTGTGGACCGATGAGACAAAAGTGGAACTCTTTGGAAGGTGTGTGTCCAAGTATATCTGGCGTAGAAGGAACACTGCATTTCAGAAAAAGAACATTATACCAACAGTAAAATATGGTGGTGGTAGTGTGATGGTCTGGGGCTGTTTTGCTGCTTCAGGACCTGGAAGACTTGCCGTGATAAAAGGAACTATGAATTCTGCTGTCTACCAAGAGATCCTGAAGGAGAATGTCCGACCATCTGTTCATGTACTCAAGCTGAAACGAACTTGGGTTCTGCAGCAGGACAATGATCCTAAACACACCAGCAAGTCCACCACCGAATGGCTGAAGGAAAACAAAATGAAGACTTTGGAGTGGCCTAGCCAAAGTCCAGACCTGAATCCTATTGAGATGTTGTGGTATGACCTTAAAAAGGCCGTTCATGCTCGAAAACCCTCTAATGTAACTGAATTAGGACAATTCTGCAAAGATGAGTGGGCCAAAATTCCTCCAGGACGCTGTAAAAGCCTCATTGCACGTTATCGCAAACGCTTGGTTGCAGTTGTTACTGCAAGGGTGGCCCAACCAGTTATTAGGTTTAGGGGGCAATCACTTTTTCACACAGGGCCATGATGGTTTGGATTTTTTTTCACCTTTAATAATAAACACCTTCATTTACAAATTGCATTTTGTGTTTACTTGTGTTGTCCTTGACTATTGTTTAAATTGGTTTGATGTTCCGAAACACTTAAGTGTGACAAACATGCAAAGGAACAGGAAATGAGGAAGGGGGCAAACACTTTTTCACACCACTGTACAGTATCTTCATCTGTTTGTACAAAGCTACAATACCTTTACTGCAAACAAAATGGACTCATCATAAACACTGCAAATTGATTCATTTAGCCGGCCGCCAGATATAAACCTGCCTTATAGATTGCAACTAAATTTGAAGGCAAATATGAAATACTTTTGGAAAATGTTCAGAAGATATTTAAATTGAAGTTGGATTGGTGAGGGGTTAATATTTTTATAAATAGCTGCCCAGTGATCTCAGATAATGTCAGATATTTCTGTACTTTTACATGCAGTTGAAAGCTATTGGTGCCAGTTTCATGTGCCATATATACTCGAGTATAAGCCGACCCGAATATAAGCCGAGGCACCTAATTTTACCACAAAAAACTGGGAAAACGTATTGACTCAAGTATAAGCCTAGGGTGAGAAATGCGCAGCTACTGTAAGTGTAAAAGAGGGTCAACAATGCCCATTTGCAGCCTCACTGTGCCCATTTGCATGCCTCACTGTGCCCATTTGCAGACATAGGTCCCCCAAACTTCAAACTCGGTAGTTAAGGGTTCCTAGATGCCCCCTAGCTGCAGCCTAAATTTGGGGTCTCTGGACCCAAAGGGTCCCAAAATGACATTGCTGTAGATGGACACAGTTGACTGACTTTGGGGCCCTGTATCTCGGGTTCCTAGCACCAAGTGGCCCCGACATATGGGGCCCCAAAGTCAGGTCAGAAAATGTCAAGCCCTTTTCTGCAGCAGAGAATGACATTTTCCGAACTGACTTTGGGGCCCTGTATCTCGGGGCCACTTGGGGCTAATTCTGTAGTGCTGATTCCACTAGGTTGGCATACCAAATTTGGGGTTCCTAGCACCAAGTGGCTCCAAGATACAGGGCCAAAAATTCGGGTCAGAAAATGTCATTTTCTGCTGCAGAAAAATGCTTGACTCGAGTATAAGCCAAAAAAAAAAATGTGCTGAAAAACTTGGCTTATACTCGAGTATATAATACGGTAATTAATTTTTTTTACTCTGTAAATTTCGTAATCATTCAAATAATGACATAATCCCTTTGTATTGGATGCAGAGAGACTGTAGAGTACGGTCGTCACCTTTCTGGAAACAATACTGGTCTTATGATTTATTTCTGAATGAAAAGACTGTCAATCTAGGGATCCTAAATTGGCACCTTGGGCCGGACCTTTTGTTTTACACTATTCAGGGTCATTCCACTCTTCTGTCTAGTCCAGTAATTGTTTCTTTTATTCCCTAATCATGGGGGGACCTTTGAACCCCCAAAATGTGTTGGCTTTCATTTAAAGTGACTTTTAATAAAAACTGCTTTTAGACTTAACACTACTTATCTTTTATTTTCTTCTTGCATATTAGGGCCAGTTCACACCATAGAAACGCTGTTCAGATGTGTTTTTCTGAATGCTTTTCTGCATGCGCGTTTTTGACACGTTTTTGGTGCGTTTTTTATACAGTCCATTGCATTTTTTTCCCCTTTTTTTTCTTAACCTAAAATAAAGACAGGTGCATTCCAGTGCGTTTTTGGTGCATTTAGGTGTGCTTTCGATGCGCTTTACCGCGTTCCAGTACAGTCCAGTGCAGAAAAAATGCAGCATGTTCTACTTTTTTTTCTGAAACTGGAACTAACTGCACTGGTGTGAACTATGCCATTGAAAACCATATAACATACTTTACTTTTGTTGCATTTCGTTCATTTTCGTTGCGTTTCTGATGCAGAAAAAAAACCCACTGGACTGCATGTGGTGTAAACTGGCCCTAATGACGCATCCACATGAGAGGATTTTCCGTCAGAAAAATCTTGGATGGTTTTTCCAACGGACTTCCGCTCAAGCTTGTCTTGCATACACACGGACACACAAAAGTTTGCTGAACTTTCGACCGTCAAGAACGCGGTGACGTACAACAGTACGACGGGCCGAAAAAATTAAGTTCAATGCTTCCGAGCATGCGTCGAATTGTTTCAGAGCATGCATAGGAATTTTGCATGTCGGAATTGCTACAGACGATCGTAATTTCCGATCGGAACTTTTTCAGACCGAAAAATTGAGAACCTGCTCTCAATCTTTTGCTGGCTGGAATTCGGCCATAAAAGCATACACACGGTCGCATTTTCCAACCAAAAGCTCTCATTGGACTTTTGCTGGCCGAATTTCCGATCGTGTGTATGGGGCATTAGTCTATAAATGATACTGTAGATGGCGACCTTTGGCCATTATTACCTAGAGAAAGGTTCCTTTATACGAGATCTGATATTAAATTAAAACAGCAATTTGAACAAATGATCCACGGCTGCACACCTTTTTTGACCTTCTTCCCTTCCTTAACTGACAGTATTTGGGCCTGGCAATTTGCAAAATCCTGCATCCTGGGAGGAAAAGGAGGGTGGTAGATTAGCTCAAAGGGTTCCACTTTTTCTGCAGCCCCATCTACCCCCTTCAATACCCCCTCCCCCCCAACAATTAATAAAAGTCACCCTCAAATGCAGTACCCTGTCTTCTGCTAAATAATACCCAACAACTTTGGATGCTGATACATGAAAAGTCCTTTTTTTTTCTGTCTCTTTGGCAGTACTGTGGAAGTGTGGATTCTTTAGTGTCCATATAATTCAGCTTCCAGGCTCTTACCGAGATGCCAGCTTGTTGGCCCTCCTCCGAAGAGTCCTCCCCTGGTCACTTGTACGAGTTGCCGTGTCCCTCCAATACTGAGAGCACACCGGGACACCTTGAATCCTCCTTCAGTTATTGGGCCTCGGGCTAACCGGCTCTGAGACTCGGGAACAGACGGATCCCTGCCCCTGACCAAGCGGGTCTATGGGGTTAGTCAGACTGACCATGTTTGCGGGACGGCAAGCGATCCTAGGCCCAGGACCCCTCACGGGGCTACCCCGGTCTAGAACCAGGAAGCAGGACTGTGGCGACACCTCAAACACGTGACTTCAGCACCTTAAGTACCCTTCCCCAGACTACACAGCGGGGCCAGATGCGCCCACTGATTGGCTCCGGGGAAGATCGATACCTAAGATGTCCAATCAGGCCTGGTTCTAGGCCTGTCATGGGTACTTAACTGCACCCATGACCAGCCAGAACCCTAGTACAGCCCAGCCAAACTGATGCCAAAGTAAACCAGTACAATTAACCCTCAGAACCCCATTACTGTTCTGAGGGAAAAAACGAAATTTCCACTTATAGCGCACACTTGTTAAAGTGTGACCGCTACACCAGCTAATCACACTGTGTTTATGGCTCAATATAATTCCAGGATCCAAATCAAACTGGGTCTTCTAACATACAATCCCGCTTTGGACTGGGATCCCAGATAAATCTTCTAGCTTTTTGTGATTCATTTATGTTTTTAGTAAACTTTATTATTTATTAGCAAATATTTAGTGCTTCTCCAAGTGCTTAACAGACGAATGGTTCTTTTTCACAGTGGACCTTTGTTTGCTTCAAGCGGGTTCTGCATTCTCATTCAAGTCTATGGAAATGCAAAACTCACTTGAAGCAACTCAGCTGTTGGTCAGATGCCTCTACCAATGGATTCTGATGATCTCAGAAGCATTTCAAAATTATGTCAAACCGATTCCATGAACACAGAGTCTAAGGCTCGACCAAAAGAAGCTATAAATCTACAACTTTCATTAAAATAATGCCTGTGAAAAACCCGCCATGAAGATTTGGTTTGGACACCTCCTGTTATAGGGTAACAATTGCTTCCTAATTCTGATGCTGTGTTGTCACCCTGACACATTCACCACTTGGGGCACTACACTGCACAGGCATAGTCCTCGTCACCATCAGGAAACCAGCCTGAATCAATGATGTGCAGATGGTGATGCACATACACAGGAAGTGGCTTAAAGTGTTACTAAACCCACAACAGTAAAATCAGTCTATATATGCAGTAAAGCATGCTTGTTATACTCAATGTGGAACCTAAGGGGTTAATCCTCTGTATTGTGTAAAAAGGCTGTTTGATCCTGTATGCACAGATCCTTCTATTCTTCCACAGACTCCAAAACAGGTCCGGATAAGACAGAGTTACTGGAGTCAGGCTGCACATGCTCAGTTTGGTGTGTATTGCGAGAGGGGTTATTTTTTTCCTGGGAGAGTGCATGTGATCAGCACAGGGCCAATCAGCACTGTCTAGAAAGCGGGTCAGGGGTCCTGCATCCTGATAGGACAGCCAGTGCAGTGTGAAAACTCCTCCTACAAGCTTTAACCAGGAACTGATAGAAGTCACAAGACTGCTTAATACTGCTGATGAGAAAAGATATTTAGCAGTTTATATTTACTACAATAATTGCATTTCCATGTTCTGTGTACTGTGGGAATAAATGCAGGGTCCTGGGTTTAGTAACACTTTTAGAGACTAAAGAATATCGGCAGCACCAAGTTTTAAAAAAAAATATTAAATAATACTAAAAACATATTTTAACCACTTGCCGACCTGCCACAGTCCATATACTACATCAGATCGGTACGTGCAAGCCCAATCCTGTACCTGTACATCATGTGCCTACACCAGGTTTAGGAGCCCCTCCCCAACCAGAGGATTTCAGATCCCAGTACTCAGGGCGCAGTGATCTAGCATACTAGCTCATTATGAATTACTTACCTGAGATCAAAGCCCCTGAAGCGACCCTCATTCACCACTTTGTCACTGCCATGATGCCCGGAGTGACTTCTAGGTATCACTGCTCCGGCGCTGTGACTGGCCGGAGCAGCGATGACGTCTCGTCAGTGCGCATGCGCCGTAGACATCGGTGCCCGTTTTTAGGAAAATATCTCCTTAACCATGTAGGTTAAGGAGATATTTCTTGCACCTACAGGTAAGCCTTAATCTAGGCTTACCTGTAGGTTAAAATGGTCTGTAAGGGTTTACAACTACTTTCAATACAGAAGGGACAGGAGGCCCTGCTCGTAGAGCTTATATTCTAAAGGGAGGTGGTGGTGGTACAAAAGGTAATAGATGCAGGGAATAATTTGATGGGGGTGGCTCTGGGACAGTTGTTAGGTGGGTGTGGGATAGGCTTCCCCGAATAAGTGAGTTTTCCTGGATCTCCTTAGGCCTGATGCACACCTATGCATTTTTAGTGCTTTTTGCATTTTGCAGATTTGCATTACAGTCAACATGGTTTCCTATGGAACACGTTCTGTAGTGCAAATCTGCAAAATGCAAAAAGCACTAAAAATGCATAGGTGTGAATCAGGCCTAAAGGTGGACAGGTTAGGGGCTGATCGGATATACCGGGGCAGGGAATTCCAGAGAGTGGGAGCGGCTCTGGAGAAGTCCTGAAGTCGAGCACTTCCTGTTACTTCCTGTTTGGCTATGAGACAGGAAGTGATGAGAAATCTCCCCGATGGGACACAGATGGCTAAAAAATAAGCGGACAGGGGTTATGACCGCCCCTTACTCTATCCAAAATGAAAATCAATAACATGTTTTAATGAATACACAATGGCATTAGCGTTGTTTCCATATGTCCTGCTTTCAGAAATCCAATTCACTTGCAATTATTCATTCACGATATACAAACATACTACTTTCAGATACTTCACAAAATAATACAGTTCTGATTATGTGCACAGGAGCAGCTTAATCCTTCCAGGCTGGCAAAAAAAAAAAAACACGCGCAAAATGCTAATTTTCCAGCTAAGCGCCATGAATTTTATATTAGCACATATATGATTGATAATCAAGGAGGTGAAGGGCTAATTGGGCCATATGGAAACATGTTGCAATCCATATGCCATCTTGGTTACCCATGCTTAAATAGGCATTAGCAACATCTGGATAGCGCGATATCCAGCTGTGTAACAAGAAAAGCACACCAACGTCTCTTGTGCAAGGACTCCGTCGTCACCAGCGCAGGTTCCATCGTGAAGGATTGTTTTTCCCTTTTACCCACATCATAAAATCCAGCGTTACAATAGCAGATTCCATGCTAAGAATAGACTTGTGTTTTTATAGAGGAGCATTGTAGAAGATGACATACCCAGTTTTATCACACAGCTAAAAATGACAAGACTCCGCCTCGCCCCCACACAGATAAGCATCAAGGAAGTACATAGTAGGAGATCCTCTAACAGTTCTACTTTTCATGCAAACTCGCAGTTTTTTTTTTTTTTTTTTCAGCCTAAACAGTTCTGCTATTGTGGGCGCTCTGCCAGGTTCTTGCGGCGCTGGGGTTACAGCTAGAGAATTACAGTTGGAAGAACTCCCAGCAGGGGTGAAAGCGGCCGCCCTGCCCTCCCAACCCTCTGGCCATTTCAGGTCACTTGTCAATCACACAGGAAAAAAAATAAAAAGTTGCATGCGGCAGAAGTTTTAGGAAACTGGCTGTACAACCTGAAAAGCAAAATCTTGTGCCACTGATGACTGACAGCTAAAGGCAAAACCTTTCAGTATTTTCCAGCTGCACAAATCAGTCAAAAATTCTCCATCAAAGTCGGGGAAATGGGACCAAGTCCAGCTTGGATATTAAGAGACAGGTGGGGCAGAACTTTGAAGGGACTCTTCTTTAGGCTGCGGGTCCTCTATACAAGATTTTATTATCGACTAGCGAACTGAGGAGTTATTTCAGGAAATATCCCGGCACCTGAAAATCCAAAGCAGTTCATCAAAATTCGAAGATGCTCTGCAGCAGCTACGTATCAATAAATAAATATTTAAAAAGGTTAACCACTTTCAGACCGGACCATTTTGCTGGCCAAAGACCAGGCCACTTTTTGCGATTCGGCACTGGGTCGCTTTAACTGACAATTGCGCTGTCGTGCGACGTGGCTCCCAAACAAACTTGACGTCCTTTTTTTCCCACAAATAGAGCTTTCTTTTGGTGGTATTTGATCGCCCCTGCGGTTTTTATTTTTTGCACTATAAACAAAAAAAGAGCGACAATTTTGAAAAAAACGCATTATTTTTTACTTTTTGCTATAATAAATATCCCCCAAAAATGTATAAAAAAACATTTTTTTCCTCAGTTTAGGCCGATACGTATTCTTCTACATATTTTTGGTAAAAAAAAAATCGCAATAAGCGATTTTTTGATTGGTTTGCGCAAAAGTTATAACGTTTACAAAATATGGGATAGTTTTATGGCATTTTTAGTAATAATTTTTTTTTTACTAGTAATGTCGGCGATCAGCGATTTTTATTGTGACTGTGACATTATGGCGGACACATCGGACATTTTTGACACATTTTTGGGACCATTGTCATTTATACAGCAATCAATGCTATACAAATGCACTGATTCCTGTGTAAATGACACTGACAGTGAAGGGGTTAACCACTAGATGGCAGTGTAGGGGTTAAGTGTGTCCTAGGGGCGTGTTGCTAACTGTGGGAGGCTTGGCTGTGTTTTACAGATCACTGATCTCTGCTCCAATCACAGGAAGCAGAGATCAGTGACACTGTTGCTAGGCAGAACGTGGAGATGCTTGTTTACTTTAGCATCTCTCCGTTCTTCCTCCCCATGAGAGGATCGCGGGTATCCCCGTGGCGATCAAGTCTGCGGGACCAGCGATCCGACTCACGGAGGTCCTGACCGGCGCGGGCACGCGATGGCACGTGGCAAATTTAAAGGGATGTGCCTGTACGCCCATTTGCCTGTCCGTGCCATTCTGCCGACGTACATCGTCGTGCGCCTGTCGGGAACTGGTTAAAGTGTTACTAAACTATCAATAGTAAAATCAGTCTGTATATGCAGTAAAGCTGCACGATTCTGGGCAAAATAAGAATCTTGATTTTTTTGCTTAGAATAAAAAGATCACTTTACTGATTACTTTTTTTTGAATTCATTAAAGCGTATTTTTTTCCCAAATAATTGCATTTGAACGACTGCTGCGCAAATACAGTGTGACATAAAATATTGCAACAACCACCATTTTATTCTCTAGGGTCTCTACTAAAAAAAATACATATATGTATAATGTTTGGGGGTTCTAAGTAATTTTCTAGCAAAAAAAATAATTGTAACTTGAAACCAACAAATGTCAGAAAAAGGTTTAGTGTTTAAGTTGTTAAACTTCCCTCATTTACACACCAAAGTGTATTCCTTTGATCTAAAGGACAAATCGTTACAATGTTTATACTTAAAGCGGAGGTCTGCCACATTTTTTTTTTTAAGGTCAGCAGCTACAAATACTGCAGCTGCTGACTTTTAAAATAAGGACATTCACCTGTCCCAGGGCGCCCCGTGATGTCGGCACCCGAAGCCTATCTCTCCCTCGGATGCTGTCGCCGCCATCTTCGGTAAGGGAATCAGGAAGTGAAGCCTTGTGGCTCCACTTCCTGGTTCCCTACTGCGCATGTGCGAGTCGCGCTGCGCAATCCGGATGGTCCCTGCTTTTTCTAGGACCTGTGTGTGTCCCAGCAGACAGCACGGGGGGACGGGAAGAGGCGTAGACTCCCACGGGAGTCTATGCCCAGAAGTGGGTGCATATACCTGTCTTATACAGGTATCTGCACCCCCTTCCCCCCTGAAAGGTGCCAAATGTAACACCGGAGGGGGAGAGGGTTCCGAAAAGCGAAAGTTCCATTTTTGTGTGGAACTCCGCCTTAAGTTCCACTGCTAAAGAATGTTGTGATTCTTGGCAGACTGCCAGATTTTTTTTTTTTTCTTTCTTTTGATGGATGTCAGTTTTAGCAGAGCAGAGAGAATTCTCTGCATAGAAAGAATTGGGAAAATACTCTGTCAAGATCGCAATGGGAAAAAATTGCGATAACGATTCTTAACGATTAATCGCGCAGCTCTAATATGCAGTACAGGGATCTCCAAACTACGGCCCTCCGGCTATTGCAGAACTACATGTCCCATGAGGCCTTGTAAAACTCTGACATTTGCAGACATGACTTGGCATGATGGGAATTGTAGCTCATGAACAACTGGAGGGCAATCGTTTGGCGACCCCTGCAGTAAAGCATGCTTGTTACACTCACTGTGGAACCTAAGGGGTTAATACTTCACCTTGTTTGATCCAGTCTTCCCTGATCCTCCCTTTCTTTTACTGTCCCCAATCCATCTGCTGATAAGACAGAGCCTTTGGAGTCACTCTGCACATGCTCAGTTTGACTTTTTTTTTTCTCTTGGGAGGGTGGATGTGATCAGCACAGGGCCAATCAACACTGTCCAGACAGAAGGTCAGGGGTCCTGCAGCCTCATAGGACAGTAAGAGGAGAATAAAAACTCCTTCTACAAGCTTTTACCAGACACTGATAGAAGTCACAAGACTGTTATATACTACTGATGAGAAAAGGTATTTAGCATGATGTATTTACTAAAACAATTGCATTTCCATGTTCTGTGTCCTGTGGGAGACCAGATATAGTGAATGCAGGGTCCTGGGTTAAGTAACACTTTAAGGAGTATAACATAAGAAGTATAAAACTGAGACCTGAACCCTGTTCCATGTGGTATGCTCCATGTAGACACAGTCAGAAATTCTGCATACTGCCTCCAAAGCTGGAACTTGTTCAGCTAGAAAAGTGATTGACAGCTTGTGAGGTTAATCCTCAGTAGGTGATTGGTTGCAAACACCTGTCCTATTCTCAGCTACGCAGGGCTTATTTTGGCCTTCTAAAAGATCCTACAGCAGGTTCATTTCTTTATGAAGGACTGCAGCAGCTACGTTTGAATTCCAAGAGGTTCAACATTCAAAGAGGCTCTGCAGCAGCTATGTCAAAAAAAAAAATAAAAAAAATAAAAAAAGGTCCTGAAAAGTAGAAGATTGACAGCTGAACCTTGTGCAATGTTGTTTGATCCAACTACAGCACACACAGTCAGTCAAAAGCCTTGAAAGCCAGAACACGTTCAGCAAGAAAAGTGACTGACAGCCTGTGAGGTCAATCCTCTGGAGGGGACGGGTTCTTTAAACAAACACCTACCTTATTCTAGGAAATGTTGGGCCTACTTTGGTATTGTAAGAGATCTTAAAGCATCTGCATTTAAAAAAAAAAAAAAAAAAGACTGCAGCAGCCGTAATAAAATTCCAAGAGGTTCTGCAGCAGTCTGCAAGGTCAATCCTCCTATGCAGAGCTTACTTTGGCTTCCCAAGAGATCCCCATACATCTATTTTTGAAGAAGTGCTGCAGCAGCTGCTATGTTAAAATTCCAAGAGGTTCTGCAGCAGCCTGTAGGGTTAATCCTCTGTAGGCTATGGCTTCCCTATACAAACTCCTATTTTATATGCAAGTCTTACTTTGGCTTTCCAAGATGTCCTACAGCCCCTGCAATCTCTATAATTCCAAGAGGTTCTGCAGCAGCCTGTGATGTCAGTTATCTGTGGGATTCCTATACAAACACCTATCCTATATGCAGGGCTTACTTTACTTTTTCAAATGATCCAATAGCACCTGCAAATTGTAAAGTCCCGCAGCAGCTATGTCAACACTTCAAGAGGTTCTGCAGCAGCCTATAGGGCCAATCCTCTGCAAGCTATGGCTTCCCTATACAAACTCCTCTCCTATATATATATATATATATATATATATATATATATATATATATACGCTGGGCTTACTTTGGCTTTCCATGTCTTATAGCACCTGCAACTTTTAAAGAAGTACTGCAGCAGCTATGTCAAAATTCAAAGAGGTTCTGCAGCAGCCTGTGAGGTCCATTCTCTGTAGGCAATGACTTCTCTATACAGATTCCTGTCCTATCCTATATGCAGAGCTTACTTTGGCATCCCAAGAGATCCCCATACATCTACAATTCTTGAAGAAGTGCTTCAGCAGCTATGTTCAAATTCCAAGAGGTTCTGCAGCAGCCTGTGATGTCAGTTATCTGTGGGCTTTCCTATACAAACACCTATCCTATATGCAGGGCTTACTTTGACTTTTCAAAAGATCCAATAGCACCTGCAAAGTCCTGCAGCAGCTATGTCAACACTTCAAGAGGTTCTGCAGCAGCCTATAGGGCCAATCCTCTGCAAGCTATGGCTTCCCTATACAAACTCCTCTCCTATATATATATACGCTGGGCTTACTTTGGCTTTCCAGGTCTTATAGCACCTGCAACTTTTAAAGAAGTCCTGCAGCAGCTATGTCAAAATTCAAAGAGGTTCTGCAGCAGCCTGTGAGGTCCATCCTCTGGACTCAATGGCTTCTCTATACAGATTCCTATTCTATATGCAGGGATTATTTTGGCTTTCCAGTGGAACCTACAGTACTTAAAATGTTTAAGAGGTTCTGCAGCAGTTATGTTATAGCTCCAAGAGGTTCTGCAGCAGCCTGCAAGGTCAATCCTAGACCATGGCATCTCTGTAATATTCCTATCCAGTTCTATAGGTAAGGCTCATTTTGGCTTTTCAGGAGACCCTATAGCACATGCAATTTTTAAAGAGGTTCTGCATCAGCGATATCATCATTCCAAGGGGTCCTGCACTAGACTGTGAGGTCAATCATCTGTAGGCGATGGGTTCTCTATACAAACTCCTATCCTATATGCAGGGCTTACTTTGCCCTATAGCACCTGTCATTTCTAAGAAGCCATGATGTAGTTATGTTTTATTTCTAAAAGGTTGTGCAGCAGCTTTAATCCCAAGAGGTTCTGCAGCAGCCGGTGAGGTCCATCCTCTCTGTAGGCTATGGGTTCTCTATACAAACTCCTATTCTATAGGGCTTAGTTTGGCTTTCCATAAGGTCCTACAGAACATGCAATGTTTAAAGAAGTCCTGCAGCAGCTATGTTATCATTTCAAGAGGTTCTGCAGCAGCCTGGAAGGTTCATCCTCTGTATGGCTTCCCTATACAAACTCCTATTGTATATGGGTTCTTTAAACAAACACCTACTTTATTCTAGGAAATGTTGGGCCTACTTTGGTATTGTAAGAGATCTTAAAGCATCTGCATTTAAAAAAAAAAAAAGACTGCAGCAGCCGTATTAAAATTCCAAGAGGTTCTGCAGCAGTCTGCGAGGTCAATCCTCTGGCTTCTCTATACAGCCTCCTATCCTATATGCAGAGCTTACTTTGGCTTCTCAAGAGATCCCCATACATCTATAATTTTTGAAGAAGTGCTGCAGCAGCTATGTTAAAATTCCAAGAGGTTCTGCAGCAGCTTGTAGGGTTAATCCTCTGTAGGCGATGGCTTCCCTATACAAACTCCTATTCTATATGCAAGTCTTACTTTGGCTTTCCAAGATGTCCTACAGCCCCTGCAATCTTTATAATTCCAAGAGGTTCTGCAGCAGCTTTGTAATAAAAATAATCCAGGTTCCCATTTAATGACCCCCCCCCCCCCAGCTATTTAACCTGCCAGGGGTGAAGTAGCCCCCACCATGCCCATGCTGCCAGGGTGATGACACCAGCCTCCCCACACCCCCTGGCACATACTTTACCCATCCTGTTTCCGATCCTGCAGCAGAAGACCCCCCCATATTACAGGCTGCAGCTGCTTCTTTTGCTCATCTTATGAAACTTTTTAATTTTTTTTGTGGTTGTCCCCCCCCCCCGGATCCGGTGTTGCTGTATTTTCCGTGCAGCCGCTAGATGAAGCGCTCCATTGTAGCCGGCGCGCAGTCCAGGAGCGGCACCGCAAGCCCGGCTTCCCCAGCCAAGAGCGTCAGCGCTGACATCAGCGCCCGGCCTTGTCTCCGTGACGTCAGCAGAGCTATAAATATCCCCCGGGGCGGCTTCGAGCGTGATGGAGATCCAGAAATAGAAGGAGGGGGCGGAGTCCTGCCTGCGGCTTCCCCCTCTCACTTTCCACTCGTGCTCCGCTCTATAGCGCCCTGCAAAGCCGTGGCGTCACGGTGCAGCTTCTACACACTTCTTTCCATTTGTCAGCAGTTGTTTTACTTAATAAAAAGCAGACAGACGGCACTGTATTCAGAACGTGCTCTGTGTACAACAACGTGTGCACTGTGTGTGTACATCAACACATGCTCTATTGTGCTCTGTGTACAACAACGTGTGCTGTGTGTGTGTGTACATCAACATTCACACTGTGTGCACTGTGTGTGCTCTGTGTACATCAACATGTGCACTGTGTGTGCTCTGTGTACATCAACATGTGCACTGTGTGTGCTCTGTGTACATCTATGTGTGCTCTGTGTACATCAACATGTGCACTGTGTGTGCTCTGTGTACATCAGCGTGTGCTCTGTGTACATCAACACATGCTCTATGTGTGCTCTGTGTACATCTACATGCGCTCTGTGTACAATGTAACAGTCCAAAATATTCCCTGTGAAGCTGAACTCCACAAATAGTAAATCTAGAAATACAAGAGGTGTGTATTCTGTGTGTATTCTGTGTGTATTCTGTGTTTATTCTGTTTGTATTCTGTGTGTATTCTGTGTGTATTCTGTGTTTATTCTGTTTGTATTCTGTGTGTATTCTGTGTGTATTCTGTGTTTATTCTGTTTGTATTCCCTCCAGATTAGTGACAGTTCTCCTTCCTGTAATACAGACCGCTCACTGCTGCTCTCTGTCCATGTGCAGGGTGGGCGGTCTTGTATCCGCCCCCCTCCTGTAGTGGGTGGAGTCAGCTGGGGTTCTCCTGCAGCTCTGCTCAGGCTATGTACAGCTCAGTGACGATGCCACTGCTAGTTCTACAAGGTAATAACTGGGTTTGCAAAGGCATTTAGTGCAGACAAAATACATTTATATCCTTTGTGGCTGTTGTGGACTTCAGTGCATCCGGAATGTATTCGAAGCGCTTTACTTTTTCCACATTTTGTTATGTTACAGCCTTATTCCAAAATGCATTAAATTCATAATTTTCTTCAAAATTCTACAAACAATTCCCCATAATGACAACATGAAAGAAGTTTGTTTGAAATTTTTGCAAATTTATTAAAAATAAAAATAAATCCCATGTATATAAGTATTCACAGCCTTTGCTCAATACTTTGTTGGACCCCCTTTGGCACCAATTACAGCCTCAAGTCTTTTGAATATGATGCTACAAGGTTGGCACTCCTATTGTTGGTCATTTTCTCCGATTCTTCTTTGCAGGACATCTCAGCTCCATCAGGATGGATGGGGAGCGCGGCTGCACAGCCATTCTCAGATCTCTCCAGGCTCGGTTCACACTTGTGCAATGCCGGATCCCTGCGAATCCGCTGTGGGTTCCGGCATCGCACCCGACTCGCACAGCAGTTCACACTGCACTATGCGAACTGCTGGCAGTATCAATACAATGTTAATGGCACCCCCATTTCATCGCTCTGCAAACTGACAGTTCGGGCATGAATCGGATCCCATGCGTGTGAACACCTATGCCATCCGATTCTGATGTGGACCAAAAAAAGTGTCCTGTGTGAGTTCGGTCCGAATGCGATATCAGCCATACTGTCTGTATGACTGAAATCGCATCGCACGGACATTGCATGTGATTTGCAGTGCAGTGCGAATCACATGCGATCTCGCACCATGCACCGGCACCAAGCACCGGGACTGAATCGGGTTCAAGTCTGGGCTCTGGCTGGGCCACTCAAGAAAATTCACAGAGTTGTCCCGTAGCCACTCCTTTGTTATATTGGCTGTGTGCTTCGGGTCCTTGTCCTGTTGGAAGATGAACCTTCACCCCAGTCTGAGGTCCGGAGGAGGTTTTCATCAAGGATGTCTCTGTGCTGCATTCATCTTTCCCTCCATTATGGGGGATTGTTTGTAAAATTTGGGGGAAAATAATTAATTTAATCCATTTTGGAATAAGGCTGTAACATAACAAAATGTGGAAAAAGTGAAGCGCTGTGAATACTTTCTGGATGCACTGTATATTTAACCCCTTCAGATCCGCACTATACCCGAATGACGGCTACAGCGCCGATCTGCTTTGCCGGGAGGCCGTCAATAGACGTCCTCCCCTTTGCACGCTCGCCACGCCCCCCTGAAGGCCGTGCGCTGTGATCACCCAAGTCAATGAGACTCGTGTGAACCCACAGATCCCGACCCCTTACCACATGATCAGCTGTCAGCCAATGACAGCTGATCATGTGATGTAAACAGAAGATCGGTAATCGGTTCTTTTTTCTTCTCACGCTGACAGCGCAAGGAGAAAAAAAAGCCGATCACTGGCTTCTGTTGAAGGGACATCGGTCCTTACATAGTTACATAGTTAGTCAGGTTGAAAAAATATGCAAGTCCATCCAGTTCAACCATAAAAGAAAAGGAAGAGGCAAAGCCGCCTCATATGTGCCCACCAGTACTGCCTGCTAGTGCCAGGAATCAGTGCCCAGAGTGCCCACCAATCAGTGCCCACCAGTACATAAGTACCAGAAATCAGGGCCCCTGTCAATGCTCACCAGTGGTGCCAATCAGTGCCTCATCAGTGCCACCTAGCAGTGCTGCCTATCAGTGTCACCTACCAGTGCCGATCAGTGCCCATCACTGCCAGCTATCAGTGCCACCTATTAGTGCCCTTCAGTGCCACCTATCAATGCCCATCAGTGCCATCCTTCAGTGCCCACCAATGCCACCTATCAGTGCCCACAAGTGCCACCTCATCATTGCCGCCTATTAGTGCCCATCAGTGCCGCCTTACCAGTGCCCATCAGTGTTGCCTTATCAGTGCCCATCAATGCAGCCTATCGGTGCCCATTAGTGCCCATCAGCGCAGCCTATCAGTGCCCATCAGCGCAGCCTCATCAGCGTACATCAATGAAGGAGAAAAATTACCTGTTTGTAAAATTTATTTACAAAACATAAAACTGTTTTGTACTTTTTTTTAAAAAATTCTGTATTTTTTTAACAAAAATGATGATGATCAAATACCACCAAAAGAAAGTTCTATTTGTGGGAAAAATGATAAAAATGTAATTTGGGTACAGTGTTGTATGACTGCGCAATTTTCGTTCAAAGTGTGACAGCGCTAAAAGCTGAAAATTGGTCTGGGCAGGAGAGGGGTTTAGGTGCCCAGTAAGAAAGTGGTTAAAGGGTAACTCCACTTACGTGAAAAAAAAGCAAATAAAGAAAAAATAAAAAAATAATATAGGGTGTACAATTGCAATACATGTCATATTGTAATTTAATATTTTTAAAAAATTACCTTTCCTTTTCAATCTGTAGCCGCTATTTTCTATAAATGCAGTATGGCTACCTGGAGGTGTTCTGTATACAGAACGTCTCCCCAGAAACATCATTTCCTGCTTGTGTGATTGGCTCACTGATTTTCCCCTGAAGTCTGCACTAAGTCTGATTTCAGGCATCTCCTGCAACAAAAATTTCATTTTTGGTCAGATACTTCCAATAGCAACACGTCTAAAGGCTCATACACACATTTTTTTCCAAGAAACTTTCTTACGATTTTCGTATAGTTTGTACGCAACTTTCTACAGACCTTCTAAACAAACATTTCTCAAGCGACAAGCTCCAAATTTTTTTCGTTTAACCGATTCACCTCCTGAAGATCAGTGGCAGCGGTGGTGGATGGGATCAGTGGTGGTGGTGGGGGGGGGGGGGGGGGGGGGTTTAATGATGCCAGCCTGTGACGGCACCAGGCCGCGCTCTCAACTGTGTATGTAAGGAGAATTCCCATGCCTAAACAGGAGGCGGCCACTGATATGGGCGGAAATCCCAAACAGAGCGGGCGTACATCAAAACTAGAAGAACGTCACCGGCGCATGCTCATTGCGCTCTCAATGGACGGTGTTGCTATACATTGAGAGAGCCGTGCTGTGGCTGTGACTCTCGTGGCGATATCGAGCCAGTCAAACAGCAAACCCGGAAGGAAAATCGGGTGAAGATGGAAGACTTTGTTCTAAGGTAAGTCTTTCATAATGTGCTAGTATGTAATGCATACTAGCACATTATGCTATTATCCTCCAGAGGCCTAATTTTTGGGGATTTTTTATTGTAGTTTACTACTACTTTAAGGCTCAGTTCACATATATAGTTAGTAAGGTTGACTAAAGACACCAGTCCATCCAGTTCAACCTGAGTGAGTGTCTACAATTGTCCCTATCCCTGTACATCGCACACTCACATCAGTCCCTACCCTCAAGGAGCCGACAATCCCAGGTCCCCATTCATATACTAGGGCCAATTTACCTACCTGCATGTCTTTGGAGTGTTGGAGGAAACTGGAGTACCTGGAGGAAACCCACACAGGCACAGGGAGAACATGCAAACTCCAGGCAGGTAGTGTCGTGGTTGGGATTCGAACCAGCGACCCTTCTTACTGCTAGGCAAGAGTGCTAACCACTACACCACTGTGCCGCCCAATGTGATGTGGAAAAAGCAGTGAATAACCTGTGCATTTCCCACACCGCATTGAAATCGCACGGCAGTCATGTGAACCACACTGGGTGTCAATGTTAAGTTAACGACACCCAAAACGGCTCACAAAACAAAGTGCAATTGACAGAATCGGATCGCATAGGTGGGAACACCCATGTCATCAGATTCCGGTGCAGGGAAAAAAAGGGCCTTGCACTTTTTTTGTGCGGATTTGGTGCAATTTGAGCCATAAAAATGAATGGCTCAAGTCGCACCACACACATCGCATGTGATTTGCACAGGAAAGCAGTGCGATTCCTGTGCGAATTACATGTGATGTAACGCGCCACAGATATTTGAACCCAGACTTAATTCCGTTTAATTTTGGAGATGAGGAAATGATTTCATACATCCCAGGAGTTTTTATGGGAATTTTTTTCTTTCATCTAGAGGAAGGAAGGAGGGACTTTCTTAGCTAAGCACGGCTGCATGCCTGAGCTAAGGGCAAATGGATCCCAGAAAGTAAATGCTACATGAATCATCTGCCCTTACTCTAGAAATGCTGGAGGGCTGTTTTCGCAACAAAATAAAGCATGGAGACATGGATGGATGGGGGGGATTTACTAAACCTGGAGAGTGCAAAATTTGGGCAGCTGTGCATAGAAAACCAATAAGCATCCAGGTATTTTATCAAAGCTTAAAGCGGTTCTGCACTGGGGTATTTATTTTTTATTTTTTTTTGGGGAATATGCTAAGGGGTAATAGGAAAATTGGGGGACTCACCTGTTCCATCTTCATTCGTGATCGCTGCCGGTTTTTCGTCCGATGAAGTTCTTTATCTTCTTCTTTTCTGCTGGGGGCCATCTTGCCTGTGGGCATGTGAAACCCCACAGGCACTTTAGATGGCCCAGCATGCACCGCCGTTACTGCGCCAAGCTCGCGCGTGCGCAGTAACGGCAAAGTGCAGCTCACGTTCTCCGAAATCTCGCGAGATGTCGGCACATCTGCCGACATCTCGCGATATTTCGGAAGATGTGTCCGAAATCTCGCGATATTTCGGAAGATGTGCCCGAAATCTCGCGATATTTCGGAAGATGTGCCCGAAATCTCGCGAGATTTCGGAAGATGCCCGCACAGACTCCTGGGATCAATGACACCAGATCCCAGGAGACAGTGCGTCGTGACGAGGATCCCCGCACAGACCCCGCCCACCCCCTCAGAGACAGAGGACAGGAAGTCATCGATTACAAGGTAAGTGAAAAAAAAAAAAAACACATTTCATTTAGTACTCTTTGCCTGATTTGGAAGGCAAAGAGATTTACTAAATAAAATGAATGCCGAACCGCTTTAAATGAACAAGTTAAAGTTAGAAGCTGATTGGTTACCATGGACAACTGCACCGTATTTTGCACGCTCGGCGCATCACGGATCACGGTAAACAGCCGCTGATAGCGGCCGTTTACCACGTGATCGCTCCGTCAAATGACGGAGCGATCACATGTACACAGACCGGCGTCATGTCATGACGCCGGTTCCTCCCTCCCCTCTCTGTACCGATCGGTACAGTGAGAGGGGAGAAGCGGAAAGGGGGGGAGACGGGACCAGCGCTGTGGGCTGGATGGGTAGTGCCCACAGCGCTGGTCAGTGACAGCAATTTGTAATACACTGCCACCACTGTGCAATACTTTGCCACCACTGTGCAATACTCTGCAACCACTGTGCAATGCTCTGCAACCACTGTGCAATGCTCTGCCACCACTGTGCAATGCTCTGCAACCACTGTGCAATGCTCTGCCACCACTGTGCAATGCTCTGCAACCACTGTGCAATGCTCTGCCACCACTGCAATGCTCTGCCACCACTGTGCAATGCTCTGCCACCACTGTGCAATACTCTGCAACCACTGTGCAATGCTCTGCCACCACTGCAATGCTCTGCAACCACTGTGCAATGCTCTGCCACCACTGTGCAATACTCTACCAATACTCTGCAACACTGCAACACTGCAATACTCTGCCAATACTTGCCAATACTCTGCCAATACTTGCCAATACTCTGCCAATACTCGCCAATACTCTGCCAATACTCGCCAATACTCTGCAATAATTTTTAATAGAAACAAAGAATTTTTATTTTATTTTTTTACCGAATTTTCAGTATTTTTTGATTTATAGCGCAAAAAATAAAAAACCCAGCAGTGATTAAATACCACCAAAAGAAAGCTCTATTTGTGTGAAAAAAAGGACACTAAATTAATTTGGGTACAGTGTTGCATGACTGAGTAATTGTCATTCAAAGTGTGAGAGCACCGAAAGCTGAAAATTGGTCTGGTTAGGAAGGGCGTTTAACTGCCCAGTGGGTAAGTGGTTAAACAGCGTGTGTTTAGTATCCCTTTAAAGCCCACTCTCTTTCCTGCTGCTCATATGCATGACATGGGTGGCATTAGGTCCCATGTTACGCCCTGTTCGGTGACAACGGCACAGCATAGAAATAAGTGGGGATTGCTCTATCCCTGTCATACAAGAGTTTTGTTGGAAGTGGACTTCTTGCCCCCCAATTGCCCATGTAATGGAGGGGCATCTTGGGCTGGTGGAGGGCACTCTCCTGAAATCGCCGATAGTCCCCCTTTCCCACTAATCCGTCACAAACCTGCGTGCGATTCCTGACGCACATTTCCAGGTCTCCGTTGTGGCCTATGAGTGCTCAGAAATGGGAACCAGCTGTTGTAACTTTGCTTTCCAAGGAATGTTGTTCTGGCAGCTCAGTGCTGTTTGTCAAGTCCAGAAATCTTTTACTATTCTATAAAGAATTTACAGGATATTTAACAAAGTAGCTGATCAGGATGGCTTTTCTGAAGACTGGTAAGCATTTAGGAAACACGGAGTTTATACTTACTTTCTATTAGTCCTCAAAATATGCAAAAATATACTTCCTAAAATCAACAGAATAATTGTAATTCTACTAATAAATAGATTGCCGTGAATGATGAGGATATAGAAGACTCTGGGGTTTAAATAATAAAACTGGAGAGTGCAAAATCTGGTGCAGCTCTACATAGAAACCAATCAGCTTCCAGTTTTGTTTTTTTTTTGTTTTTTTTTTTTTGTCAAAACTTAATTGAAAAGCTAGAAGCTGATTGGCTACCAATGCACGCACAGCTGCACCAGATTTTGCACTCTCCAGTTTTAGTAAATCACCCCCACTGTTCTTAGTTAGTTTAGGTAGGTAGTTAGGTTTTCAGTGTAATTTGTAGGCTTTATATTAAGGAATATGGAACTCTTAACAATAAGGGGTTGATTTACTGATGGCAAATAGACTGTGCACTCTGCAAGGGCAGTTGCTCCAGAGCTTAGTAAATGAGGTAAAGCTTCACTTTGTAAAGAATACCCAATCACATGCAAGGGAAAAAAAAAAAAAATATTCTTTGCTTGCACATGATTGGATGATGGAAGTCAGCAGAGCTCCTCCTCATTTACTAAGCTCTGGCGCAACTGCTCTTGCAGTCTTTTTGCCTAGTAAATCAACTCCTAATACTGCATCTGCTGACTTTTAAAATAAGGACATATACCTGTCCCAGGGTCCAGCAATGTCGGCAACTGAGGCCAAACCGTCCCTCGGTCCTTGGATCCTGTCGCCACCATCTTCGGTAAGGGATTCAGGAAATGAAGCCTTGCGGCTTCACTTCCCGGTTCCCTACTGTGCATGCACAAGTCACAGTACGCAATCAGAATGGTCCCTGCTGTATCTGGGACCCGTGTGTGTCCCAGCAGACAGCGCAGGGGGACAGGAAGAAGCGTAGACTCCCGTGGGAGTTTATGCCCGGAAGTGGGTGCAAATACCTGTCTTAGACAGGTATCTGCACCCCCCCTCCCCCCTGAAAGGTGCCAAATGTGACACCGGAGGGGGGGAGGGTTCCAAAGAGGGGAGGTTCAATTTTTGTGTGAACCTAACTCCGGAAGGTTTTACTCCCTTCATGGCCAGGCCCTTTTTTGGCTGTACGGCACTGTGTTATTTTAACTGACAATTACGCGGTCATGCAATGCTGTACACAAATTACATTTATATAATTTTTTTTTACTCCACAAATAGAGCTTTCTTTTGGTGGTATTTGATCACCACTGGGCTAAAAGCATACAATTTGAAAAAAATATATAATTTTTCATTTTGGTTATAACATTTTGAAAACAAAAACAATATTTTTTTTTTACTTTCTGCTATAAAACATATCCATTTAAAAAAAAAAAAAATCGAATTTCTTCATAAATTTAGGCCAATACAGGGGGTCCCCGAGTTACGAACTCGTTAGGGACTGCCCGCCTGTACGGAAGTCAGAAATGTTCGTAAGTCGGCCGCGCATGCGCAGACCGACATATACGGACATTTACGATGTTCCGTCCAATGCCGTTCGGCACATGCGCGGCAAATTACGGACATTTCCGATGTTTGCCGGCATTTTCCGAGGCTCCGTATGGCCGCGCATGCGCAGAATGGCCGGAGGACAGCGAAAAATGGCGGAGGGTCCCCGCAGAGCCTCGTTCGTAAGTAGGGGATGTTCGTAGGTCGGGCGTTCGTAAGTCGGGGACCCCCTGTATTTAGGCCTGCTACATATTTTTTGGTAAAAAAATAAATAAAATCCCAATAAGTGAATATTGTTTGGTTTGCACAAAAGTTATAATTACAATTTGTTTAGGAACCCCAATAGGTATGGGGTTTAGGGGTCTAAATAGGGGGAATCTGCACCACACAGGGTGATTAGGGTGTGCCCAGGCACACCCTGTGTGCACACCTATGGAGCTGGTACCTGTCAAAACTGAAAGGTGCCAAATGTGGCACAGGAGGAGGAAAGGAGGCAGAGTGGAGCTTCCCCTTTTGGGTGGAGCTCGGCTTCAATAATGCAAAAAATAATCGATATACACTTATTGGGATTTGTTTTATGTAGCAGAATACATTTTGGCCTAATTTTTTTAAGAAATGTGATATTTAATTTTTTTTATTGGATATGTTTTATTAAAAAATAATATTTTTTTTTAATTCTCTTTTTTTGTTTGTAGCGCAAAAAAAAAAAAAAAAAAAAAAAAAAAAAAAAAAAAAAAAAAGTAAAAAATGGGGAAAAAAAATATTTTTTTTTCAAAATAAAGTAGCGCAGTGCCGGATCGCTCTTTTTTTGTTTGTAGACGCGAAAAAAAAAAAAAAAAAAAAAAAACCCAGTGATCAAATACCACTAAAAGAAATCTTTATTTGTGGGGAAAAAAATGATACACATTTTGTTTGCCTACAGCGTTGCATGACCGTGCAATCGCCAGGTAAAGTAGCGCAGTGCCGTATCGCAAAAAATGGTCTTAAAGGGAGTAAAATCTTTCTATAAGAAGTTTTTCGTAAATACACTAGAGTTGTGCCGTTTATATTTCCTGCTAAATTGACTGCTGTAATGCCTTCCTTCCAGCCCAGAGAAATAACACGATGAGGACTAACGGCTGGGTGTTCACTGGATCCTGCCCAGTGGTTAATCAGGTTGTAGTGAGTTGACATAAGCCGCGTATATTGGGTTTAATGCTTTTTTCCAGTAGTGTTACGTTTCTGCTGGTGGTGGCAGCAGTGGATGGAATTTCCATGAGAGGTGTGAGGTGAGGAGGCCCCAAGAGCAAACATTAATGGTCTTATGTCATGAATTCAAACACACATTCCCATAACATGCTGAAATCCTCAGCACTCTATAACTTTATGTTGGCTTTCCAAGTTTATCTTAAATATGTAACAGATTGTAAAATGTGCAGCTAAGGGGATTGCCAGGTTCGGTAGCAATCCGTGTCTCCCATGGTCAATGGAAGCTCTTTCCATACATTTGATTGCCATATCTCGGACTCTTTAGACAGTATGTTTGTCGCAGGTCTCTTGATGCATTGCCCCAGCAACTGTCACATGTGCACATTCCCTGTGGCAGTAATGCCCCGTAAACACGATCGAACTTTCCGACATCAAAACCATGGATTTTTTGTTCGAAGGGTGTTGGCTCCAACTTGTCTTGCATACACACGGTCACACAAATGTTGGCCAAGTGACGTACAAGACGTACGTGATATCTCCGTTACGAACGCTAGTTTTACAAGACCGAGCGCTTCCGGCTTGTACTTGATTCCGAGCATGTGTTGACTTTTGTCCAAAGGACTTGGGTACACACGATCGGAAATCCGTCAACAAACATTTGTTGGCGGAAAATTTGAGAACATGCTAGCCAACATTTGTTGGTGGAAAGTCCGACAAATGTTCGATGGGCATACACACGGTCAGACTTTCCGCCAACAAGTTCACATCCAACATTTGTTGTTGGAAAATCCGATCGTGTGTACGGGGCTTAAGACCCCTTTCAGGTGCTAAGCTCCTGAATACTGCCTCCCATTCATTCAAATGTGACTTTTCACACTGGGGCGGTGCACTTGCAGGACGCTCCAAAAAGTCCTGCAAGCAGCATCTTCGGGCGGTTTGGGATTGCTGTATTTAGCCCTCCCAAAATGCCCTGCCCATTGGAACGAATGGGCAGTGCTTCCAAAGCGCCTGAAAAAGCACTTCAGGGCCACACGTTGTTTTACCCAGTCATGCCATTCTGCCGCAGCTGGCAAGTGGTTAAAGGAGAGCTTTGGGCAAAGCAAAAAAAATGACTTATATGATGTAGTTTGTCACTAGCAATACCATAGCAGTTTTTGTTTCTCTGTCCCAGTCAGCACCAGGTCATTTGTATCCAAAAACATACTTGCTAGAAGATAAGGGAATATACTTACCTTTCTGGATGGGTGGTATTTACATGTTTCCCCTGCTGCATGCAGTGGTTCCTCCCACCAGTTTCTACATCAGTAATAACATGCAGGCCAGTGGCAGGAACCACTGCGTGCATCAGGGGAGCAGATATTCCATATGTCTGGAAGTGTGTGCAGAGGCTGGGGAGAAATGAAGCAGCAGTATTCCTGTTAGCTTTCAAAATTTTAATTCAGGTTGAACGCAAATTCAACCTAAATTTCCAGTCTTTTAATGTTTTAAAAAAAAAATTGGATAGCAATTGGTCAAACAGGGACCGTTTTTGATGGCCACTTTTGGCCCTTTTTAGATTAGCAATGCTGGCTGATAAATGTACCATTTTATTTTATTACATCTACTGGATAAGTCCAAGGGCAGCCTGCCCATTAAGGGCGCACAGGCACCGCCCTCCCTATCCATCGCCGCCTCCCTCTATCCATGCGTCCGGCCCCTTGAAGGACACCGGATGCATGAATTACAATGGCAGGGGTGTTTTTTTGAAGCACGTGATTAGAGCCAGAGGCTCTAATAGGCTTCAAAATAGGGTGGGCTCAGGGTGCAATTAATATTCGCTATTGTAACACTGATCCTGCTCCCGGCCAATCAGGAATCAGGTTTTGAGACCTGATTGGCTGAAAGGACAGGCGATCCTATTGGACGCCTAGGAGGAGGGGAGGAGCCGTACGCTGGATGCCGCCATGATGAAGGAGAGGACACAGAGCCGCTGCCCGCTGCCCGCCGCCTGCCTAGATGGGACCAGCAGACAGCGGGGAGGAGGTGCCGCCGGCCGCTTGGGGTGGGGGGTGGTTGCAAAAAAAAACACCAGCCGCCACTGATCTTGCCAATAATCTTTTGAGCTGCTACCTTCCTGTGATATTTAGTCTGTGTTACACAGTTACCTATTAGATTATTCACATTTCTCTCTTTGAACTACAAAACACCCCCTCCCCATATTATGGGGATGGGGAGAGGGCGAGGTGTCCTGTAGTACACACACTTCCTGTCCTAGGGTGGCAATGCTGCTCCTCCATAGATTAAGTTCAGTGGGTGGGCATTGTCATCCTAGGACTGAAAGTGTGTTACTTACAGGATCACAAGGTGAAAACAAAAGGAAATACAATTTGAAACCAAGAAAACAAAAGCCCTGGGCTGGGTTGATGGGTGGTTGTCCCCTTTCTTCCGTCCTGCGCTTCACCCCCACAGCCTGCACACGCTTGGTCCTGCATCAGCATTAAGAGAATTTCCCCTGGTCTCCCTTATGTTTTCTGGGGGATAAAGGACACACAATTTGTTCAGCATGTCATTGTTTGGTTATAATAGCTGTATTATGATATAATTTGCTTACCTTTTTGTGTTTTCTTTACTTTGCATCAGTTGTATCTATTTGCACCCCACAAAACCCTGAAGAAGCTTATCGTGTGAAACGTGTTGGGATATCAGCACCTCCTTGATGGTTACATTTTACTATTAATATTGTTATTATTATACAGGATATACAGTATACATCATACATACGTGTATCACGATTATATTCATATGCTCAATATCATTCCATGGGGAAGTGTGAGGGGCTGCTATATTGATTCATTATAATTGTATGATTTTATTGGGACGTATATCCCTGAACTTTTTTAACATGACTTCGTAATAAATATCATGATTTTATAAATTTGTGTCAGTGTGTTTCCTGAGGGGGGGGGGGGGGGGTGAGGGGGGGGGTGAAGGTTTTAGCACCATGAAAATCCCAATTACTTTATCAAAGTTATCTGGGAATGTGGTGCTGAGGTATCCAATTCTGCTTATTGTTTTATTAGTTAAAACATTTGTATACCGCTGAACGTTTTTTTTCCCCCTGCATACTAGCATATGTGAAACTTACCTTGAAAGTGTTCCAGCGCCGCAATGTCAGCGCTGCAGCTGCTTCCATCTTCAACCGTCTTGCTACCGACTTTGCGGGCTCCAGCGTTGTGACTAGCCAGGGCCGCAATGACGTCACTCACGGCACAAGGCTTGGAAGGAGTGGCACGGGTGGCCGTTCCTTCGGAGAGCATGCACCAGTCATGTCACTTCCAGCATGTAATGTAAGTATCTCATAAACTGCATTTAGAATATATTTACACTACCTATAGGTAAGCCTTATTATAGGCTTACCTATAGGTAAAAGTCAGTAAAGGAAGTTTACTTCCTCTTTAAGAAAACGAAAGCGGCCGCCACCACATATTGACTGGTGAGCTGTAATATATTACAATTTTGTTCTTGTTTTTAGATACTCTCTAAAAGAAACCTCTCTTGTTAGGAACATTTTATGACAATGCTAGTTGCCTGGCATGAGCAGGGGGGGGGGGGGGTCTGACAGTGGCTAAAGCCCTGAGTGGGTCCCCAAAAAGCCCAGGGTCTAGGGTGGGCAGTGTTCTATTATTAGCTCCGAGCGCCGCCGCCGAGCGGGGACTGATCTGATCCTGAGCATGGCCTAGTGTAATAGCAGATCCCGCCTTCTGGATGGACATCCCACTGGTCCAATGCGGGGACCGCAGGACGTGTGACGTCCATCATAGGTGCTGAAGGGCTCCAGAAGGCAGGAATTACAATGTGGCCGCGGCACTATCAAAAGATCACGACCCCACTCGGGACTCAGGCAGGCGGCTCTCCTCTCCTCATCATGGCTCTGGCTGCCTGGAGTCTACTCTACTGTGTGATGGACGTGTCGCTGACTTGCAGGAGGACAGCTGAAGACTGGTCAGGTAGGTCAGTGTATGTCGTGTAGGTCAGTGTAGGTCAGTGTGTGTTAGGTAGGTCAGTGTATGTTAGGTAGGTCAGTGTATGTCGTGTAGGTCAGGTAGGTCAGTGTGTGTCAGGTAGGTCAGTGTAGGTCAGTATAGGTCAGGTAGGTCAGGTAGGTCAGTGTTGGTCAGGTAGGCCAGTGTAGGTCAGTGTATGTCAGAAAGGTCAGTGTAGGTCAGTGTGTGTCAGTGTGTGTCGTGTAGGTCAGGTAGGTCAGTGTAGGTTGTGTATGTCAGGTGGGTCAGTGTGTGTCAGGTAGGTCAGTGTGTGTCAGGTAGGTCAGTGTATGTCGTGTAGGTCAGTGTGTGTCAGGTAGGTCAGTGTAGGTCAATATAGGTCAGGTAGGTCAGTGCTGGTCAGGTAGGCCAGTGTAGGTCAGGTAGGTCAGTGTAGGTTGTGTATGTCAGGTGGGTCAGTGTGTGTCAGGTAGGTCAGTGTGTGTCAGGTAGGTCAGTGTGTGTCAGGTAGGTCAGTGTATGTCGTGTAGGTCAGTGTATGTCAGGTAGGCCAGTGTAGGTCAATATAGGTCAGGTAGGTCAGTGCTGGTCAGGTAGGCCAGTGTAGGTCAGTGTGTGTCAGGTAGGTCAGTGTAGGTCAATATAGGTCAGGTAGGTCAGTGCTGGTCAGGTAGGCCAGTGTAGGTCAGTGTATGTCAGGTAGGTCAGTGTAGGTCAGTGTGTGTCAGGTAGGTCAGTGTAGGACAGGTAGGTCAGTGTATGTCGTGTATGTCAGGTGGGCCAGTGTGTGTCAGTGTAGGTCAGTGTCAAGTAGGTCAGCGTGCGTCAGGTAGGTACTACAACCACCTCCCCGCCGCCGGTGCTGGGCTCAGACTTCAGGCTAAAGTTTTTTTTGCCATCTAGCAACGCAACGCCCCTGCTTTCATGCTTCTCCTTTTGCAACAATACTTTGAGTCACTAACCCAGAACAAGTATACAAATAAGGACTTTTGACTTTGCTGTGACTTTTCTGACATGCCTGTTGTTCTGGATTAGTGACCATATCAAATATAAGCAATATGGCAGCCCCATATTTTTCTAAGGGAAGATCTAACTGTACAGGTTCAACATTTCTATAGTATGGAACCATCTGTTGGAGATGTAGGCACTGTACGAGTTTTAAGTATTGTATCACCAGTTCCTGTTCTCCATATACAGGATATCACACTACGGTGCCAGTCTGACTTTGGCATATGCTATCCTGATATATCTGAGAGTCATTATGATAATGAAGTAGCTTTCTCAGCTAATCTAATTAGAATGCCTTGCTGGCATATGATGGATTTCTAAGAATTTGCTTCTCATAATAATAGACTGAGTGGGAGGAAACTGCCTTCTATTCTCTGTAATAAACAATGTCTATGTATAATTTTTGTTCTATTACTCATCAGAGATGATTAAACTGTACCAGAACAGAGCTGTCTTGTGCCCAGGCTTTTTATTTCTGCATCTTCTGCACATTCCTTAACAAACCTTCAGATGGCACATCTAACGAGAAGATGTAATGGTTAACAAATTCAGTCCCGGATGAAACATGATAAAGTCAGTTATGCGATTATATTAGCGGGTCTGCACCTCGAATTCTTACATAACTATTGTAATAAGGTGGGGAAACCGCAACCGCGTTAATATCAACCCCTTAAAGATCAATGAACTGTCTATTGATCTCAGTGACACTTGACTGCCAAAGGACCTCATTGACAACCCAGTAAGGAGACCACTTGATGAACATGAAGAGGGAGCAAACTGCACATCTACCATACAGTAAAAATTATTATGGATAACCAGTTAGTCTGCCCCCAGCAAGTGTAATAAGGAGTTTATTCATAGAGCAAACTATTAGAATTGTACAGTCCTTGGGAGAAGACCCTTTGAGAACAAGTCCAACTTTTAAGGGAGACATTGAGAGTTAAGCACTTTCTTAAAGTGTCACTGAACCCACACCATAAAAAATGATCAATAAATGGTGTATTACATGTTGTTCATACTCACTCAGTCACTATGAGATTTGTTTTCTGTATTCTGCAAAAAACCTGGTTGATCCTGCTGCCCTCTACCTCCACCTTCTGTTCATGCCCCCAATTAAGCTAGGGATTTTGCAGCTGTGGTGGCAACTCTGTTTTCAGTGTGTTTCTATGCTGAGCATTTCCTCCCTATAAAATCTGAGCAGCACATGGGACTATAGAGTCACACATGTGTGGGCGTATACACAGTGGTAAATGACAGCCCACTCCCTCCCTCCTCCTCCATGCCCACTAACCCGCTAAACACAATGGGGGCGGGATATTACATGTCCAGTAGATAAATGATGGCTTCACCTCCCTCTTATTCTCAAATAAACCAACAAAATATTACATCAGAAGCATTAGAAGCATTAGAAAATTCCATCAGAAGGAAAAGAATAAGCTAGTGACTATTGGTTCATTTTGCAAGTGCAGTAATAAGGAGATCAATCTAATAGGTATATATTTAAAAATTAAAGAGATAATGTGTATATAAGTACCACACAATATTAACCACTTGACATCTGCGCTATGGCCGAATGACGGCCTCAGCGCGGATCTCAATTCCCGGGAGGCTGTCATATGACGTCCTCCCCTGTGCATGCTCCTTGCGCGCGCTGTGATCACAGAGTCACTGAGACTCGGGTGATCAGCGATCCGAGTAAGGGGCGGGTCCCGGCCCCTTACCATGTGATCAGCTGTCAGCCAATGACAGCTGATCACATGACCAAAACAAAAGCTCGGTGATCGTTTTTTTTTTTCTCCTCACGCTGGCAGTGGAAGAGAAAAAAAAAAAGCCGATCACCGGCTCATCTTAAAGGGACATCGGTCCCGAAAAGTCAGAGGCAATTAGGCCTCATGTATGCCACCAGTCAATGCCCACAAGTGCCACCTGTCAATGCCCATAAGTACCACCTGTCAATGCCCATAAGTGCCACCTATCAATGCCCACAAGTGCCACCTATCAATGCCCACCAGTGCTGCCAATCAGTGCCACCTAAAAGTGCTGCCTATCAGTGTAACCCAACAGTGCCCATCACTGCCACCCATCAGTGCCCATCACTGCCACCTATCGGTGCCTGTCACTGCGGCCTCATCAGCGTACATCAATGACGGACAAAAATGACCCATTTAAAATTTTTATAACAAAATAAAAAAAAAAAAAAAAAAACATATTTTTTAAATAAAAATCGCAGAGGTGATCAAATACCACCAAAAGAAAGCTCTTTTTGGGGGAAAAAAAAAATATAAAAATTTCATTTGGGTACAGTGTTGTATGACCGCCCAATTGTCATTCAAAATGCGACAGCGCTGAAAGCTGAAAATTGGTCTGGATAGGAGGGGGGTTTAAGTGCCCAGTAAGCAAGTGGTTAAAAGAAAGGTAGAAAACAAAAAATAGTAGATAGAGAGAAGAGGGTATAAAAAAGGGGGGAAGAGAATGGGGGAGGGGAGACCCACACCATGTTATTCCCACAAAATAATAAAGATTTGATTTCAAATATATATTTGTATGACAATTTAAAACAGTTTATTGATATTATTTATTTATTTTTACTCTGTATACCAAAGGCTGTTTTTTTTATTTTTATTATGAACATGTGACCAGTAGCAGGGGACTAGAAGCTCCTCCTGCTTATGTTTCCCTGCAGTCAGACTGGGACAGATCTGGGTCATGTGACAGCTGTATATCGATTAGGGAAAAGGTACTTGGATTTTTTTCAATTAAAATAATTACAGTGCCATCATCCACATACAGAAATAGAAGGGACAATGTAAATTAAACTTTACGTCCAATTTTAGGCAAACCTTAACTTTATCAGTTCAGTGGAGCCCTCTCCAATGCAACACATCTCCCAAGGCCAACTTAAGGCAAACTTGTACGTTATCTATTTAGGGGTGCCAGTATGGAGGAACATATGACAAAATAAAGGTGACAGCACATAAGCACGTGTTCACTTTAAGAGGTGATTTTTTTTTTGGTAGAATTAACATTATAGCAACCCTTACAATGTCAGACACAAGAAGGAGGGTCCTGGGAAAGGATCCCACAAGTGAAGCCTTGTCAATGGACCTAGGTCTGAACCTGCAACCTCTGATGTGTCTCATCATAATGTCTCTTCTTGCTGAGCCACCTGAGATGCTGGACAGCTCCTTGTCTGATTCATTGGACAATCCTGCCTTGTGTCTTGTTTCTGCCGAACCCTGAAATCTTTGCTCCTCCCATTAACTTCCTATTTAATCCATGCCTTTGCACATCCTGTTTGCAATAATATTGTGCTCTCTCCAGCCAATATCTCGCTCTTATCACTTATGCTGACGTCCATATCTTTGCTACCACTCGTTAACGACATTTGGCTTGTTCCTCGACTATGCTTCTGTTTAATCTCCTCAATACCGGGCACTTTCACCCCCTTCCTGCTCAGGCCAATTTCCATCTTTCAGCGCTGTCGCACTTTCAATGACAATTGGACGGTCATGCAACACTGTATCCATATGAAATTTTAATCAGTGTTTATTATTTAATCTGTAGGAAAGTTATAGAGTCCACAAACTATGGTACATATATCTGAAAATGAATTAATCCTGATGTACTGACAGCCTTTCTCTCATTTCTTGAGGCCCTAAAACGCCAGGACAGTACAAATATACCCCAAATGACCCCCTTTTTGAAAATTTGACAGTCCAAGGGATTTAGTGAGAGGCATAGCAAGTTTTTTGAAGCTGTCATTTTATGCCACAATTTTTTGGAAAATTAAGGAATTTAAAATATATATTTTTTTCACAATTTTCTTTTCACATACTGTCATTAGTACAGTACAGCGTTATTATATTACAGGTGTAGCAGTGATCAAGAACAATAACTGGTAACAGTATGTAGAAGAAAAAATATATAATTTTTTAAAAAATGTTTTCTTTTTTTATTACATTTTTTTCTATGATTTTTATTAAAGTGGTTGTAAACTCTGAAAAAAAAGGACAAAGGCATAATGACCTAGTATGCATCACATACTAGGTCATTATGAAATATTTACCTTAGATCCAAGCTGTTGCAGCAGGCCCCGCACACCGCTGTGACATGTCTCTGGGAAATAACTGTGATTGGCCAGAGCTGCGATGACGTCATTCCAGCGCATCCGCGGGAGCCGACGGTCACGGCACGGCTACTGAAGAAACGGCACGAGCGTGCCGTTTATTTAGTGCACATGTGTCGGTGACGTCGGCACATGCAGATACAGTGAATATCTCCTAAACTGTGCAAGTTTAGGAGATATTCACGGTATCTACAGGTAAGCCTTATTATAGGCTTACCTGTAGGTAAAAGTGGTGTAACAGCGTTTACAACCACTTTAAGTGTGTGACCAGTGTGGTTTTTTTTTACACATCACACACCTCCCAACATTTTTTTTTCAAATAACAATTTTTATTTTTATGCACTTTGTGACAAAGGCTAGTGTATTGCATTACAAATATGCATAGGAAATTTACAGCCAATTGTACAACTTTAGCGCATCAGTTTGGTTATCAACAGTGATTCTCCCAATATTTTAAGATAGGAATGAGGGACACCTACTAACAATCATATGTAGGCATAGGACACGCCCCGTCACACCCCCTTAAAGGGGAATTAACCCAAAAATGTTAATTAAATCCACAAGTGCTTTTTTTTTTTACCAATACTATTTTTTTATAATGGCTTTTAAAATGTACAAATGCAGCAATTTAGAAATTGGATGAAAGGTTTAGCACTGGGAAACACTTTTTGAAAGATAAAAAGCGCATTTTATATACATCTCTATAGATCAGATCAAAATGAGGGACAAATGAGGAGGAATGAGGGACAGAGGGACATTGCTCCAAATCAGGGACAGTCCCTCGAAATCAGGGACAGTTGGGAGCTATGCACATCATGATTGCTTATACCAATGAATTTCACTTGTATACGCAAACAATTTTTACTGAAACAAACTCATTCATTCAGTGTGATTTGTTGTGATTAGCTATGATTAGCCTTGCGTTTTTCATGAAAAAACGTTTTATTGAAAGGAAACATAAAGATGTATACTCACAAACAGTTGTATGTCACAAGCTTATCAGGATGATAAATCATCCATGCTGTCAGACCACTGCATGTATTCCAATCTTGGAAAGAGGCCACCTAGACCTATGCGGCTGACGTGTTTGGAGATGGGGGCCTAGATCTAGGTGGCCTCTTCCCAAGATTGGTCTGGCAGCATGGATGATTTATCATCCTGATAAGCTTGTGACATACAACTGTTTGTGAGTATACATCTTTATGTTTCCTTTCAATTAAAAACTTTTTTAAGGTAATGCGCAAGGTTGCTGCTTCTCCTTCTTTTATGTTTTTCTAGCAATGCTATTAGGGATTCCCCAGCCCTGAGAGGGCAGCAGAGCCTTGTGATCATATATACCAAAAAAGTAGGTTAATTGAAGATCCATAGCACAGGACAGGAGGTTGCACAGGAGGTTGTTTGGAATGCCTACTAGTTTTGGTCACCAAGTCACATGATTATATACTGTACGGCAGGGGGCGGGGTTAGGTCTACAAAAGATCTGGGGCTAGAGCCCATAGCTGCGTAGTAAAAAAAGTCACACGCTTGGGCGGGCATACACATGTATATACAGTAATATACGTGTGTGTGTGTGTATATCCCCAGCGAGCCCCCCACTTACATCAAGGTCTCCAGAGAGCCCCCCTTACATCAGGGTCCCCAGAGAGCCCCCCTTACATCAAGGTCCCCAGAGAGCCCCCCTTACATCAGGGTCCCCAGAGAGCCCCCCTTACATCAGGGTCCCCAGAGAGCCTCCCTTACATTAGGGTCCCAAGAAAGCCTCCCCCTTAAATCAGGGTCCCCAGATAGACTCTTCATTGCACCAGGGTTCCCAGAGAGCCCCTCACTTACATCAGGGTCCCAGAGAGCCTCCCCTGCCCTTAGGGACCCCTGCAGAGACTCTGGGCTATGGGCCCCAGATTCGGGGCTATAGCCCCAAAAGCCACCCCCTAGCGACGCCACTGCTGTACGGTATGTTTAGTTTCAGTAGCCTCGTTTTGTGGCAGGTTTTCTTTTTAAAAATACTGCAGTGTGTTGCCTGGGCATCAGGGAATGTTAACAAAACACGGGCGCTTCTCCAGTCTGGGCTTCAAGGCAGGACTTCCATCCTGCAGTCTGTGTATTATGGATCAGTAGAAGGCTAGTGAAGCATATATTCCTCAATGCCTAACAACGGCAGGCTCCAGTCAATAGAATGAATGAATTGTTGTAATTGGCGTAGTCTTTTCCCCAGTCAACATCTTTCAAAATGTAATGTCCAATACATACTCATTGGTATTTCAATAATGAATTGAGCCCATGGGGTCAATTTACAAACTTAATTAATGCTGTGAAACCATCCAATAAGCCTCACCATTCATCAGCCTGTGTATGAAATGAATGCAAATGTGGCTTATTATATTGCTAGAGTCTGCCGTGTAATATGATGCAGATAAGGTGGATTTTGAAGCTGGAAATCCCTTTATTGAAAGTGTACCTGTTAGCCAAATAAAGTGAAAGCAGCCATTTTCTGTGATGATGGAATGGGGGAGATTTACTGTGCTACTGTGTCTACATGCAGAGCACTGCACAGGGGAGGGCTGGCAGCCTTAGGCCAGGGGGGGCATGTCCAGTCAAGTGGCCCATTGAACCACCGAATCAGCTCACCATCCATGCCCAGCTGTTTTTTCAATGCAGCCTCACCAGCGCTCCTCAATGCAGCCTTATCAGTGCCCATCAATGCAGCCTCATCAGTGCCCCTCAATGCAGCCTCATCAGTGACCATCAATACAGCCTCATCAGTGCCCATCAGTGCCGCCTCATTAGTGCCCATCAATGCTGCCTCATCAGTGCCCACCAATGCAGCCTGATCAGTGCCCATCAAAGCAGCCTCACCAGTGCCCTTAAATGCAGCCTCACCAGTGTCCATAAATGCAGTCTCACCAGTGTCCATAAATGCAGCCTCACCAGTGCCCACCAATGCAGCCTCACCAGTGCCCATTCAATGCAGCCTGATCACTGGGGCAGGGTGTATGGGGGGGATGGGATTTGGGGGTCAGCTGGAGGTGTCAGGGTCGCTCACCTGGCAGCTCAGCTTGCACGCCACGGCCAGCGCAAGCCAGTGCCCAGCTCCACAACCAGAGCCAGTCATGCGTACCCTGCCTACAAGACTCTGGTCTCTGGGGGTTGCAGTTTCCTCTGCGCTGCTTGGGAGCTTGAGTGCGGACTACAACTCCTGTAATACAACACCGGCCACCGTGGCCGTGCCCCCAGCCCAACTTCCTACATAAGTCAGTTTTCAATGTAAGTTAGGGCGGCCTGGGGGGCAATTGCCACTCTGCCCCCCGGCCCAGCCCTCCTCTGCCACTGCATATAGACCAATCTTGGCAAGGAGCCACCTAAAACTGGTGGACACAGAATCTGGTATAGCTGTGCATAGTACCCAAACAGCTTCTAACTTCAGCTTGTTCAATTAAAATTTGACAATAAAACCTAGAAGCTGATTGGTTACTAAGTACAGCTGCACCAGATTCTGTGTGCATCAGTTTTAGTAAATCGCTCCCAGTATATTTGTCCATTAGGAGCTATTAAACAGCCTTAACTAAAAAGGTCCTGATACTAAACTTGAGCAAAGAGAGTTTCATATCTGACAAGAAAAGTGTCTGCCATTGGGATGCTGGTATTCTGTATCTGGAATAGTCTCATAGGATCCAGAACAGTTGGGGGGTATTTATATTGCCACCATGTAGGCTTAAGGGGAGGTTTAGGCTTTTAGTAAAGAAGGGGGCATTGCAAAGAGACAATGGGGCTTACTAAAACCGGATCCACATAGAAACGAATCGGCTTCCAGTTTTTTTGGTTGTTGTCAAAGCTTAATTGAACACGCTGAAGTCAACCTCCCTGGCGGTATGATTATTTCAGATTTTAGGTGCTGAAAGCGGTACCATTATTTTGCATGGAAATTTGGCGTTTTATATTGTAGGCCTGTAATTCTTATGCCGCGTACACACGGTCGGAATTCTCGTCGGAAAAAGCTCCGATGGTTTTCCCGTCGGAATTCCGACGGAATTTCGCTCAAACTGTCTTGCCTACACACGGTCACACCAAATTCCGACGGTCTGTAACACAGCGGCATAAAAAACGTTCGACAGCACTATAAAAGGGAAGTTTAATGCTTCCGAGCATGCGTCAAATTGTTTCCGAGCATGTGTCGGAATTTTGCGTGTCGGAATTGCATACACACGATCGGAACAGGTTCTCAATTCAAAGTTCGTCGGAAATTCCGACAGAAAAAGACCGATGGGCATACACACGGTCGGAAAATCGGATGAAAAGCTCCCATCGGACTGTTTCCATCGGAAATTCCGACCGTGTGTACGCCGCATTAGAAATAATTCACTTAAATCCGTCCAAACAAGAGTCTAATAGACATACCGGGTATGATAAAGTTTGAAATACGAAATCATAAATTATAATATATATATATATATATATATATATATATATATACATATATATATACATATATATATATAATTATAACAAATAATAATATAATAATAATAAAAATTATTCAATAATGTAGTCAAATCAAAAACACAGAAATTTGCTCAGTTTCAGAATTGTCGATGTCATTACTTTTATTGTTTGATGACGAATTTCCCCACAAATCACTATCGCTCAATTCTGAAAGTGATTCTAATTTATTATCGCTGTTTTCTAGCTGGTCCTAAAGCACTTTTGACGTAAACGGACATTTTTTGATTGCTATAGACAATCTCCAGTTTCCTGGCAGAAGGAACAGTATACAGTGGTGTGAAAAAGTGTTTGCCCCCTTCCTCATTTCCTGTTCCTTTGCATGTTTGTCACACTTAAGTGTTTCGGAACATCAAACCAATTTAAACAATAGTCAAGGACAACACAAGTAAACACAAAATGCAATTTGTAAATGAAGGTGTTTATTATTAAAGCGGTTTGGCACTCATTTCATTTAGTAAATCTCTTTGCCTTCCAAATCAGGCAAAGAGTACTAAATGAAATGTTTTTTTTTTTTTTTTTTTTTTTTTACTTACCTTGTAATTGAAGACTTCCGGTCTTCTCCCTCTGCGGCGGCGGGCGGGGTCTTGCGTCGATCGTCGTCACGCCGCACTGTCTCCTGGGATCTGGTGTCATTGATCCCAGGAGTCAGTGCGGGCATCTTCCGAAATCTCGCGAGATTTCGGCCACATCTTCCGAAATCTCCCGAGATTTCGGCCGCATCTGCCGAAATCTCGTGAGATGTCGGCAGATGTGCCGTTACTGCGCACGCGCGAGTAACGGCGGTGCATGCTGGGCCATCAACACTGCCTGTGGGGTTTCACATGCCCACAGGCAAGATGGACCCCAGCAGACAAGAAGAAGACAAGAAGAAGATGAAGACGAAAACCGGCGGCGATCGAGATGGAACATGGAACAGGTAAGTCCCCCAATTGAGCTATATGCCCTAGGCATATAGCCCAAAAAAAAAAAAAAAATTTCAGAGTGCAGAACCGCTTTAAAGGTGAAAAAAAAAATCCAAACCATCATGGCCCTGTGTGAAAAAGTGATTGCCCCCCTTGTTAAAACATACTATAACTGTGGTTGTCCACACCTGAGTTCAATTTCTCTAGCCACACCCAGGCCTGATTATTGCCACACCTGTTCACAATCAAGGCATCACTTAAATAGGAGCTGCTTGACACAGTAAGGTCCACCAGAAGATCCTTAAAAGCTACACATCATGCCGAGACCCAAAGAAATTCAGGAACAATTGAGAAAGAAAGTAATTGAGATCTATCAGTCTGGAAAGGGTTATAAAGCCATTTCCAAAGCTTTGGGAATCCAGCGAACCACAGTGAGAGCCATTATCCACAAATGGCGAAGACATGGAACAGTGGTGAACCTTCCCAGGAGTGGCCGGCCGCCCAAAATTACCCCAAGAGCGCAGCGACGACTCATCCAAGAGGTCACAAAAGACCCCACAACAACGTCCAAGGAACTGCAGGCCTCACTTGCCTCAGTTAAGGTCAGCGTTCATGCCTCCACCATCAGGAAAAGACTGGGAAAAAATGGCCTGCATGGCAGAGTTCCAAGGAGAAAACCACTGCTGAGCAAAAAGAACATCAAAGCTCGTCTCAATTTCTCCACAACACATCTTGATGATCCCCAAGACTTTTGGGACAACATTCTGTGGACCGATGAGACAAAAGTGGAACTCTTTGGAAGGTGTGTGTCCAAGTATATCTGGCGTAGAAGGAACACTGCATTTCAGAAAAAGAACATTATACCAACAGTAAAATATGGTGGTGGTAGTGTGATGGTCTGGGGCTGTTTTGCTGCTTCAGGACCTGGAAGACTTGCCGTGATAAAAGGAACTATGAATTCTGCTGTCTACCAAGAGATCCTGAAGGAGAATGTCCGACCATCTGTTCGTGTACTCAAGCTGAAACGAACTTGGGTTCTGCAGCAGGACAATGATCCTAAACACACCAGCAAGTCCACCACCGAATGGCTGAATAAAAACAAAATGAAGACTTTGGAGTGGCCTAGCCAAAGTCCAGACCTGAATCCTATTGAGATGTTGTGGTATGACCTTAAAAAGGCTGTTCATGCTCGAAAACCCTCTAATGTAACTGAATTAGGACAATTCTGCAAAGATGAGTGGGCCAAAATTCCTCCAGGACGCTCTAAAAGCCTCATTGCACGTTATCGCAAACGCTTGGTTGCAGTTGTTGCTGCTAAGGGTGGCCCAACCAGTTATTAGGTTTAGGGGGCAATCACTTTTTCACACAGGGCCATGATGGTTTGGATTTTTTTTCACCTTTAATAATAAACACCTTCATTTACAAATTGCATTTTGTGTTTACTTGTGTTGTCCTTGACTATTGTTTAAATTGGTTTGATGTTCCGAAACACTTAAGTGTGACAAACATGCAAAGGAACAGGAAATGAGGAAGGGGGCAAACACTTTTTCACACCACTGTATATAATATAAAACTGCATGCAGGGCACTGGACAGACCACTAGGGACAAAGGGGATGTGTAATTATTTGATACAGTACTGTAATCTGTAACATTACAGTATACTGTATTTATACTGTGTTTTTTACTTTTTAAATTTGGCGCCAAACTCCGTTCCCGTGCCCCGCAACCCCTCGCAGGGAACGGAGCTCGGCACTGTGACAGATCGACCGAGACACGGCGGCTCGCAGATCACAGCGGGGAGACATCGCAGGATCTAGGGGACAAGGGAAGTAGACCTCTACATGGATCCTGCGATGCGATCCCGAGTCTGGCTCGGGAATACCGCTTTTGGTACTGAAATCTCACCCCGAGCCAGACTCGGGAATACCGCCAGGGAGGCTACAAGCTGATTGGCTGCCATGCATAGCTGCAACAGATTTTGCACCCTCCAGTTTTAGTAAATCAACCCCAATGCATTACCCAGGATATGTAACTGCTAGGGTGCCCAAGGATACTAGTGCTGAAAGAGATTAGACTTTACCGTTAACACAACTTTTTCACCCTGCTTTCCCAAAGGACACACAGGATATCACTCAAGTGTTTTGAGTCTCCTAAGATTTGGAGAAGAGAAGTGGTCAGTTGCAGAAGGTATAGGAGCAGGTTTGTCAGAGACTTGGAATGCCACTAGGGGAAGAATTTTCAGACATTGCCACCAGGACTTGATGATGAGTCCTTTTCTGCTCATTCTCAACAGCTAAGAAAGCAACATCACAGGTTTTTGTGGTTTAGGTTTTGTTATAATATTTTCTATCAAATAGAGGGTGTAATTAAAAATTATACTATGAAAAATTGACTATTTCAGTCTCTCAAAATCCCATGTTTTGGTTACTAAAATTAAAGTACATCTAATTACATAACCTTTTTTTTTTTTGGTAGAGTAGGGAACGGTGGGAATGCCCATCGGGGTTTTTTTCCTTTTGCTCTATGTTCCCCACTAAGGGATTTCTCTTCACTTCTTGCCCTGAAGACACTCCAGGAAGTAAAAGGAAATCTCACCAAAGTGAGGGGAAATCCCCGTTCAACACGTGTCAAAGGAATAGGCTTGCCCCTTCTAATATTTCCTGCAGTTTCAGAAACAGCTGGAATATTTTTGGCTATCCCATCACAAGACACCAATGGGCACCACCAAGACAGAAAGGATAAAGCTCCCCAGTGAGGACACGGAAAGCAATAAAAAACAGACAGGGGTTCCAACGCTTCCAACGCTTCTTTATCTAACTTTATCCATAAAAGTATTAATTTTAGATACATTTTGATCTTTAATCGGCCATTTTGGGTGTAAAGATGTAGAATTTTTCTCTCTCTTCTTTAACACTTGATTGGGCTTTTTAATGACATTGAGTGCTGGTTGGATGAAACAACATGCACTCTTGGATTTCATTTTTCTTAAAAATGGTTCCATTTAAAAAAAAAAAAAAATGAAAAGAAGAGAAGAGACAGTTTGAGACTTTATATGAGGACATTAGAATTTACCTCCATCCCCAACATTTGCATATATGAGAAGAAAGGTTTGGGACTTTATGTGAAGCATGCAGCCAGGGAGGCAACACAACATAATAATACTAATGATCATACATAGACCATATATCTTGCATAATACCAGAATACATACAATATAATATAGTAAAACAAGGAAACTTTAATCCCATAACATAGTACATAGTGGCAAAGTAACATAATGGCATAGCAACATAATATAATCACAATGGTAAAATAATGAAAACACCAGACTCATTGTTGCATGTCTCCACAGTAACAACATAAAAAAAATTGGTAGAGTCCAAAAGAGCATATTATAGATAGTGTATAAAAATAGTATTAGAGGCATTTAATAGCTCGACGCGTTTCGTGGCTATGTTGCCTCTCTTCAGGAGCAGATGCAATGTAGATGTCTATAGGTATTAAGATAAATATTAGATTGGGTATTATACAGAGCAGGGGTCTCAAACTGGCGGCCCTCCAGCTGTTGCGGAACTACAAGTCCCATCATGCCTCTGCCTATGGGAGTCATGTTTGTAACTGTCAGCCTTGCAATGCCTCATGGGAATTGTAGTTCTGCAACAGCTGAAGGGCCACCAGTTTGAGACCCCTGATATAGAGAGAAGACATCATCATTAGTATTATTATGTTGTGTTGTCTCCCTGGCTGCATGCTTCACATAATGTCCCAAACCTTTTTTCTAATATACTGTACATTATGGAGGGGCCTTGATTTGCTTAACCACTTGCCGACCAGCCGCCGTCATTATTCTGCAGCAGGTTGGCTCATACCCGCGAATTGGGACTTTATGTGAAGCATGCAGCCAGGGAGGCAACACAACATAATAATACTAATGATGATACATAGACCATATATCTTGCATAATACCAGAATACATACAATATAATATAGTAAAACAAGAAGTCCAAAAGAGCGTACCGGTACGTCGGCTCCTTTAAGAGTTATAGCGGGTGTGCGCACGCTCACCGCACGGCGGGGGAGCTGATGCGCGTTGCGGGGGGCAACGATGTTCACCGGTCACCTACGATCGCTCCACAGAGAACCAGAACTGGCCAGTTCTGACAGGGAAGTACAGAGTGATCATCTATTCCTAGTGATTAGGAACAGCGATCTCTATGTACTCCCAGTCAGTCCCATCCCCCACAGTTAGAAACACCTCCCAGGGAACACACTTAACCCTTTGATTGCCCCTAGTGTTAACCCCTTCCCTGCCAGTGTCATTTATACAGTAATCAGTGAATTTTTGTAGCACTGATCGCTGTATAAATGTCACTGGTCCCAAAAAAATGTCAAAAGTGTCCAACTAGTCCGCCGCAATGTTGCAGTCCCGCTAAAAATTGTTGATCACCACCATTACTAGTAGAAAAAAAATAATAATAATAAAAATGCCATAAATATATCCCCTATTTTATAGACGCTATAACTTTTGCAGAAAACCAATCAATATACGCTTATTGCAATTTTTTTTCAAACAATATGTAGAAGGATACATATTGGCCTAAACTGATGAACAAATTAGTTCTTTTACTTTTTTTTGGATATTTATTATATAAATATATATTTTTTACAAAATTATCGGTCTTTTTTGTTTCTAGTGCAAAAAATAAAAACCGCAGATGTGATCATATGCCAACAAAAGAAAGCTCTATTTGTGGGGAAAAAAAGGACATCAATTTTGTTTGGATATAGCGTCGCACATCCGCGCAATTGTCAGTTAAAGCGACGCAGTGCCGTATCGCAAAAAATGGCCTGGTCATTAACCACTTAACAACCGGCCCATAGCCGAAAAACGGCTACAGGGCGGTTGCTTAACTCTGGGAGGCCGTTAATTAACGGCCTCACAGAATGCTGCTCTTGCGCGCCCCCGAGAACATCCATGATCGCCGGGTCCAGAGGACCCGGCGGATCATGGATCACGGTAAACGGCCGCTCGTCGCGGCCGTTTACCACGTGATCGCTCCGTCAAATGACGGAGCGATCACATGTAAGCAAACCGGCGTCATTTGATGATGCCGGTTCCTCTCTCCTCCTCTCTCTGTACCGATCGGTACAGTGTGAGAGGAGAGGGGGAGGGATCGGTGGCAGCAGTGCTGTGGGCGGGATCTGTAGTGCCCACAGCCTGCTCTGCATGCCACCGATCCATCCATGCTCAGCCATCCCTCCATACCCTGCAATACACAGCAATAGCCTGCAGTGTATTGCTGGGTATTGCAGGGTATGGAGGGATGGCTGAGCATGGGTGGATGGATACCCTGCAATGCTCTGCCATACCCTCCAATACTGTGCCATACCCTCCAATACTGTGCCATACCCTGCAATACTCTGCGATGCTCTGCCATACCCTGCAATGCTCTGCCATACCCTGCGATGCTCTGCCATACCCTGCGATGCTCTGCCATACCCTGCGATACTCTGCCATACCCTGCGATACTCTGCCATACCCTGCCATACCCTGCGATACTCTGCGATACTCTGCCATACCCTGCGATACTCTGCCATACCCTGCCATACTCTGCGATACCCTGCCATACCCTGCCATACCCTGCGATACTCTGCCATACCCTGCGATACTCTGCCATACCCTGCGATACTCTGCCATACCCTGCCATACCCTGCCATACCCTGCCATACCCTGCGATACTCTGCCATACCCTGCGATACCCTGCCATACCCTGCGATACTCTGCCATACTCTGCCATACCCTGCGATACTCTGCCATACCCATACCCTGCCATACCCTGCCATACCCTGCCATACCCTGCCATACCTGCGATACTCTGCCATACCCTGCCATACCCTGCCATACCCTGCGATACTCTGCCATACTCTGCCATACCCTGCGATACTCTGCCATACCCTGCGATACTCTGCTATACCCTGCGATACTCTACCATACCCAACAATACCCTGCGATACCCAACAATACCCTGCGATACCCAACAATACCCTGCGATACTCGCTACGATCAAAGCCAGGATCGTTTTTTTTTTTTTTTTATTTCAGGCTTTCCAGCCTAGAGGTGAGATGTGGGGTCTTATTGACCCCCATATCTCACTGTAAAGAGGACCTGTCATGCCATATTCCTATTACAAGGGATGTTTACATTCCTTGTAATAGGAATAAAAGTGATCAAAAAAATTTTGGGGGGGAAAAAAAGGGTCAAACTAAAATAAATAAAGTAAAATGAACAATAAAATATATATATATATTTTTTTAAGCGTCCCTGTCCCCGTGTGCTCGCATGCAGAAGCGAACGCATACGTAAGTCCCGCCCATATGAAAACGGTGTTCAAACCACACATGTGAGGTATCGCTGCGAACGTTAGAGCGAGAACAATAATTTTGGCCCTAGACTTCCTCTGTAACTCAAAACATGTAACCAGTAAAAAAAATTAAAGCCTATGGGGATTTTTAAGTAGCGAAGTTTGGCGCCATTTCACGAGTGTGTGCAATTTTGAAGGGTGACATGTTGGGTATCTATTTACTCGGCGTAACTTCATCTTTCACATTATGCAAAAACATTGGGATAAATTTACAGTTTTGTTTTTTGTAAAGCACAAAACATTTTTTTTCCAAAAAAAAACACGTTCGAAAAATTGCTGCGCAAGTACCGTGCTAGATAAAAAGTTGCAATGACCGCCATTGTATTCTCTAGGGTCTTTGCTAAAAAAACATATATAATATTTTGGGGTTCTATGTAATTTTCTAGCAAATAAATGATGATTTTACATGTAGGAGAGAAATGTCAGAATTGGCCCGGGTGCTCCAGAACGCCTGATGGCGCTCCCTGAATATTGGGCCTCTGTATGTGGCCACGCTGTGTAAAAGTCTCACACATGTGGTATCGCCATACTCGGGAGTAATAGCAGAATGTGTTTTGGGGTGTAATTTGTGGTATGCATATGCTGTGTGTGAGAAATAACCTGCTAATATGACAATTTTGTGAAGAAAAAAAAAAGAAAAAAAATCTTGCTATTGCAAAGAATTGTGGGAAAAAATGACAACTGCAAAAAACTCACCATGCCTCTTTCCAAATACCTTGGAATGTCTTCTTTCCAAAAAGGGGTCATTTGGGGGGTATTTGTACTTTTATGGCATGTTAGGGTCTCAAGAAATGAGATAGGCCGTCAGTACTTCAGGTGTGATCAATTTTCAGATATTGGCACCATAGCTTGTGGACTCTATAACTTTCACAAAGACCAAATAATATACCCCAATTTGTACTTATTTTTACCAAAGATATGTAGCAGTATAAATTTTGGCCAAAATTTATCAAGAAAAATTACAAATTTGCTAAATTTTATAACAAAAAACGAAGAAAAATTCATTTTTTTACAGAATTTTCAGTCGTTTTTCTTTTATAGCGCAAAAAAAAATAAAAAACCCAGAGGTGATTAAATACCACCAAAAGAAAGCTCTATTTGTGTGAAAAAAAGGACAAAAATTTCATATACAGTGGTGTGAAAAAGTGTTTGCCCCCTTCCTCATTTCCTGTTCCTTTGCATGTTTGTCACACTTAAGTGTTTCGGAACATCAAACCAATTTAAACAATAGTCAAGGACAACACAAGTAAACACAAAATGCAATTTGTAAATGAAGGTGTTTATTATTAAAGGTGAAAAAAAATCCAAACCATCATGGCCCTGTGTGAAAAAGTGATTGCCCCCTAAACCTAATAACTGGTTGGGCCACCCTTAGCAGCAACAACTGCAACCAAGCGTTTGCGATAACATGCAATGAGGCTTTTAGAGCGTCCTGGAGGAATTTTGGCCCACTCATCTTTGCAGAATTGTCCTAATTCAGTTACATTAGAGGGTTTTCGAGCATGAACAGCCTTTTTAAGGTCATACCACAACATCTCAATAGGATTCAGGTCTGGACTTTGGCTAGGCCACTCCAAAGTCTTCATTTTGTTTTTATTCAGCCATTCGGTGGTGGACTTGCTGGTGTGTTTAGGATCATTGTCCTGCTGCAGAACCCAAGTTCGTTTCAGCTTGAGTACACGAACAGATGGTCGGACATTCTCCTTCAGGATCTCTTGGTAGACAGCAGAATTCATAGTTCCTTTTATCACGGCAAGTCTTCCAGGTCCTGAAGCAGCAAAACAGCCCCAGACCATCACACTACCACCACCATATTTTACTGTTGGTATAATGTTCTTTTTCTGAAATGCAGTGTTCCTTCTACGCCAGATATACTTGGACACACACCTTCCAAAGAGTTCCACTTTTGTCTCATCGGTCCACAGAATGTTGTCCCAAAAGTCTTGGGGATCATCAAGATGTGTTGTGGAGAAATTGAGACGAGCTTTGATGTTCTTTTTGCTCAGCAGTGGTTTTCTCCTTGGAACTCTGCCATGCAGGCCATTTTTGCCCAGTCTTTTCCTGATGGTGGAGGCATGAACGCTGACCTTAACTGAGGCAAGTGAGGCCTGCAGTTCCTTGGACGTTGTTGTGGGGTCTTTTGTGACCTCTTGGATGAGTCGTCGCTGCGCTCTTGGGGTAATTTTGGGCGGCCGGCCACTCCTGGGAAGGTTCACCACTGTTCCATGTCTTCGCCATTTGTGGATAATGGCTCTCACTGTGGTTCGCTGGATTCCCAAAGCTTTGGAAATGGCTTTATAACCTTTCCAGACTGATAGATCTCAATTACTTTCTTTCTCAATTGTTCCTGAATTTCTTTGGGTCTCGGCATGATGTGTAGCTTTTAAGGATCTTCTGGTGGACCTTACTGTGTCAAGCAGCTCCTATTTAAGTGATGCCTTGATTGTGAACAGGTGTGGCAATAATCAGGCCTGGGTGTGGCTAGAGAAATTGAACTCAGGTGTGGACAACCACAGTTATAGTATGTTTTAACAAGGGGGGCAATCACTTTTTCACACAGGGCCATGATGGTTTGGATTTTTTTTCACCTTTAATAATAAACACCTTCATTTACAAATTGCATTTTGTGTTTACTTGTGTTGTCCTTGACTATTGTTTAAATTGGTTTGATGTTCCGAAACACTTAAGTGTGACAAACATGCAAAGGAACAGGAAATGAGGAAGGGGGCAAACACTTTTTCACACCACTGTAGGTACAGTGTTGTATGAAGGAGTAATTGTCATTCAAATTGTGAGAGCACCAAAAGCTGAAAATTGGTCTGGTTATTAAGGGTGTTTAAGTGCCCAGTGGTCAAGTGGTTAAGGGGGGGAAATCTTCCGGGGCGGAAGTGATTAAATATATTTCCAAATCAATTCCACTAAAATGTCTGTTTTGAAAAAAGAAACAGTTTGGACAGGTGTTCTTTTTTAATTGGGGTCTAGGGAATTTATTTATGTTCTGCTGTGCTTAACTTTGTTGCATCCCTTCAATTTATTAAGCAATGCATGGTTAAAATAAAAAAAAAAACTTTTCTTCTAATACGAAAATATTTTGGTTACTTTTCTTGTAATTCCAATCTAAATTTGAAATCTTCAGCTCGAAGCCTTATGGTTTAGCTCTTTTATTCAGGATTTACTATTAATCTGATACCCTAGAAAAAAAAAAATTAAAGGGCAATTCATTATGGAATAAAATGTCTTTACTATATTTTTTTCTGTGCAGCTGTAAAATTTGGGATTAAATGTCAGATTGAAAAAGTTCAGGAGAGTTTACCATTATCTGCACTTTGTGAGAGTAAGCATTAATTTTCATACAGACAATAAAACTTCCTCAGATCATCTTCTCTAGCGCTTCCACAATGAAATACAATAAACCTTTTTCCCTTTGCTAACCTAAATCAGGCACAAATCATTTGGCAAAACATAGCTTTAATTCACCCACATTCGGGAAAGGCTAAGTCAAGATTTGCATTTTCTTCCGTGGTTATGCTTATCGGCAGGTAGACTAATATCCGCAGCTCAGCTCAGGCAAAGTTGCCAGAGACGTCTGGGTTTCTGTATTAGCAGTTTGAGGCCAAGTACACACATGTGTTTTAAATCTCCCACACCGGCGGCAACATCGCCACTCTTCCGAGCGGTGCGGTAGGCTAGATTTTGGCAAAGAAAATCCCACTTTGGGGTTTAGATATAAAAATCACACAGTGAGACAAAATGTCACTGACCTCTAAACTATCTTTGGCCTCATTTATGCTTGGAGGGCGGTAAAAATAGGTGGTTGAGACATGATTGCCCAGATTTAAATGAACCTCTGTGTAACACATATATGTGGCTGCATTTGAAGGAATTAACACCCTGCACATATGTACCTGCAGCGGTGTGAGCTTTGGAGAACATGTTCACTGGGCGATCCCAGCACTTTGAGCATGCTGTCTCTGCCAGCTCTACAGCCTTGTGCACACGATCAGATTGTTGGCCAACAAAACCATAGAATTTTGTCCGAAGGGCGTTGGCCCAAACTTGTCTTGCATACACATGGTCACACAATTGTTGGCCAACAATTACAAACGTAGTGACGTACTACGTTGTTTTTCAGCTCTTTAGTGCCACCCTTTGGGCTCCTTCTGCTAATTTTTTGTTAGTAGAAGTTTTGGGTGATATTTTGAGACAAGACTGGTGATGTAGCTCGGTGCAGAGTTGTGAATGGATTGGTATGTTGTGGTTAGTATTTTGAATTTAATTTGAATTGAATTTAATTTGCTGTACATACTGCCCACTGGCATACCCTCCACACTCCTCTCCTGTACATAGTGCCCACTGTAAACTCTTCACACTCCTCTGCTGTGCATACTGTCCACTGTCATACCATCCACACTCCTCTCCTGTACATAGTGCCCACTGCCATACCCTCCACACTCCTCTCCTGTACATAGTGCCCACTGTTATACCCTCCACATTACTCTCCCTCACCTGCACATACTTCCCACTTTTATACCATCCATACTCTTCCCCTATGCCTCTTACACACAAAAACAGTTCTTTAAAATTATATTAAATATCCTTAATGTTACCAGCTCTAGAATGGGCACACTTTTGTTAGTTCAACTAAAGTAAATGTTCTCAGTCCCCATTTTAAAAATTTCTAAATACATACAGTATCTACACAAAAGTGAGTACACCCCTCACATTTTTGTAAATATTTTATTATATCTTATTCATGTGACAACACTGAAGAAATTGACACTTTGCTACAATGTAAAGTAGTGAGTGTACAGCTTGTATAACAGTGTAAATTTGCTGTCCCCTCAAAATAACTCAACACACAGCTTGTATAACAGTGTCAATTGGCTGTCCCCTCAAAATAATTTGACACACAGCCAATAATGTTTAAACCTCTGGCAACAAAAGTGAGTACACCCCTAAGTGAAAATGTCCAAATTGGGCCCAAAGTGTCAATATTTTGTGTGACCACTATTATTTTCCAGCACTGCCTCAACCCTCTTGGTCATGGAGTTCACCAGAGCTTCACTGGAGTCCTCTTCCACTCCTCCATGACGACATCACAGATCTGGTGGATGTTAGAGACCTTGCGCTCCTCCACCTTCCGTTTGAGGATGCCCCACAGATGCTCAATAGGGTTTAGGTCTGGAGACATGCTTGGCCAGTCCATCACCTTTGGGGGCTCCCCTTTTTGTGTTTTTTCCTTTCTATATAGTCCATCACCTTTACCCTCAGCTTCTTTAGCAAGTCGGTGGTCGTCTTGGAGGTGTGTTTGGGGTCGTTATCATGTTGGAATACTGCCCTGCGGCCCAGTCTCTGAAGGGAGGGGATCATGCTCTGCTTCAGTATGTCACAGAACATGTTGGCATTCATGGTTCCCTCAATGAACTGTAGCTCCCCAGTGCCGGCAGCACTCATGCAGCCCCAGACCATGACACTCCCACCACCATGCTTGACTGTAGGCAAGACATACTTGTCTTTGTACTCCTCACCTGGTTGCCGCCACACACGCTTGACACCATCTGAACCAAATAAGTTTATCTTGGTCTCATCAGACCACAGGACATGGTTCCAGTAATCCATGTCCTTAGTCTGATTGTCCTCAGCAAACTGTTTGTGGGATTTCTTGTGCATCATCTTTAGAAGAGGCTTCCTTCTGGGACAACAGCCATGCAGACCAATTTGATGCAGTGTGCGGCATATGGTCTGAGCACTGACAGGCTGACCCCCCACCCCTTCAACCTCTGCCGCAATGCTGGCAGCACTCATACATCTATTTCCCAAAGACAACCTCTGGATATGACGCTGAGCATGTGCACTAAACTTCTTTGGTCGACCATGGCGAGGCCTGTTCTGAGTGGAACCTGACCTGTTAAACCGCTGTATGGTCTTGGCCACCATGCTGAAGCTCAGTTTCAGGGTCTTGGAAATCTTCCTTATAGCCTAGGCCATCTTTATGTAGAGCAACAATTCTTTTTTTCAGATGCTCAGAGAGTTCTTTGCCATGAGGTGCCATGTTGAACTTCCAGTGACCAGTATGCAAGAGTGAGAGTGATAACACCAAATTTAACACACCTGCTTCCCATTCACACCTGAAACCATGTAACACTAACGAGTCACATGACACCGGGGAGGGAAAATGGCTAATTGGGCCCAATTTGGACATTTTCACTTAGGAGTGTACTCACTTTTGTTGCCAACAGTTTAGACATTAATGGCTGTGTTGAGTTATTTTGAGGGTACAGCAAATTTACACTGTTATACAAGCTGTACACTCACTACTTTACATTGTAGCAAAGTGTCATTTCTTCTGTGTTGTCACATAAAAAGGTAGAAGAAATATTAACAAAAATGTGAGGGGTGTACTTTTGTGAGATACTGTAAATACCCTTCTTTTACAATGTTGTCTTTTTATATTGGTAATTTTTTATACTATTTTCCCCTGATAACCTCTGGAGGAACCCTTGGATTCCATGGAACCCTGGTTGAGAAACATGGCTTTAAAGTCATTTTTTCTGTAATATTTGGTGAAGTCATTGCTATATCTTTGGACAGGTCTGTTTCGTCTTGTTGGAGAATAGCCATTGTCATTCTTTGATGTTCTTGAAAGTGTCACTCTGGTATCCAACTGCCAAACCTTCAAATTGATGACACCTTTATCCTAACAGCTCAAGTTCCACACCTTTGTAAGAATAATTGTCTATTCATAATCCCATCCTGTCTTGTGAATATTTGAGCCAAATATATCTCTAAAAAATAATTGTGAATAATTAAAGTACCCCGGTACTACATACTGTATGACATATGTTCTAACAAGGGATTAGACCATTGTGATATGAATGTACATTGGAATGATTGGGGAGTTTTTTTCAGCAAATTATGCATTTGCTTGTATATACACAAAAAACTTTCCAAACATCTGGCAAAATGACTGTAGAAAATATATATATTTCACTACATGTAATGGGGTGGATTTACTAAATATAATGGGGTCAATTCATTAACCACTTCCCTACCTGCCCATAGTCATATGACGCCCACAAGGTGGATCTCCCATCCTGGGTGGGCGTCATATGACGTCCTCCCATTCCCGGCCGCCTGGGGGGGCGCGCGCGCGCCGCCGCCGGCGTCGCTCGGGGGACCCGGTGCGAGTGCCCGGCGGCCGCGATGTCCGCCGGGCACCCGCGATTGCCCGTTAAAACAACGGGACCATGCGGGACCGTGGAGCTGTGTGTGTAAACACACAGCTCCACGTCCTGTCAGCGGAGAGGAGACCGATCATGTGATCCCAGTACGGAGGAACACATGATCGGTCTCCTCCCCTTGAGTCCCCCCCCCCACAGTTAGAATCACTCCTATAGGGAACACATTAACCCCTGCAGCGCCCCCTAGTGTTAACCCCTTCCCTGCCAGTCACATTTACACAGTAATCAATGCAATTTTATAGCAACCATCGCTGTGTAAATGTGAATGGTTCCAAAAATGTGTCAAAAGTGTCCGAAGTGTCTGCCGCAATGTCGCAGTCACGAAAAAAAATCGCAGATCGCCGCCATTACTAGTAAAAAAAAAAAAAATGCAATAAATCTATCCCCTATTTTGTAGACGCTATAACTTTTGCGCAAACCGATCAATATACGCTTATTGCGATTTTTTTTACCAAAAATATGTAGAAGAATACGTATTGGCCTAAACTGAGTAAAAAAATAGTTTTTTTTAAAAAAAAAAATGGGATATTTATTATAGCAAAAAGTTAAAAATATTGTGTTTTTTTTCATAATTGTCGCTCTTCTTTTGTTTATAGCGCAAAAAATAAAAACCGCAGGGGCGATCAAATACCACCAAAAGAAAGCTCTATTTGTGGGAAAAAAAGGACGTCAATTTTGTTTGGGTGTAACGTTGCACGACCGCGCAATTGTTAGTTAAAGCGACGCAGTGCCGAATCGCAAAAAGTGCTCTGGTAAGGAAGGGTGTAAAATGGCCCGGTGCTGAAGTGGTTAAAGGCACATAGACTGAGGACTTTGCAATTGCAGTTACTCCAGAGCTTAGTATAAATGAGGGAGATCTCTGCTGACTTCCATCATCCAATCATGTGCAGGCGAAAATGCATTTTCTTTTTAATTTCTTGCATATGATTGGGTATGCTTTGTAAAGTGAAGCTTTACCCCATTTACTAAGCTTTGGAGCAACTTGCAAAGTGCAAAGTCTATTTCATTTTGGGTAGAGTAAGGGAGGATTATAACCCCTGCTAGTTTTTAATTTTTTTTTGCCATATGTGTCACATTTCCCCTCTATTACTTGTCTGGGGACAACCCAACATTTGTGATTTTCTTTTACATTTACTTTCAAAGAAAGTAAACAGGATAAATATAGAGAAGGTGAATCTCTCTAATGGGGACAGAGACAACAATAAAAACCTGACTAGTGTTCTAATCCACCTCCACTAAAACTAAAAAAAAAAAAGATTTTCCTTTAGGTTACACTTTAAAGCAGGCCGTCAGTCATTTTTTCAACTTTCCATCTATTAAATCTTCTGCCCTTGTTGTTTTAACTTTGGATAGTAAAACTTTTTTTCTGCCAGTAAATACCTTATACAGTCCAACTTACTGTTTCTTGTCTGGTCATTAGCCTAGGCTTTTGACATCATGCACAGCTCTATCTCTCACTCTCGTGAGAGTTTGCCAGCAAGGGAGGGGGGATGAATCATAAGAGGGACAATGAGAGCTGCAGAGTTGGAGGTGTGCCTCTGTGTGTCTGTGTAAATCCAGGAAGTGAACAGGCAGCAGCTTCAGCTGCCCACAGTTAAAATGGCTGCAACCAGACTCAGTGGAGGGAGATTTCTGCAACATATGGCAAGTACAGAATCACAGTATATATAAAATAATAGGCAAAGTGGTTGGAGGGAAGAATCAGAATGGAAAAGATGTTATTATTACAAATTATGTGAGCAGACTGCAGTTCCTCTTTAAGTAAATCAACCCCAATGATTTCCATATTTACTGTAGTTTTCTATGCATTACTGCTGAAAGCACTGATCCAAAAAGGCAGAGACTACTCCGAATTGTCTATTATATGTTTACATTCCTTAAATACCGCATGCCTGGACCCCTACGTAATTACTGCATACATTTAATTATTTCTTTCTTTCTGTGAATTGACTTTAACCCCTTTTCATTCGGTAATTACTGACAGTTTTGAGAGTTTTGTGCTAAATACTGCAAAACGGTATAGTGAATTGACAATTTCAGGATCGCATTGCGTTATTTAGGGGAAATGTGTCCGTTCTGCTTTTGTAAATGGAACCCATTGTCCCTCTGTCCCTCTTTCCTCCATATTTGTCCCTCATTTTGGTCTGATCTATAGCGTTGTATATAAAATGCACTTTTTATCCTTCAAAAAGTGTTTCCCAGTGCTCAACCTTTCATCCAATTTCTAAATTGCTGCATTTGTAAATTTCAAAAGCCAATATAAAGAAATATTCCACTTTAATATTTTTGATTTTTTTCAAATTATTTATTTTATTTTCATGTCTTCCACAATACACACAATAATTAATTCAACCATATATAACATTAACTTTGTTTACCTCTAAATTGAATATATTTAAACAACATATTTGTAAGTCTGTACAGGTTAATACAAAAACATTTCACTAAAGTATATGGTTAGTGCTTTCTAAGTACCTATGCAACTTTAGGTGTATCATTTCCGAGCCTATTCAATAGTTCCCCCTGCCCCTATCCCTCCAGAACAAAACAAAAACAAAAAAAAAAAAAAAAAAAAAAATAAAAAAAAAAAAAAAAAAGGGGGGGGGGGAGAGCAAAAGCCCTCTCCCCTACCCAACAAATAGCTAATAAATAAATCAATATATATCTGTCTGTGCACCCGGAGGGGAAAGCCTCTACTGAGTCAATCAACAAAGAAGGTCTTCCCCTCCTCTGAGAATTTAAATGTGTTCCACTGGGACCAGGTATCCAGATATAACTCAGACTTATTTTGAGCTGAGAGTATCAGGTCCTCCATCTTGTTTATCTCCTCTACTCTATTTAGCCATGCAGCTACAGAAGGTGGTCTTACATCTCTCCATTGTCGTGCAATACAAGATTTTGCGGCATTAAAGAGATGGCGTAGGATCGATTTATTATATCTTTTTTCTGTTATATGCGTGACATGTAGTAAGAATAGGGCCGGGTCCTTAGGTAGAGGGCTTTCAGTGAATATCTGTGATATGCGGTGTACCTCCTTCCAGAAAAACTCCAGTTTTGGACATGACCAAAAAATATGGAGTAAGGTCCCCCTGTCCTCTAGGCATCTCCAACATTCCTCTGAAATCAGAGGAGTATATTTATGTAGTCTTGATGGTGTATAGTACCAATTTGTTAATATTTTGAAATTAGTTTCCTGAACTCGTGTACACATGGATGATTTTAAAGCTCTATTTATTATTTGTTTCTGTTGTATCGGGGAGAAAGTCCGGTCTAGTATACTTTCCCATTTTTTTATAAATGGGGGGATATATCCCTCAGCCGGAGTAATCAGTAACTCATACACTTGTGAGAGTGTATGAAGTAATGGGCCCCTCTCTTCACATAATTTTTCAAACTGGGTCAAGGGTCTTTGAAACCTGTCTGGGGGGGGGAGCGTATTTAAAAAGTGTCGAAGTTGTGCCCCACTCCAGAAATCAAGGTTAAAACGATCCCTTGATGAGGTCAGCTCCATTATCGAGGGCCACGTCCTTGTTTGTGTAAAGTGCGAGGCCTGATAGCATTGCGACTCCAGTAATATTTTAAATGGGCCTGCCTGTAATCCCGGCGGGAAACAAGGGTTTCCCACTATAGGAAACAGTGGAGAATAGGAGGGTGATAACTCAGTCAGAGAGAATACTCGCGAGCATATACGTAGGGTAGGGCCTATGGTTGGGTGTTTCTTCAAAGTCCGATTAAGATCTGTATAACACCAAGCTGCCCGTTTTAATGGGATCGTGCTCTGAGATTGCTCCATCCTTGGCCATATTTTAAAGTCTGCATGTCTGCACCAGTCTATTAATCTTCCCATATGTGATGCTTGGTAATATTTCTGGACATCTGGTATCGCCATCCCTCCATACTGTTTTGGCAAGGTCATAAGCCGGCGTTGTAGTCTAGGTTTTTTATTCGCCCAGATAAACTGGGTAATTATCACGTTGACCTGTTTAAAATATTCTCGAGGGATGGAGATCGGCAGAGTCTGAAATAAGTACACCAGCTTAGGTAGAATTGACATTTTAATTGTATTACACCTCCCAAACCATGATAGTAAACCTTGGTGCCATTTAGCTAGTAGGGTCCGTATTTTACTTAGTAAAGGTGGAAAGTTTAGTACATATACTTGGGATAACTTAGATGGGATAAATGTACCCAGGTATTTAAGGGCTTTTATAGTCCATCTGAACTTAAAGTTAGCTTTCAATGATTCTATCTGTGGCAAGGGGATGGCTACTCCCATTGCCTCAGATTTTGACATATTGATTTTTAAGTTAGACAATTTTCCATATTGATCTAACTCTCTCAGCAAGTTTGGTAGGGAGATACTAGGTTTGGTAAGCGAAAATAGAAGGTCGTCCGCATAAGCGGATACTTTATAATGTAACCCTCCACATTGTATCCCGGTGATATCTGGATTTTGCCGCACTTTACAAAGAAATGGCTCTAGTGACAATGCAAATAGAAGGGGTGATAACGGGCACCCTTGCCGGGTTCCATTCGTTATTGAAACCCTCTCTGACAGATGGCCATTTATTTTTATTTGGGCTGTTGGTTTCGAGTATACACTCGAAATCCATCCAATCATCCTTTCCCCTAGCCCAACATGTCGTAAAACCGAAAACATAAATGACCAGTCCACTCGATCGAACGCCTTTTCGGCGTCTGTGCCCAGGAATACAGATGGGGTGCCAGAAGTGTCCGCTATATGGATAAGGTTCAGTACCTTTATGGTATTGTCTCGGGCTTCGCGAGTTGGTATAAAGCCCACCTGGTCCAAGTGGATTAAATCCGTCAAGTGTGATTGTATCCGTGTAGCTATAATTTTGGTAAATAATTTCAAATCCACGTTTAATAAAGAAATTGGACGGTAATTTCCACATACCAAGGGGTCCTTATCTTCCTTAGGTATGACCGTAATATATGCTTTCAAGGCTTCGTTCTGGCACCTCATCTCCTGTCCTAGGGCATTGAATGATTGTACCATCTGCTTGCCCAATTGGGGTAGAAATAGCTTATAGTATTTATAGGTCAGCCCATCCGGGCCTGGTGCTTTACCAGGTTTGGATGTATTGATTGCCTTTTGTAATTCCTCTAACGTAATGGGTACGTCTAATTCCTTTCTAACCTGTTCTGTTAACTGTGGGATCCCTGACGTTGTTATATATTCCTCTATGTCCGGTTGTATGTGTTGTCTCGGAGGTAGGTTATATAAGGTTTGGTAAAACTTCTGAAAAGTGTCTGCTATCTGTGTAGGGGTATATACCTTCCTATTCTCTGCGTCTAAAATACAGGGTATATATGATTGTACCCGCTGTTCTCGTAGGGCTCTAGCTAGTAGTCGGCCGCATTTATCTCCCGACTCATAATAATATTTCCGGCTATGTTGCATTGCTACCTTAGCTTTATAGTGGAGCAAAGAGGTCACTTGTCTACGTAAATTACTAAGTTCAATCTCCACAGTCATGTTAGGTTTCTGTTTATGTATAGTCTCTAGGGTCTTTATCTCTGTCAGTAATTTGTTTAGTTTTGCTTCCCTATTCTTTTTGATTCTAGAGCCCTGCTTAATAAAAATCCCCCTTATTACCGCTTTATGCGCTTCCCAGATAGTCCCTGTATCCACTTCTGGTGTCGTGTTATGCTGAAAAAAAAAAAAGTGGGTCCCCCCAAATTCAATAACCAGGCCCTTCAGGTCTGGGATGGATATTAAGGGGGATCCCAGCCAAAAAAAAAAATGGCGTAGGGTCCCCCTCAAAATCCATACCAGACCCTTGAGGTCTGGTATGGATTTTAAGGGGAACCCTAGCCAAAAAAAATGGCGTGGGGTCCCCCTCAAAATCCATACCAGACCCTTATCCGAGCACGCAACCTGGCAGGCCGCAGGAAAAGAGGGGGGGACGAGAGCGCCCCCCCCTCTCGCCTGAACCGTACCAGGCCACATGCCCTCAACATTGGGAGGATGCTTTGGGGGTCTAAGACCCCAAAAGCACCTTGTCCCCATGTTGATTAGGACAAGGGCCTCTTCCCCACAACCCTGGCCGGTGGTTGTGGGGGTCTGCGGGCGGGGGGCTTATCGGAATCTGGAAGCCCCCTTTAACAAGGGGACCCCCAGATCCCGGCCCCCCCCTGTGTGAAATGGTAAGGGGGTACAAAAGTACCCCTACCATTTCACCAAAAAAGTGGCAAAAATGGTAAAAAGGACAGGAGACAGTCTTTGACAATTCCTTTATTAAAATCTTCTTTCTTCTTTCTTCATCCTTCGGATTCTTCATCTTCTCCTTCCTTCATCTTCTTCCATCTTCTTCTTCCATTTTCTTCTTCCTCCGATCCGCTTCTTCTTGCGCTGGTCTTCTCGTCCTTCTCGTCCGGCATCTTCTTCCGTCGGCGTCGGCGTCGGTGTCGGTGTCTTCTTGGGCCGCTCCGCGCAATGGGAGGCTCCCGCTGTGTGAGGCTCCACTCCATCTGACAGGTCTTTTAAAACGGAGGGCACCTGGTGACCCCGCCCCCCTCTGACATCATGGGAAAGCCATCATGGAATTCCCCATGACGTCCCTGTGCGTCAGAGGGGGCGGGGTCACCAGGTGCCCTCCATTATAAAAGACCTGTCAGACGGAGCGGAGCCTCACACAGCGGGAGCCTCCCATTGCGCGGAGCGGCCCAAGAAGAGACAGAGACACCGACGCCGACGCCGACGGAAGAAGATGCCGGACGAGAAGGACGAGAAGACCAGCGCAAGAAGAAGCGGATCGGAGGAAGAAGAAAATGGAAGAAGAAGATGGAAGAAGATGAAGGAAGGAGAAGATGAAGAAACCGAAGGATGAAGAAAGAAGAAAGAAGATTTTAATAAAGGAATTGTCAAAGACTGTCTCCTGTCCTTTTTACCATTTTTGCCACTTTTTTGGTGAAATGGTAGGGGTACTTTTGTACCCCCTTACCATTTCACACAGGGGGGGGGCCAGGATCTGGGGGTCCCCTTGTTAAAGGGGGCTTCCAGATTCCGATAAGCCCCCCGCCCGCAGACCCCCACAACCACCGGCCAGGGTTGTGGGGAAGAGGCCCTTGTCCTAATCAACATGGGGACAAGGTGCTTTTGGGGTCTTAGACCCCCAAAGCATCCTCCCAATGTTGAGGGCATGTGGCCTGGTACGGTTCAGGCGAGAGGGGGGGCCGCTCTCGTCCCCCCCTCTTTTCCTGCGGCCTGCCAGGTTGCGTGCTCGGATAAGGGTCTGGTATGGATTTTGAGGAGGACCCCACGCCATTTTTTTTGGCTAGGGTTCCCCTTAAAATCCATACCAGACCTCAAGGGTCTGGTATGGATTTTGAGGGGGGACCCTACGCCATTTTTTTTTTTTTTTTTTTGGCTGGGATCCCCCTTAATATCCATCCCAGACCTGAAGGGCCTGGTTATTGAATTTGGGGGGACCCCTACGCTTTTTTTTTTGTTTTTTATTAATGAATGACAGCTCTCTGTGTTACAGGAGCCATCAATTCATTAGCCGCGAGTGATTTAAATAGCTTTCTTCCTGCAAAAATGACACTTTTTTGCAGGGAAAGTTCTAAGCACAGGAAACCTGCCCTCCTTCACAGGCTACCTATAGACACCCCCCAGATGTGATACTGCAATGCTGTTCGATTCGAACATGGGTTCGAATCGAACACCGGGCTCATCCTTAGCTGAAAGTAATACTGTAGCTCTTTGGACACCTCTTCAACTACGGATGTATTGTCTAATAGGCTCTCATTGAGTCGCCATTGTCCCCTGTTAGTATTTGAATATTCGGTCACCTTCCACGTCAAAGTGACCGGGGCGTGGTCTGACCATGTGATATTCCCTATCTCTATTGCTCTAACTGCTGGTAGCATGTAATATGGGATAATAAATAGATCAATTCGAGAATAAACCTTATGTGGAGGGGAATAAAAGGTATAATCCCTTTCTTCAGGATGGAACAATCTCCAAGCGTCTATCAGTTGATACTTGTGTAGTGCCTGTAATACATGTTTACGGCATCCTCTAGGAGTCGAGGAGCAGCCCGTCGATGTATCTACTTTAGGTTCTAGCGCGAGATTAAAATCCCCCCCCAACATTAGCTTCCCTTCCGCGAATTCCATGAGGTCATCAAGCACGGAGCAGGCGAACTGATCTTGGCTATAGTTTGGTACGTATACTGTAGCAAATGTTACCTTAATATTCCCGATCGTACCTTTAAGAAATAGAAATCTACCTTCTTCGTCTGCTCTCATGTCTTGAAAGCTCCACGGAACTCTTCTGGAGATCAAGATTGACACCCCTCTAGTCTTGGAGTTCTTATTTGCTGCATGGTATACTGCTGTATATAGATTATTTCTTAGAGCTGGTACCTTGCCTTCTTTAAAATGTGTTTCCTGAATATAGGCTACATCCGCCCGTGCCCGTCTTAGATCTTGGAAAAGTATCCTGCGCTTCTCAGGTATATTGAGGCCTTTCACGTTCATTGATGTAATTTTCAATGATTCCATCCTCCCTCCAGGTGCCAGACACTAAAAAAAAAAAAAAAAAAAAAAAAAAAAAAAAAAAGGAAACCCCAAAGAAAAAACAAGGAGAGACTTGGGGCCCGACCCCTCCCCCTTCACCCCTCCCCCAACCAAAGGGTTTCTACAAACCCTACTGTAACTTAAGAAAAATTAACTTATCTCCCACCCTTACCTCTTATTACTTAAAGAGGTTTCTAAACTAAATCAATAAACGCTCACATACACTTTACCACTTAAGTGAGCGTAGCCCTAAGTGGGGGCGTGTCGAGTACAGGCGGGGAGGAGTTCCCTCTCCCCCTCCGATATCTAGATTACTTATTTGGTCTATTCATTCGACCCAATGACTCCAAGGGAGGCTATATATAGAGAAGAAAAGGGGAGAAAAGGGGGGGAAAAGAAAAAGGGAGTACTATCCCTTTATTATACCCCTCCGGGTATCCTATATAAACTCCCCCGGTACTGCCAAACGTAGCGGGGAGAGAGCACCAAAAAAAAAAAAAGAAAGGGGAAAAAAAAAAAAAAAAAAAGGGGGGGGGGGGAGGGAGGGGGAGCAGGTTCTGCATTTGATGGTTAGGGTTACAAGTCCATCCCTCCCCACTCTCCCCCTAGAGTGGAAGCGGAGAGGGCACGCTGCACCCCACTCCCCCCCCCCCCCCCCAGATCCCCACCTCCATCGGCCCCTCCCTCTCCCCTCTCTTGGTTATAGGTCAAAGGTCACAGGTCTTTCCCAGTCTCGTACTGGCCCAGAGCACCCATGTTCAAAGCTGTTAATAGTACTACTGATGCCCCTACGAATGTCCCCTGAGGAGAAAAAAAAAAAAAAAAAAAAAAAAAAAAAAAAAAGGGGCTCCTAACCCCTATTTACCACCCCACATTGTACGAACCCTAATCATACTAACACACCCTAATCATGTTGAACAACACAAAAAAAAAAAAAAAAAAAAAAGGGAAAAACAACTCTGTATTATATACACACATGCATATATCTTCTCATATATGATTATACCTTAATATGTACTTATATATCTCACATCTACAATACCCCCCTCCCCCCTCCCTTTTAAAGTGCAGTTATTTGTCTACCCCACCACCTATTGTGTTATATGAATCTTATGTAGGTCCATCCCCTTATGGGTATATCCCTCCCCCCGCGGGATTGGATCTGAAAGTGCCCTTTTATTATGGTACTTACGGTACTATTCAGTGATTGGAACGTGCTGGGTTTATGTGTACAGCACGCTTCAACCCGTGCCAAATCCTACAACTTCGTGCCCTATTTATTGCAATTAACTAATCACCTAGTCAGTGAGTTACTCTATAATGTCCCACTGTGGTCACACTGTGAAATTAAACAAAGAAAAAAAAAAAAAAAAAAAAAAAAAAAAAAAAAAAAAAAAAAAAAACCATACGCACCCACAACCCAAAAAAAAAAAAAAAAAAGGGCAAAGCTTCAAACCAACTCATCAGTATATACCATATCCCATTCTGCTATCCCCTTGGGGTTGTGTTCTGGGTCAGTTCCCCCCTAATGCATCTCTACGTCACACCTGCTACTATAATATGCAAGGGGGGCTTTCCATTTAAAGTCCAGCACCTGTACATCCCTCCGACATCCAGTTCAAGTTGCCCCCCCCCTCCCCCCCCCCCGGTAAGAATGCAAATAAAACTTCCAAAAAAAAAAAAAAAAAAAAAGGGGGGAAAAGGAAAAAGAGGGGCAACTCTCTCCCCAAAATGTATTATCTCTTGGGGTTTAACCCCCTCTCCCTCTCTCTCCCCTAGTCCTGGTACTCCTTCTCCCTCTCAGTCCTATCCCAGTGGCTGTCCCCGATCTTGTGTTCCTCTCCCTTCTCTGCTAGGCATAGTCTGTGGCCCTCTTCGTTGGCTCAGGGCGGAAGAATCCTGTCGGTTTATGCGCGGGAGGGGTTGCAGCCAATCTGGTACTTCTATAGGTGGGGTCCCCAAAAAGGTAAACAGTGCCGGGAGATCTGCCGTTCTATATAATGTAAACGTGGATATCCCTTTCCGAATATTTAGCGCAAACGGAAATCTCCATCTATATGTATGGCCCAACTGCTTCAATCTGTCTAATAGGGGCCGTAACATTGCTCGGCGCTGTAAGGTCGCCTTCGAGAGGTCTGGCAGGATTTTGATATCTGCCCCCTTAAAAGTGATCGTTCCCGTTTCCCAGGCTTTCCGCACAATGTCCTCTTTATAGGTGTCTCTATTAAGACGGCATATAATGTCTCGGGGTCTATTCATATTTAATATTCTGGGGCCACTTACCCTGTGCACCCGGTCGATTTCTGTTGGATCCCGATTCTCCCCGTTTAGCACGTGGTGGAATATTTCAGAGGCTATGGCCCTTAGATGTTCCGGGCCTGTAGTCTCAGGAAGGCCCCGTATCCGGACGTTCTGCCTTCGGCTTCGGTCCTCTAAATTTTCCACCTGTAGTTGGAAGTCCAATGATCTTTCTGTTTGTAGAGCCTGCATTTGCTCCACTGCCGCCATCCTCTCTTCCACCACTAGGGTCGCTGCCTCTCCTCCCGACATCCGCTCCGTGAGCTGCTGGATGTCTACACGGACCTCCCGCAGGTCTTGTTGATGTGCCTCCGTCACTCGCAGGATCAGTGCCTCGATATCCGCTCTCGTAGGGAGAGCCTCCATGTCTGCTCTCGTGGGGAGCGCCCGGATGAGTTCCCTAATCTCCAAGTCCTCCGTATGGCCGGTATGTATCTGTTTCTCCGTTATACGTTCGGAGCGTTTGTCTGCGATATCCCGTGGGGGAGTGGTGACCACGAGCTCCGTACCGATCGCAGCCCCCGTATCCCTGCTTGTATTGTCCATTCTCCCCACGGTTTCTTTTGTCCTTGCACTACGGGTCTGAACTCCTGTGAAGTACTGTTTGATATCTGTTTTAGTTGTATTGTCTGCCGGCAGTAGGTCTTTCTTAGTTGGTTTATTTTTAGCCGGGGACATGCCGCTTTCAGCTGGTCATTGGGTCTTTGGTCTCGTACGCATCGGAGGGTTAGAGCGGAGCTCTAGAGAGAGTGCACCTCACACCGCAAAAAATATATAAAAAAACATGTTTAGGCCGATACGTATTCTTCTACATATTTTTGGTAAAAAAAATCGCAATTAGCGATTATTGATTGGTTTGCCAAAAGTTATAGCGTTTACAAAATAGGGGATAGTTTTATAGCATTTTTATTAATATATTTTTTTTTACTAGTAATGGTGGCGATCAGCGATTTTTATTGTGACTGCGACATTATGGCGGACAGATCGGACATTTTTGACACATTTTTGGGACCATTGTCATTTATACAGAAATCAATGCTATTTAAATGCATTGATTCCTGTATAAATGACAGTTGTAGTGAAAGAGTTAACCACTAGGGGGAGTGGAGGGGTTATGGGCTGTGACGTGTGTGTGTTTTTTTACATTAGGGGGCGGGGCTGACGTCTGACGTCATTGATCGGCTTTCCCGATGACCGGAACAGCCAATCAATGACAGGCAGAGTAGGAAGCGCGGGGAGAGGTTTGTTTACATAAACCTCTCCCCGTTCTTCAGCTCCGTAACCCGATCGCGGGACACCAGCGGCGATCGGGTCCGCTGGTCCCACGGCCGGGGTCACGAGCGCGCCGCTGGCGGCGCGCGCGCGACCCACGGGCAGGCAAATTAAAGGGGACGTACAGGTACGTGGTTTTGCCTGCCCGTGCCATTCTGTAGACGTATATCTACATGAGGCGGTCGAGAAGCGGTTAAAGGGTCACTAAAGGAAATTTTTATTTTTTTTTTAAAACAAGCATGTTATACTTACCTCCACTGTGCAGCTCGTTTTGCACAGAGTGGCCCCGATCCTGGTTTTCTGGGGTCCCTCTGCAGCTGTCTCGGCTCCTTCCCGCAAGGTGTGGAGTGCTTGCGGGCGCTCTCCCGTGATACAGCTGGCGCCGTAGCTGCTCACTGTATCACTCGGCCCCCGCCCCCAGGCGCACCGTGTCATTGGATGTGATTGACAGCAGCACGAGCCAATCAACGGCCAGGGTGAGCGGGGAAGAGGACGTCGGGGTGAGTGGGACTTTCAAGAGGTCAGGTAAGTAAAATGAGGGGGATGGGGGGCCGGCATTGTCAGATGTTTTTTCACCTTATAGCATAGAATGCATTAAGGTGAAAAAACTTTTACCTTTACAACCCCTTTAACTGATCTTTTTTTGTTGTATAATTCTCCTTTAAGAGGGTGTGGCAGGGGGCATGTCCTATGCCTGCATTTTTGCTAATAGGTGTCCCTCGTTCCTATCTCTGAATGTTGGGAGGTATGGCAGTAAGTCAGTGGTCCCAGGTGAAAGCAGGTGATGTGTGATCCCCCAGGTCACAGTGTCTAAGGGCCAGCTATTTTTTAAAAGAGCTCCTGATGGACCCCAGCTCGCAACTCCAGGGTTCACCATACTCAAGACTAGGGACTTGGTGACGAGTTGGTACTAGAAAGTGGGTCAGAGGTAGAAAGGTATGTTGTACAATGCCGTGATAGTCCAGAAAACAAATCTGATTACGGACACCATAGTGAAGATAGAAGTCAGATTACAGGTCCAACATTGGACTTGAGTAACCTGGAATGAATGTAGAACTAAAGGTAAAACTTATTTTTTTTTATTTGGATGGAATACAGGAGGGTTATAGCCCATGTCAGTTTTTTTTTTTTCATCTGGCGATTTCCCTTCACTTCCTGTCCTACAGCCAAACCAGGAAGTGAGAAGAAATCCCTCCAAAGTGTGGGAACTCCTGGTTGTCATCAGGGTATCTGTGCCCCCATTGGAATATTTCCCTTCTATTATATTTATGGGACAACACAAAATTTGGGATTTTCTTTTAGTTTCACTTTTGATCATAATGATGACATGACATAGAGAGAGGGAATCTCCCTAATGGGGGCACAGACAGCAATAAAAAACCCGGCAGGAGTTCTAATCTCTTTCCACCCTACCCAAAAAAAAAAAAGGTTTTGCCTTTAGTTATAGTTGAAACCGAGGGTCAGGGCATATAGCAGACAGAAAAAGACAGAAACAAAGCCAAGGGTCAGGGCAGGTAGCAGACTCAAAAAGACAGGAACAAACCCAAGGGTTTAGGGCAGGTAGCAGACTCAAAAAGACAGGAACAAAGCCAAGAGTTAAGGGCAGGTAGCAGACTCAAAAAGACAGGAACAAAGCCAAGGGTCAGGGCAGGTAGCAGACTCAAAATGACAGGAACAAAGCCAAGGGTCAGGGCAGGTAGCAGACTCAAAAAGACAGGAACAAAGCCAAGGGTCAGTGCAGGTAGCAGACTCAAAAAGACAGGAACAGAGCCAAGGGTCAGGGCAGGTAGCAGACTCAAAAAGACAGGAACAAAGCCAAGGGTCAGGGCAGGTATCAGACTCAAATAGACAGGAACAATACCAAGGGTCAGGGCAGGTAGCAGACTCAAATAGACAGGAACAATACCAAGGGTCAGGGCAGGTAGCAGACTCAAAAAGACAGGAACAAAGCCAAGGGTCAGGGCAGGTAACAGACTCAAAAAGACAGGAACAATGCCAAGGGTCAGGGCAGGTAGCAGACTCAAAAAGACAGGAACAAAGACAAGGGTTTAGGGCAGGTAGCAGACTCAAAAAGACAGGAACAAAGCCAAGGGTTTAGGGAAGGTAGCAGACAGAAAAAGACAGAAACAAAGCCAAGGGTCAGGGCAGGTAGCAGGCTCAAAAAGACAGGAACAAACCCAAGGGTTTAGGGCAGGTAGCAGACTCAAAAAGACAGGAACAAAGCTAAGGGTCAGGGCAGGTAGCAGACTCAAAAAGACAGGAACAAAGCCAAGAGTTAAGGGCAGGTAGCAGACTCAAAATGACAGGAACAAAGCCAAGGGTCAGGGCAGGTAGCAGACCCAAAAAGACAGGAACAAAGCCAAGGGTCAGTGCAGGTAGCAGACTCAAAAAGACAGGAACAATGCCAAGGGTCAGGACAGGTAGCAGACTCAAAAAGACAGGGACAAAGCCAAGGGTCAGGACAGGTAACAGACTCAAAAAGACAGGAACAATGCCAAGGGTCAGGGCAGGTAGCAGACTCAAAAAGACAGGAACAGAGCCAAGGGTCAGGGCAGGTAGCAGACTCAAAAAGACAGAAACAATGCCAAGGGTCAGGGCAGGTAGCAGACTCAAATAGACAGGAACAATACCAAGGGTCAGGGCAGGTAGCAGACTCAACAAGACAGGAACAATGCCAAGGGTCAGGGCAGGTAGCAGACTCAAAAAGACAGGAACAGAGCCAAGGGTCAGGGCAGGTAGCAGACTCAAAAAGACAAGAACAATGCCAAGGGTCAGGGCAGGTAGCAGACTCAAATAGACAGGAACAATACCAAGGCTCAGGGCAGGTAGCAGACTCAAAAAGACAGGAACAAAGCCAAGGGTCAGGGCAGGTAACAGACTCAAAAAGACAGAAACAATGCCAAGGGTCAGGGCAGGTAGCAGACTCAAAAAGACAGGAACAAAGCCAAGGGTTTAGGGCAGGTAGCAGACTCAAAAAGACAGGAACAAAGCCAAGTGTCAGGGCAGGTAGCAGACTCAAAAAGACAGGAACAAAGCCAAGGGTCAGTGCAGGTAGCAGACTCAAAAAGACAGGAACAATGCCAAGGGTCAGGGCAGGTAGCAGACTCAAAAAGACAGGAACAATGCCAAGGGTCAGGGCAGGTAGCAGACTCAAATAGACAGGAACAATACCAAGGGTCAGGGCAGGTAGCAGACTCAAAAAGACAGGAACAAAGCCAAGGGTCAGGGCAGGTAACAGACTCAAAAAGACAGGAACAATGCCAAGGGTCAGGGCAGGTAGCAGACTCAAAAAGACAGGAACAAAGCCAAGGGTTTAGGGCAGGTAGCAGACTCAAAAAGACAGGAACAAAGCCAAGTGTCAGGGCAGGTAGCAGACTCAAAAAGACAGGAACAAAGCCAAGGGTCAGTGCAGGTAGCAAACTCAAAAAGACAGGAACAATGCCAAGGGTCAGGGCAGGTAGCAGATTCAAAAAGACAGGAACAAAGCCAAGGGTCAGGGTCAGGGCAGGTAGCAGATTCAAAAAGCTTTGCCAAAATCGTGCTGTGCTCAGTCGATATGATGTGAACAGGCACCATTGAAAACAATGTGATTTCCATTGTCATGCAATTCTTTGCGACTCACATTGCATCTAAATTGGCACTATTGTGAACGGAGTCTGAAGCCAAGGGTCAGGGCAGATAGCAGACTCAGATAGCCAGGAATGATACCAGAAGTCTGCACATGGGAATCAGGGATGAGCTTAAAGTTTGGTCCTAACACAGGTCCCGCTATTATACATGACATTATATATGACAGCATCCGCTGTCAATGGTTGTTAAGGACACGAGCGGGTGCAGGCAAAACCAGTGGCGTCACCGACCTCATTCAATTAAGAATGCAAAACACGAAAAAGACTTAATCTCCACCTTCTAAATTTATTTGTAATCATTAATTTTCATTTTTAGTTCATAATATAGAAAAGATGTCACACAGGACCACACACCTACAAGGGCATCAACACAGTGACAGGGGGCTTCTTTTTATGTTTGCAACTTTCATAATGTTTAAAGCATGTTTAACATATGTCCCTTTCCTAGTTCAGGGGATTGAATGTTGGGATGTATACTTCTCTTTTATGTATTTGCAGTGAATAGCCCCTCCTATATGCTGTATACATTGCTATATCCTGCTAGATAAAAATTAATGAGCAGCTTACAGTTTCTCTCTATACTGCATAGACTCAATATCATTGTCCAGGGCTCGTATGTTGTCTACCAACCAACAAGTGGTAGCTTTAATCTGAAGCTTTTCACATCAGACTTTTTTTTTGTGACTTTCAAGAAAAGTTGGTAAAAAAAATTATGAAGGGGCCATATCTCACAGAAGAAGGGATCAGAATCTATTATTATTTATAATAATTTATTAATTTATTTGTGTGACTTAAGCATTTGTTGCTATGGGTTACTGTACAGCAAAGATCTTTGCAGTGTTTTATAAAAGCTCTGTATTGCTTAGTGACATCTGCATTCCACAGTGGAACGCCCACAGCCCAATCTGAATAGCTACAGACACAGCAGCCAGGAGGCCTGACTCACCTCCTGGCAGCCACTCGCTCCACTGATGCCATGTGCTACTGGTATCAGCGGGTCTATACTAAGATCTCTGCCACTCAGAAATGATGAGAAAATATAAACTATCAGATTCCGGATATCCATATCTGCATTTAACCACTTGCTGACCGCTGTTGGCATAAATACGTCGGCAGAATGGCACGGCTGGGCAAAGTAACGTACCCGTACGTTACTTCTAAATTCCCGCCGTGCGCGCACATGCCGGCGGCGCCGTGCACCTGCTGTGAGCTCCGTGACCGTGCCCGCGGTACCTGCGGACTCGATCGCCGTGGGGATACCCGCGATCGTGTCACAGAGCACAAGAACGGGGAGATGCCGATGTAAACAGTATCTCCCCATTCTGCCTAATGACAGGACACTGATCATCTGCTCCCTGTCACCCAGACAGTTAGAAACACTCCCCTAGAGAAGAGAGGGGTAAATGGACAGCATTGAAGGAATTTAAAGACACATGGAGATATGCTGAGGAGATTACATGATAAACATTTTCGCTTAGAAGTGCAGATAACAGGAAAAAAAAAAACAAGGATAACTAACGGCCCATCTAAATAAAAAAAAAAAAAAGGATTGCAAGGTGGGGAGGGGGGGGGGGGGGGGGGGGTAAGGGGGGGGGGGACGAAAAATGTTATGTAATAAATTTATAAATGAAAAGATAAATACCACAAATGATGTGACTTAAAGAAAGAGACGGAAATTAACGTTAAGTTGAATAAAAGTCTCTTTAATGCTCGCTGAGGTGAAAAAAAAAAAAAGAAACACTCCCCTAGGACACACTTAACCCCTCCCCGCCCCCTAGTGATTAACCCCTTCACTGCAGTGACATTTTTACAGTAATCAATGCAATTTTATAGCATTGATCGCTGTATTAATGCCAATGGTCTCAAAAATGTGTCAAAATTGTCTGATGTGTCCGCCATAATGTCGCAGTCATGATAAAAAAATCTCTGATCGCCGCCATTACTAGTAAAAAAAAAAAATTATTAATAAAAATGCCATAAAACTATCCCCTATATTGTAAACGCTATAACTTTTGTGCAAACCAATCAATAAACACTTACTTATTGTGATTTTTTTTTTACCAAAAATATGTAGAAGAATACGTATCGGCCTAAACTGAGGAAAAAAAAAATGTTTTTTTATATATTTTTGGGGGATATTTATTATAGCAAAAAGTAAAAAATAATGTGTTTTTTTCAAAATTGTTGCTATTTTTTTGTTTATAGTGCAAAAAATAAAAACCGCAGAGTTGATCAAATACCACCAAAAGAAAGCTCTATTTGTGGGAAAAAAAGGTAGTCAATTTTGTTTGGGAGCCACGTCACACGACCGCGCAATTGTCAGTTAAAGCGACGCAGTGCCGAATCGCAAAAAGTGCTCTGGTCAGGAAGGGAGTAAATCCTTCCGGGGCTGAAGTGGTTAATCAAGTGGTATTATAACAGCATTAAGGCATTTTCATAAGGGAGGCAGAATTTACGGCCCCTCTGAAAAGCAATCTGTGCAGAATTGCTTCCCATTGGTGGCCGACCGGTGGATTGCAGGAGTACAGTAGGCAATACTGCCACTTCCTAAATGCCTGTTTTGTTTTTTGTCAATCCCAAGGGAGATTCAATTCATTTGGTGGAGGGGGGATTATGGTGTGGTGTTGTTTTTCAGGGGTTGGGATTGGCCCCTTAGTTCCAGTGACGGGAACTCTTAAAGCGTCAGCATACCAAGACATTTTGGACAATTTCATGCTCCCAACTTTGTGGGAACAGCTTGGGGATGGCCCCTTTCTGTTCCAACATGACTGCGCACCAGTGCACAAAGCAAGGTCCATAAAGACATGGATGAGCGAGGAACTTGACTGGCCTGTACAGAGTCCTGACCTCAACCCGATAGAACACCTGTGGGATGAATTAGAGCGGAGACTGTCAGTCGGGCCTTTTCGATCAACATCAGTGCCTGACCACACAAATGCGTTTCTGGAAAAATGGTCAATTATTTCCATAGACACACTCCTAAACCTTGTGGACAGCCTTCCCAGAAGAGTTTAAGCTGTTATAGCTGCAAAGGGTGGGCCAACTCAATATTGAACCCTACGGACTAAGACTGGGATGCCATTAAAGTTCATGTGCGTGTAAAGGCAGGTGTCCCAATACTTTTGGTAATAGAGTGTATATATATATATATAAAACAAGCAGGACTCGCTGATTCCTCCTTTATTGTAACTGTGCTGTCTGCCCTCATGTTGTAAAGTGCTGCATATTATTATTATTATTATTATTATTAATAATAATAATAATAATAATAATAATAATAATAATACATTATATATATAGATATCTATAGATATTATACTGTGTATAGAGATCTATATCTATCTATCTATCTATCTATCTATCTATCTATATAGATACTATATTTATATATAAATATTATTATTATTGTTGTTTGTTATTATTATTATTTTTCCATTTGTTTGCTGCTTTCTCCAGGGGTGCTTTGGATTGCTAGTTAAAAACTTTTTTGATTGTCCATCTACCTATACAGTAATGATAAGTGTCAGTAATGATAAGTGTATTGGCCAAACTACAGGAGTAATAGACGCAAAGTAAGGCAGGTCTTTGATATCCTTTTGTTACCTCCTCCTAGCATACCAAAAATAATTTGAAATAATTCTGTAGCAAAAAAACAGGAAAAATAAAAAAAGTCTGGAGATGCCGGGGATTGAACCCGGGACCTCACACATGCGAAGCGCGCGCTCTACCACTGAGCTACATCCCCCAGCTGACTGCGTCAATCGCGCTAACACAATAGGAAGTGTCTCTATCTCTCACATGCAGGCTGCTGAATTTTGCTGATTTTCTGTCCTTTGCCCTTCCTCAAAGCCTTTTGTTCTTGCTTTGAAATAAAAAAAAGAAACTGAATGAAAACACAAGTGTTTTATATGAAAATAAATGAATATACTTCTAGTGGTATCAAAATTCACTTTAAAAAAGTAGAAAATTATTTGGAATTTTTTAAAGTTCAGGGAGAGGAAAGAAAATGAAGCTTGCATTGGCCGGGAATCGAACCCGGGCCTCCCGCGTGGCAGGCGAGAATTCTACCACTGAACCACCAATGCTTCACATGTCTCTTTCCCCTCTACTGATATAGATAATGTTACATAGACAGGGACGTATTTTTGTATGCACATAGGTTGTACTTTTCTTTATTTTATTTTGATAAACAATATAAAGTATCCGTCTCTTAGCCTGAGTTCTGCTCCTAGAAATTGCTGCTGCTCAGTTTCTGTGCAGATCTTAGTTGATCTTGTTGCTGTGAATATACAGGAAATGGTTTTAGAAATATATCTGATACAATAATACTTAATAGACATGTGCACAACAAAAAAAATTGTTTATTTTCGTTTCGTTTTTTTTTCGTTTCCGTTGATTCGTAACGATTCGTAAATTCGTACGTCGTTGGTGCTCGTATTCGTAACCATTCGTAAATTCGTAAGTCGTCGGTGTTCGCATTCGTAACGATTCGTATTTTCGTTAGAGTTATTTTTTCGTTGATTCGTTTTTCCATTAGTTTAATTTTCGTTTATTCGAAATTTGGACGCATTTGTATTTATTCGTACATTCGTAACATTCGTAACATTCGTAGATTCGTAATCGGAGCATAATTCATAATTTTATGTAATGTGTATGCCATTATTACATTTTAAGAGACACGGAAAATTACGAATCGAAAAAAAAGTTACGAATTTTTTCGTTCAATCCATTCGAAGCACGTTAAGCAGCGCCATTGTAAGAGACACGTAAAATTACGAATCGAAAAAAAAGTTACGAATGTACGAATTTTTTCGTTCAATCCATTCAAAGCACGTTAAGCAGCGTCATTGTAAGAGACACGGAAAATTACGAATCGAAAAAATAAAAAATAATACCGATTGTACGAATTTTTTCGTTCAATCCATTCGAGGCACGTTAAGCAGCACCATTGTAAGGGACACGGAAAATTACCA
>CM053031.1:50562766-50638930 GCA_028564925.1 Lithobates sylvaticus | reverse complement strand
TGTGCTCGTAGCACATTATGCCTTTACTTTGCAGGAAGAAAAAAAAAAAAAACAGTTTACTTCCTCTTTAACCACTTTAAGACCAGCCTCGTTTTGGATTTTAGGTGTTTACAAACAGGTTTTTTTGCTAGAAAAAAAAAAAACTTAGAACCCCCAAACATTATATATTGTTTTTTTTCTAACACCCTAGAGAATAAAATGGCGGTCGTTGCAATACTTTTTTTACACCATATTTGCGCAGCGGTCTTACAAGCGCACTTTTTTTTTGGAAAAAATTCACTTTTTTTTGAATAAAAAAAATAAGACAACAGTAAAGTTAGTCCAATTTTTTTATATATTGTGAAAGATAATGTTACGCCGAGTAAATTGATACCCAACATATCACGCTTCAAAATTGCGGCCGCTCGTGGAATGGCATCAAACTTTTACCCTCAAAAATCTCCATAGGTGACGTTTAAAAAATTCTACAGGTTGCATATTTTGAGTTACAGAGGAGGTCTACCGCTATAATTATTGCTCTCGCTCTACCGATCGCGGCGATACCTCACATGTGTGGTTTGACCACCGTTTTCATATGCGGGCGCTACTCACGTATGCGTTCGCTTCTGGACGCGAGCTCGTCGGGACGGGGCGCTTTAAAAAAAAAAAAAATTTATTATTTATTTTTCTTGATTATATATTTATTTTTACACAGTTTAAAAAAAAAAAATGGCTCAATTTATTCCTATTACAAGGAATGTAAACATCCCTTGTAATAGAAAAAAAGCAGGACAGGTCCTCTTAAATATGAGATCTGGGGGTCAAAAAGTCCTCAGATCTCATATTTGGACTTAAATGCAAAAAAAAAAAAAAAAAAAAAAAAATGTAATTTAAAAAAATGACATTTGGAAAATGTTCCTTTAAGAGGTATGGGCGGAAGTGACAATTTGACGTCGCTTCCGCCCTGCTATGGTATAGAGATGGGTGGCGGCCATCTTAGCCTCGCTTGTCTCCATACCCAGCACGGAGGAGGACCCGATCGCTTCCGCCGCTGCCGACGGCTCCGGTAAGCGGCGGAAGGCTCGGGAGAGCGGCGGGAGGGGGGCACCTCTCCCGCCGCCGATAACGGTGATCTCGCGGCGAACCCGCCGCAGAGACCACCATTATATTAAACAAGACCGCCTCCTGTAAAGATGGATATCTCGGTTGTGGCAGCAGCTGCTGCCGTTACCAAGATATCCCTCTTCAAAGTGCCGGTGTTCTATCACCAAGTGTCCGGCTGTCACTAGGTGTCCGAAGTGTGCAGCGCATGCGTAGTACGGATCAAGAAGATTTTCGGAAATTGTCAGAAGATGAACGGCGCCTGCGCTGTGAGTCGAGGTGAAGCCCCCCCACCATCCAAGCGGACATAGGGTTAGTCAAACTTAGAGGGCCGCTCGCCACGCTTCGGGCACGGCCTCGCTGCACTCGGCTCTTTTATATTCTAGCTCTATGTCCACTGGGATGGTGGGGCTTGAAAGTGGACTCACGGCGCAGGCGCCGTTCATCCTCTGCAATTTTCGGAATCAGGGTGTCCTGTGTACTGCACATGCGCAGTACACCTCGGACACTTCGTGATGGGGGTCGGATAATGATACAACACCGGCGTAAATGTACAGGAGGTGGGGCTTAAGTGGTTTAATGCGCGTTTAGGCATTTAGGTAGATGGATATCTCGGTTGTGGCAGTAGCTGCTGCCGTTACCGAGATATCCCTCTTCAAACACAGGACGTATATAGTCGTGTGCCGCTCGGAAAGTGGTTAAGGAAGAATAATTAGGGCTAGTTTACACTTGCTCCAAAACATGACTTCGGACACGCTTTCTTAAAGCTCTCTGAACGCTCCTGTCAGTAAATAAAATGGTTAGCTTACAGTCCTTGCTTTTGCTTGGTGCTTCGATGAGGCTTGGTGGGGCTTCAAGCGAGCTTTGCCATAGACTTCTATGGAGACTTTGAAGATGCTTTGAAGCACCACTGAAGCTACATGGGGTATAATTTTTGAAGCAAAGCAAAAGCAAAGTGTAAACAGGACTAACCATTTTATTTAGTGACAGGAGCTTTGACTAGAGTTCAGAGAGCTTTAACAAAGCCTGCCCGAAGCCTTGCTTAAGCCGAAGCGAGTGTAAATGAACCCTGATGCTGCGTACACACGATCGGAAATTCGGCCAGCAAAAGACCGATGAGACCTTTTTGTCGGAAAATGCGTCCATGTGTAGGCTCCATTAGAACTGGCCGAATTTCCGCCAGCAAAGGTTTGAGAGCAGGATCTCAATTTTTCCGACGGAAAAAGTTTCTATCGGAAATTCTGATCGCCTGTGGCAATTCCGATACGTAAAATTACGACACATGCTCGGAAACAATTCAACGCATGTTTGGAAGCATTGAACTTCATTTTTCCCCGCTCGTCGTAGTGTTGTACGTCACCACGTTCGTGACGGTCAGAATTTGGTGTGACCGCGTGTAGGCAACACAAGCTTGAGCAGAATTCCATCGGAAAAAACATCCAAGGCTTTTCCGATGAGAATTCTGATTGTGTGTACGCGGGGCTCATGCACACTGCAGCTCAAAGAAGCGGCTTTTCAGCTCTTATTTTTGGAAACTCCCCTCCATGTGTCCATGCACACTATGGCTTTTTCAGGCATATGCTCATACAGGCAGAAAAACCCCCCACCAAACTCACGTTTTTGAGAGGAGATAGTGCTCCAAAGAGCTCAAAAAGCGCAAAAGAAATGTGTTCCAGCTTTTTGTTTTGTTTATACAGTAGTTAATAAAATACTATCTAGGAGGGTTTGTGAAAAATAAACGCTTATGCTCAAAAAAGCTCAAAGAAGCTCAAAAGGAGCTTGAAGAAGCTCAATAAAAAAAAATGCAGCACAAAAAAAGCACAAGCTTCTTCAAGCTGAGATAAAAGCTCAAATGCCTGTAAAAGCAGCTTTTTAGCTGCAGTGTGCATGAGCCCTTAGGGTAGCTGGACTGCCCACTGTATATACCATATACGTCACAAGTCACACGTCACAAGTTTGACATTATATATGGGGTTATGGCAGCAGATAGCTGCCATAACCCCGGTATATGTTTATACAGCAGGCAATCCTCTTGCAAATTAAAGTGGTTCCGGCGGCAGATTTGCCAAGTGATCACTTATATGGGCGATGGGAGAGGCTCTGTCCTGCTTATTTCTATTATAAAAGGATGTTTACATTCCTTGTAATACGAATAACAGTGAAAAAAAAAACATTTAAAAAAAAGGGACAGTGTACAAATAAAAAGTAAAATAAATAAGAACATTTTTTTTAAAAAACTCCCTGTCGTAGAAGCGAACGCCCACATATGTAAACAGTCACGCCCACATATGTAAACAGTGTGTAAAAAAACACACATGGGAGGTATCCACAAGAACATTAGAGAGAGAGCAATAATTCTAGCACTAGACCTCCTCTGTAACTCTAAACAGGTGAAATATTAAAGTGTCGCCTATGGAGATTTTGAAGTACTGTAGTTTGTCACCATTCCACGAGCGGGCGCAATTTTAAAGCGTGACATGTTGGGTATCATTATACTCAGCGTAACATCATCGTTCACAATATACAAAAAAAATGGGCTAACTTTATTGTTTTCTTTTTTTTAAAGTTTATTTTTTCCCCAAAAAAATGCATTTGTAAGACCGTTGCGCAAATACGGTGTGACAAAGTAGTGCAATGATCTCCATTTTATTCTCTAGGGTCTCTTCTAAGAAAATATATCTAAATGTTTGGGTGTTCGAAGTAATTTTCTAGCAAAAAAATACTGATCTTAACTTGTAAACAACAAATGTCAGAAATAGGCCTGGTCCTTAAAGTGGTGTTGCCACCAAAAAAAAAAATAATTGGCTTAAAAATCATAAAAAAAATAATAATTGGAAAAAAAAATGTTTTTACTCACCTCTAAATGCCTGTTGCTAGGGGGCCCCTCGTAGTCTGCCACCTTCAGTGCCCGGGCACTGACATCACTTCCCCTCTGCGCTGCACAGTCATCTGGGATCTGTCACGTGTCCCAGATGACTGAGCGCCGAATCACAGCGCACAGGGGGGGCCTCGTTCCCCCCGCATCGCTGGACCCTGGGACAGGTAAGTGTCCGATTATTAAAAGTCAGCAGCTGCAGTATTTTAAAAAAAATAAATTTTTGTGGGCCCTCCTGTTTAAGTGGTTAACAATCCTATTTCCAGTCCAATCAATGACATTGACTAAAGCTGCCCATACAAGGAAGGTTCTCAGCCAGAAGGCTGGGCAAAAAAAGAAACTCAACCACCTTCCTTATCCAGACATCGGTGTGGGCGGGGCATTCCCTACTGCTGTGTCATTGTATTCTGACAGCGGGGAGACTTCCCCACCTCCCTGCCATCAGAGTACACAGATCAGCACAGCGCAGTCCACATAGATTGACTTCCTATGAGCAGGAACAACCAACCATACATGGATTGAAATTTGTCGGGTTCCTGCTGAACTTCAATCCATGTATGGCTGGTTTATATATGGATAAGTGTTCATACAAGGGCACTGGTGTCACCAGCTTCCCACCCCTTTGTGTTACATGTGCTGCAGGACAGGGACTGACTGGTATAGAATATAGAATGAAGTAGAAGTTTGGATAGAGGTGACTTTGGAGGACACCCGACCTCATCTCTACATCAACGTCTCGCAGTGCTTTGCAACAAGACCAGTGTTAGTTTTTGGCATTTCCATAAAGTAAAATAAAGAAATAAAATGTAAACAGTTTGATGCATCCCAATGACGTATCACAACCGCCCAGCAGGCGCTGGTTATACAGAATGTAACGCATGCCGCTGGTGTGAAGGGGCCCCAATATACAGAATTGAACATAACGCACCCATGCTGGTATGAAGGGGCCCCAATATACAGAACATAATGCATGCTGGCTGGTATGAAGGGGCCCCAATATACAGAATGTAATGCTCACCCGCTGGTGTGAAGGGGCCCCAATATACAGAACATAACGTATGCCGGCTGGTGTGAAGGGGCCCTAATATACAGAATGTAATGCACACCCGCTGGTGTGATGGGGCCCCAATATACAGAATGTAATGCACACCCGCTGGTGTGAAGGGGCCCCAATATACAGAACATAACGTATGCTGGCTGGTGTGAAGTGGCCCTAATATACAGAACATAACGCACCCATGCTGGTTTGAAGGGGCCCCAACATAACGCACGCCCGCTGGTGTGACGGGGCCCCAATATACAGGACATAACGCACCCATGCTGGTATGAAGGGGCCCCAACATACAGAATGTAACGCACGCCCGCTGGTGTGACGGGGCCCCAATATACAGAACATAACGCACCCATGCTGGTATGAAGGGGCCCCAATATACAGAATGTAACGCACGCCTGCTGGTGTGATGGGGCCCCAATATACAGAACATAACGCACCCATGCTGGTATGAAGGGGCCCCAATATACAGAATGTAACGCACGCCCGCTGATGTGACGGGCCCCAATATACAGAATGTAATGCACGCCCGCTGGTGTGATGGGGCCCCAATATACAGAACATAATACCCATGCTGGTGTGACAGGGCCCCAATATACAGAATGTAACGGACGCCCGCTGGTGTGAAGGGGCCCCAATATACAGAATGTAACGCACGCCCGCTGGTGTGAAGGGGCCCCAATATACAGAATGTAACGCACGCCCGCTGGTGTGAAGTGGCCCCAATATACAGAACATAACGCACCCATATTGGTGTGAAGGGGCCCCAATATACAGAATGTAGCGCACGCCCGCTGGTGTGACGGGGCCCCAATATACAGAACATAACGCACGCCTGCTGGTGTAAAGGGGCCCCAATATACAGAACATAACGCACCCATGCTGGTATGAAGGGGCCCCAATATACAGAATGTAATGCACGCCCGCTGGTGTGAAGGGGCCCCAATATACAGAGCATAATGTATGCTGGCTGGTGTGATGGGGCCCCAATATATAGAACATAACGCACCCATGCTGGTGGGAAGGGGCCCCAATATACAGAATGTAACGCACGCCCGCTGGTGTGATGGGGCCCCAATATACAGAATGTAATGCACGCCCGCTGGTGTGATGGGGCCCCAATATACAGAACATAATGTATGCTGGCTGGTGTGATGGGGCCCCAATATATAGAACATAACGCACCCATGCTGGTGTGAAGGGGCCCCGATATACAGAATGTAACGCATGCCCACTGATGTGAAGTGGCCCCAATATACAGAACATAATACCCATGCTGGTGTGACAGGGCCCCAATATACAGAATGTAACGGACGCCCGCTGGTGTGAAGGGGCCCCAATATACAGAACATAACGCACCCATGTTGGTGTGAAGGGGCCCCAATATACAGAATGTAACGCACGCCGGCTGGTGTGAAGGGGCCCCAATTGAAGTTCCTCTTGGTGTACCCTCTAATGACGGACAGTCTGTGGCCCCCCTCAGCCCCCATCTCGGGCCCCAGACTGTAATTGAGGAATTCCCATCACTTACACAATCCTCCATGGATGAGTCACACTTCCTCCACACCTCGCCACATGTGGAACGCGTGTTCCTCTCATGCTCAGCGACACAGGAGGACACGCCGCAATTTAACCCTCACCGTACCACAGATCTATTACTCATCTATAGAAAATAATCAGAACAGGGCTTTATATCCAATATATCCCACCTATGTGTTCATTAACCTTGCAATGCAATTATCCCTTATATATCATCTGGGTATTCAGATAAAGCAGTTTCCTTCTAGATGGGATCTGTCACCCTGACTGACAGCTCAGCCTGCAAAGAGGTTCTGCAGCAGCAGCAGTGTACAATATATCCCCAGGACCTGGCAGTGTATGAAGGATGGAGGGGACACCGGTACTTACCGAACGTTAGATATTGGCTCCTCCTCCTCAGCAGTCCCGGTCAGGCTCAGCACCGGCTCGTATCTCCTGTCCCCGGACCCCGGTCTCTATGGACACAACACACACATCACACTGATCAGGAGGGCCCAGCATCCAAACACGGAAGTAACTCAGGACACAGGGCTTGCCTGACATCCGTGCCAGCCAATCCGCGGCCAGAGCTCCTCTGCCGACAGCCAATCCCGAGCAGAAGCGATGGCCCGCCTCCTTGTATATTTACATTTTACAATGTTGCACAGCGTGAGGAAACTCGCTGTTCCCGGTGTGAGAGGCGGCTATTGCCGGAATAGGCAAGCCAGAACTCTACCGGGATTTCCTCACACAGTGCCTGGAGGAAGAATGTTAATCTTATAGAGAATACATGAGTTCATAGCAGCCAATTGCCTGACTAACCTGACTGCAGTCTCTTGGTTGCTATGGGTTACAGTGTTCTGTCAAAAACTCAAACTACTTAACTTCTGGTTTCTTTAACCAATTAAAGTGGAGGGCCAACCTGAAAAAAAAAAATTTAAAAAAATGTTAATAAAAATTTAAAATAACATTTTTTTTTTTTTTTACTTACCAGAAAAGGCTGTTGCTAGGCAGATTGTCCTAATCTGCCTCTTCCTGTTCCGCGGCGCTGTTCTCTATTCTACTCCGAGCGCCGTCTTCTAGTGAATGGGGCGCGGTGTGTTATGGGAACTGTGTCCCACAACACATCGCGTTCTCCATTCACAAAGTGCTGAGCGACGACTCGTGCATGCGCAGTAAGAAACGGGCAGCGAGCGTTTCCCTTACTGAGGATGGCAGCGCTGGGGCCGGAGCGCCGAGGGACATCTCAGCCTCCACGACCGACATCGCGGGCGCCCTGGAAGGGTAAGTGTACTTATTAAAAGTCAGCAGCTACCCTTTTTTAGCTGCTGACTTTTAATTTTATTTATTTTTTGCTGAACCACCGCTTTAAGGACCGGGCCTCTTTTTAAAATTTGTTGTTTACAAGTTAGAAAAATGTTTTTTTTTTTTTTGCTAGAAAATTATTTAGAACCCCCAAACATTATACGTTTTTTTTTCTAACACCCTAGATAATAAAATGGCGGGCGTTGCAAAACTTCATGTCACACCGTATTTGCGCAGCGGTCTTACAATCACACTTTTTTTAATAAAAAAATAGGACAACAGTAAAGTTAGCCCAATTTTTTTTATTTATATTGTAAAAGATAATGTTATGCCGAGTAAATTGATACCCAACATCTCACGCTTCAAAATTGCGCCCGCTCATGGAATGGCCACAAAATTTTACTCATAAAAATCTCCATAGGCGACGTTTAAAAAAAATTCTACAGGTTGCATGTTTTGAGTTACAGAGGAGGTCTAGAGCTAGAATTATTGCTCTCGCTCTAGCGATCGCGGTGATACCTCACATGTGTCGTTTGAACACCGTTCTCATATGCGGGCGCTACTCACGTATGCGTTTGCTTCTGCACACGAGCTCGGCGAGATGGGGCACTATAAAAAAAAAAAAAAAAATCTTATTTATTTTACCTTTTTTTTTTTTTACCTTTTTATTTTTACACAGTTTAAAAAAAAAAAAAATTGTGTCACTTCTATTCCTATTACAAGGAATGTAAACATCCCTTGTAATAGAAAAAAAAAAGCATGACAGGACCTCTTAAATATGAGATCTGGAGTCAAAAAGACCTCAGATCTCATATTTACACTAAAATGCAATAAAAATAAAAATTGTCATTTAAAAAAATTATTTAAAAAAAATGTCCCTTTAAGAGCTATGGGCGGAAGTGACGATTTGACGTCGCTTCCGCCCTGCAATGTCATGGAGACGGGTGGGGGCCATCTTCCCCTCACTCGTCTCCATGCCCAGCCACAGAGAGGACCGGATCGCCTCCGCTGCTGCCGATGGCTCCGGTAGGCTGCGGAGGGCACCGTAGCGCAGCAGGAGGGGGGGGCCCACTCCCGCCACCGATAAAAGTGATCTTGCGGCGATTCGCCGCGGAGACCTCTTTTATTTTGTAGCGGACCGCTGAAATCAATGGGCAGCGCCGCCGAACTGCCGGCTTCGTGGGCGGTTTTAACCCTTTTTCGGCTGCTAGCGGGGGTTAGAAGTGCCTGCTAGCGGCTGAAAAGCGCTGCAAAAACGACGGTAAATCGCTGCTAAAAATAGCGGTGCTTTACCACTGACACCTGGGTGCTGGCAGTGTGAAAGCGCCCTTAGTCGGATTTTAGTCATCTGAATTGTTTTAGTTTTAGTCATATTTTAGTCAACTAAAATCATAAGGGTTTAGTTAAATTGTATTGCAATATTTAAGCATTTCTCTCGACTTTGTAAACAAATTATATTATATACTCCCGGAGTAAAAATCTAATAACATGTTAATATTTATAGTATTAGGTTTTGAACACGCATTACAGATACAGATTTAGCTGTTGCGATATATATAACGTCTTTATAAATAAAACCAAGTTTCATAAACAAAAATATTGCTTTTTACCAAACAGAAGTTTTAAATATATAAAACAAAAACAGAAAACTGGAAACTCAATTGGTTGTAATGACATTGCACATATTACCTGAATATATCACCAACATTAATTTACCCACTTGCTTACCGGGCACTTAACCCCTTCAATACCCGCCCATAGTCATATGACGCCCACAAGGTGGATCTACCATCCTGGGTGGGCGTCATATGACGTCCTCCCATTCCCGGCCACCTGGGGGGCGCGCGCTCGGGACACGGTGCGTGTGCCCGGCGGCCTCGATGTCCGCCGGGCACCCGCGATTGCCCGTTTAAACAACGGGACCGTGCGGGACCGTGGAGCTGTGTGTGTAAACACACAGCTCCACGTCCTGTCAGCGAGCAGGAGACCGATCATGTGATCCCAGCACGGAGGAACACATGATCGGTCTCCTCCCCTTGAGTCCCCTCCCCCCACAGTTAGAATCACATATTTAGGGAAAACATTAACCCCTCCCCGCCCCCTAGTGTTAACCCCTTCCCTGCCAGTCACATTTACACAGTAATCAATGCAATTTTATAGCAACGATCGCTGTGTAAATGTGAATGGTCCCAAAAATGTGTCAAAAGTGTCCGAAGTGTCCGCCGCAATGTCGCAGTCACGAAAAAAAAAAAAATCGCAGATCGCCGCCATTACTAGTAAAAAAAATTTAAAAAAATGCAATAAATCTATCCCCTATTTTGTAGACGCTATAACTTTTGCGCAAACCGATCAATATACGCTTATTGCGATTTTTTTTACCAAAAATATGTAGAAGAATACGTATCGGCCTAAACTGAGGAAAAAAATAGTTTTTTAAAAAAAAAATGGGATATTTATTATAGCAAAAAGTAAAAAAATTGTGTTTTTTTTTTTTCAAAATTGTCGCTCTTCTTTTGTTTATAGCGCAAAAAAAATAAAAACCGCAGGGGCGATCAAATACCACCAAAAGAAAGCTCTATTTGTGGGAAAAAAAAGGACGTCAATTTTGTTTGGGTGTAATGTCGCACGACCGCGCAATTGTCAGTTAAAGCGACGCAGTGCCGAATCGTAAAAAGTGCTCTGGTAAGGAAGGGTGTAAAATGGCCCGGTGCAGAAGCGGTTAAACACCCTTCCTGCCCAGACCAATTTTCAGCTTTCGGTGCTCTCACACTTTGAATCACAATTACTCAGTCATGCAACACTGTACCCAAATTAATTTTGTGTCCTTTTTTTCCCATAAATAGAGCTTTCTTTTGGTGGTATTTGATCACCTCTGGGTTTATTTTTTGCGCTATAAATGAAAAAAGACCGAAAATTTAAAAAAAAAAAACGCATTTTTTCTTTGTTTCTGTGATAAAATTTAGGAAATTATTAATTTTTCTTCATAAATTTTGGCCACAATTTATACTGCTACATATCTTTGGTAAAAATAACCCAAATTAGTGGATATTATTTGGTCTTTTTGAAAGTTAGAGACTCAACAAGCTGTGGTGCGAATTATACAAAATGTATCACACCTGATGCACTGGTGGCCTCATTTCTTGTGACCCGAACAAGTCAGGAAAGTACAAATACCCCCCAAATGACCCCTTTTTTGAAAGTAGACATTCCAAGGTATTTAGTAAGAGGCATGGTGAGCTTTTTGATGTTGTCATTTTTTCCCACAATCCTTTGCAAAATTCACTTTCCCCCCCCCCCCCCCCCCCCCACCCCCCCCCCCCAAAATTGTCATTGTAATAGGTTAGATCTCTCACATAGCATGTGTATACCACAAATGACACCCCAAAATAAATTCTGCTACTACTTCTGAGTATTACGATACCACATGTGTGGGACTTTTTCACAGCCTGGCCACTTAGAGATGCCCAAAATGCAGGGAGCGCCATCACACGTTCTAGGAGCATAAATTACACATCTAACTTGTTGACTACCTATTACACTTTTGAAGGCCCTGGAGCACCAGGACAATGACACGTGACACTGACGTGGCACTGATGACAGATGGCACTGATACGTGGCACTGATGACACGTGACACTGATGTGGCACTGATGACAGATGGCACTAATACGGGGCACTGATGACACGTGACACTGATGACAGATGGCACTAATATGTGGCACTGATGAGAGATGGCACCAATATGTGGCACTGATATCACGTGGCACTAATATGTGGCACTGATGAGAGATGGCACCAATACATGGCACTGATGACAGATGGCACTAATACGTGGCACTGATGACACGTGACACTGATGACAGATGGCACTGATACGTGGCATTGATGACAGATGGCACGTGACACTGACAGGTGGCACTGATGACAGATGGCACTAATATGTGGCACTGATGACACGTGACACTGATATGCCACTAATGACAGATGGCACTATGTGGCACTGAGGACACGTGGCACTGATGTGGCACTGATGACAGATGGCACTGGGGACAGGTGGCACTGGGACAAATGGCACTGGGGACAAATGGCACTGGGGACAGGTGGCACTGGCAGATGGCACTGGGGACAGATGGCAGTGGTGTCAGTGGGGACAGATGGCAGTGGTGTCAGTGTTGTTTTTTTTTTTTGTTCTACTCACGGCCGCTGCAGCAGTTCAGGGACGCCCAGGGACGTCCTCTCGGCAGGGAGCGTCCACGCCGTAGCCGTCTTTCGGCTATAGCGCGGGCGCGAAGTGGTGAAATATAAGGAAAAGAAAACAAGAAAAGCCTTTTTCTTAATTTTTTTTTTCTTTCAACAGCTTAAAGGGGTTGTATACCCTCAATTACAACTTGCACCTACAGGTAAACCTAGATTAAGGCTTACCTGTAGGTACAAGAAATATCTCCTAAACCTACATGGTTTAGGAGATATTTGCCAAAAAGTTTTACAACGTTTACAACGGTGCGTTCACAGGGTTAATCCCCATTCACAACTTCTGCTCGCCGAAGTTAAAGTCTCCCGCGCGCATGCGAGGAGCGATGTCTTCGCTGCTCTGGCCGGCGCTGTGATTGGCCGGAGCGGCGATACCCCGGAAGTAACCTTCCGGGTATCTGTGGAGAGATGGCTGCGGCTGGAGGGGAGACGAGGACGGCGTCGGGGGGCCCCAATCTAAGGTAAGTGATGCATAATGAACTAGTATGCTAGTCAGGTGGTTTAAAAAAAAACAACAACAAAAAAACGGGTATACAACCGCTTTAATAGATGCCCCCTACTTATTCTTATGTGATAGTGCAGTGTTAATGTTGACATGGAATTTCGATTTCGTTTTAGTCCTTTGACTAAAATGCCATTTTAGCTTTAGTCGTATTTTAGTCTACTACAATAGTGTTAATTTAGTCTACGAAAATATTTTAGTCAACAAAATTAAGACTGCCTGCAGCACCTTGTGGTAAATTGCTACATTTTTGGAAAAGGATCAGGACTTTTTTTTCCACATTTCTCGCACATAGGGCAGCCCATTGAAACGAAGGGGCTGCCCTACACTTGCCGCACGGCAATGTGCGCTTGGTCGTACCAGTATGTGTGAACGTAGCCTAAAGGAGATTTCACCCAAGCAACTCAATGAAAACTATTTCGATTTAGTGAAATTTGTCCCCTGGGGAAATCGGTAATTCTGTTGCAAAATCAATTTCAATAAAATCTCTCTGTTCGTCCCAAAGAGGTTCAAGCAATGATTGAATATAGCCGGTGGCAAATAGGAATATAACAAAAGCTCCAGTTCTCGGTTATTTCCGAATTGTATTTTGTAAAGCCGTCCTCGTACTCTGTTGTCAGAAATCTCTCTCTTCCCGATCGTGTCATTTTCACGATTGTCTTTGTCATGCTGGGAGAAGTCATGGATATCAGATATCTAAATAAACACATTTACTGTACATGTAGAATAGGTTCCCCTAAAGGTTATGTTCCAACAGCAAGTGCCTTTCGCTCCCCCAGGGTCCCTTGATCCAACTTTAGTATTACCCGCGGCTCTATTTCATTGGTTTAGGAAAACAATTTATAGATCCCCACGCCGTTGTTTCTTTTTAATACTTGAGAGATGAACTAAAACTGCTGGTATGTGACTGATTCATAATCACAACGTATGACTTGCCTTGGGGAGTGTGTCAAAGGCCCAGGAGATCAATAAGATATTATCTTGTAGTTTGTATACAACATGCAGTCATATGCTGGTTTCATCTACTGATCGGTGCCATGCACTTTGCTCACATCCCCCCAGGCTGAGCGCGGTGGGTGCAGAAACATAGCGGCTATATAATACTTTTATCTGCGCTCTTATTTATTGCTGAGGAACGCACGGCCACCGCACTGTATCCAACATCGTCTGCAGAATTGTTTCTTTCCCAATTCAGCGTTTGATACTTTGTTTCTAAAAGGAATACATTGAATATTTTTATTGTGCTCATATTTTGAGTTATTTTGCATGATTTTTCTTTCTTTTAAATTACTTTTAGAGGTATGCACAACAGAAAAATTTGTTTCATTTCAGATTCATTTGTTAATTTTGTTTATTTAAGGTACTTATATAGCGCTGCCAATTTACGCAATACTTTACATATACTGTACATTGTACATTCACATCAGTCCCTGCCCTCAAGGAACTTACAATCTCAGCTGGGGGGGAGCTGGGTGGAAGAGAAGCAGCAGCAGGCTGAGCTTCCCAGTGAATGGGTGTGTGGGGGCGTGTCAGGACAAGTCTGATCATTGGAGGAGAGCAGGCTGAGTTTCCAGCAAAGCTAGAGAAATGGCCACGGTGTGAAAACGTGACCTTATGTACAGCAGAGGAGAAAAAAAAAGGCGATCACCGGCTTATCTTAACCACTTCCCGACCGCCTCCTGCACATATACGTCCGCAGAATGGCACGGCTAGGCAAAAGCACGTACAGGTACGTCCCCTTTAATTGCCTAGCCGTGGGGTCGCGCACGCGCCGGCGGCGGCGCGCTCGCGGCCCGGTCGGGAGCTCCGTGACCACGGCCGCGGGACCAGCGGACCCGATCGCCGATGGTGTCCCACGATCGGCTCACAGAGCTGAAGAACGGGGAGAGGTCTGTGTAAACAAACCTCTCCCCGCGCTTCCTACACTGCCTGTCACTAATCGGCTATTCCCTGTCATCGGGAAAGCCGATCAGTGACGTCAGACGTCAGCCCCGCCCCCTGATGTAAAAAAAACACACGCGTCACAGACCATAACCCCTCCCCGCCCCCTAGTGGTTAACTCTTTCACTGCCAGTGTCATTTATATAGGAATCAATGCATTTAAATAGCATTGATTGCTGTATAAATGACAATGGTCCCAAAAATGTGTCAAAAATGTCTGATGTGTCCGCCATAATGTCGCAGTCACAATAAAAATTGCTGATCGCCGCCATTACTAGTAAAAAAAAAATATTAATGAAAATGCTATAAAACTATCCCCTATTTTGTAAACGCTATAACTTTTGCGCAAACCAATCAATAATCGCTAATTGCAATTTTTTTTACCAAAAATATGTAGAAGAATACGTATCGGCCTAAACTGAGGAAAAAAATATTTTTTTATATGTTTTTTGGGGATATTTATTATAGCAAAAAGTAAAAAATATTGCATTTTTTTCCAAATTATCGCTCTATTTTTGTTTATAGCGCAAAAAAATAAAAACCGCATAGGCGATCAAATATCACCAAAAGAAAGCTCTATTTGTGGGAAAAAAATTTTGTTTGGGAGCCATGTCGCAGGGCCGCGCAATTGTCAGTTAAAGCAACACAGTGCCGAATGGCAAAGAGGGGCCTGGTCCTTTGGCTGCAAATTGGTCCAGGGCTGAAGTGGTTAAAGGGACATCGGCCCCACCTTGCAATCCCCACAAGTGCCACCTTGCAATGCCCATAAGTGCCACCTTGCAATGCCCATAAGTGCCACCTTGTAATGCCCATAAGTGCCACCTTGCAATGCCCATAAATGCCACCTTGCAATGCCCATAAGTGCCACCTTGCAATGCCCATAAGTGCCACCTGTCAATGCCCACAAGTGCCACCTATCAATGCCCACCAGTGCTGCCAATCAGTGCCACCTAAAAGTGCTGCCTATCAGTGTAACCCATCAGTACCCATCACTGCCACCCATCAGTGCCCATCACTGACACCTTTTGGTGCCCAACACTGCCGCTTCATCAGCGTACATCAATGATGGACAAAAATTACCCATTTTATATTTTTTTATAACAAAATAAAAAAAAAAAAACATCAGGACCCTAACTCACATTCATACATACAGTAACACCTTGGATTGCGAGCATAATTCATTCCAGACACATGCTCGCAATCCAAAGCACTCGTATATCAAAGCAAATTTCCCCATAAGAAATAATGGAAACTCAGATGATTCATTCCACAACCATTTATTCATAAGTCCTTCAGTTTATGTTCCATATAAAAAGATTATCGCAATGTGACCAGGTTGTGTAACCATAAAATGTCCATCCACAAATGGGAGCCTCCACAAGGGGATTAGAAGCAAAATCTAGCAGGGGCTACAGAGTATAAAAGAGAAGAGAAACGCCTCTAAGTGTAGCAATAAGGTTACATTTAATGAAGATACAACATTTAGCAACTCACATGGTTGATGATTAAAAGAGGAACATCTAATTATGCAGGCATCCGGGTTAAAACTGTCCACATAAACCATCCTCTGCACCGCCGGCTCTCACGGCTGTCAGTCTGCAATTGTGACCGGGAAGACTACCCTGCAGTAGAGCACTTGAACCACTTGTGGAGCACAGAGTGGAAGGGATGACATTGATGGTGGTGCGGAGGACGGTCTATGTGGACAGCTTTACCCCAGATGCCTGCATATTTAGATGTGTCTGTTTTATTCATCAACCATGTGAGTTGCTAAATGTTGTACCTTCACTAAATGTAACCATATTGCTACACTCAGAGGAGCCTCTCTTCTCTTTTATAGTTGTGACATGACACTACTTTTATATCAAGACATCGCTTGTATATCAAGACATTGCTTGTATATCAAGTCAAAATGTATTAAAAAATGTTGCTTGTCTTCCAAAACTTTCTCAAAACAAGTTACTCTCAAACCAAGGTTTTACTGTACACATATTAGGGGCAATTTAGACAGGACATAATTACCGTATATACTCGAGTATAAGCCGAGATTTTCAGCCCTTTTTTTAGGGCTGAAAGTCCCCTTCTCGGCTTATACTCGAGTCAGTGCGGTCTGCCTACATGAACAGCTTGTCATGTAGACAGACGGCACTGTTCAAAAGCCGTGCCGCCTCCTCCCGCCCGTCCGTGATAGGCGGACACTAATTTTCCCAGCAGTACAGTGTTCCGCCTATCACGGATGTTCTGTCATTCTCATCTCATGGACGAGGATGAGAGAATGTCCGTGATAGGCGGAACACTGCACATGACTGCTGGGAAAACCGAGTGTTCCTCCTATCACGGACGAGGAGGAGGAGGAGGCGCGGCTTTCAAACCTGTAATGGCGCCGGCGCCTCAGCGTGTACGCTGATCGCCAGGACAACCGGACAGCAGCCCCCGAGGGACAGCGGGACACCGGACAGCGACCCCCGAGGGACACGGGACAGCGGGACACCGGACAGCGGCCCCCGAGGGACACGGGACAGCGGGACACCGGATCGATCGGCACAGGTAGGCTGCACTGGGGACACGGGGGGTTGTATAGGACACAGGGGACATGCAGATGGGCATTTGCTGACACTCTTTTCCACTTACAGTAGCTGCTCCATTTCCCCCCCTCGGCTAAAACACGGGTCAATAACTTTTCCCAGTTTTTTTTGTGGTAAATCAGGGGCCTCGGCTTATATTCGGGACGGCCTATACTCGAGTATATACGGTAACTTAAAAGCATGTCTTTGGAGGGTGGAAGGAAACTGGAGGACCCAGAGGAAACCCAGACAGGCACAGGGAGAACATACAAACTCCAAGCAGGTAGTGTTGTGATTTGTTAAGTTAATCATTTTTTTCATAATCATATTTGCTATGTTAGAGTGATACATTTTTGGATTTTTTTTTGGCATATTCATTGTAGTGAATCGTTCTGTATTTCAGAAGTTATTTCAAAAGACTGGCTATATTAATTTTAACGCGTTATTTCACTATTTCAGGAGATTTCTTATGCACTCTGTTTGGGTTGGATGGAGGTGGATTCATCGGAATCTCAGAATCATACGAAAGGAACGCAATTGATTTCAGATTAATCTGTTATGCTGTGATTCCGAGATTCTGATGGATCCACCTCCATCCTTCGGGTTTTGTCCGAAACTGGTGTTGCACACACAGGGTCGGACAAAGTTGTCGAAAAATCCAAACATTCCGAACGTGGTAACGTACAAAACGTACACTGGGACTACGTAGAGGCCAGTAGCCAATAGCTTTCATCTCCAAACTTCTTCTGAGCATGTGTGGCACTTTGTGCGTCGGAATTCTCTACACACGATCGGAAAAAGTCTGATCGGATTTTGTTGTCGGAAAATTTTAGATCCAGCTCTCAAATTTTTTCTGTTGGAAATTCCGATGGAAAAAGCCCGCTAGAGCCCACACATGATCAGATTTTCCACAACATAATCCGATTGGACTTTTTCCATCGGAATATCCGACCGTGTGTATGGGGCATAAGTAGGAATAATCACTTTTTTTTATTTTTTTCAAATATTTTTATTGAAAATTTGCAATTTACAAGCCTCAAACAGAAACAGAAAGGGGTGAATTTACAAAATCTAACCCACTACCAATGTTTCCTTTTAGGTCTTTGTAGCTAATATCATACAATTATAATCACATTAACAGATATATAAATAGGTAACTATTACCAATTTATATATTTATAGTTGAAGCATGCATGAGTAATTTGGATTTTACTGTTAATATAATAAATTAATCTGTATAAAAGATTTACAATGAAATATAGAAAAAGAAAATAAATGAAAAAAAATGAACAAAGAAAGAAAAGAAAATATAATAATAAAAGAAAAATCCTTTATATTAATAACAATATAAAGTAATAGTAACAGTTGTTTCGTCGATGGTATCGTGGTTCACTATGTTGAAGATCCTTAGAATTTCGGCAGACACTTGGTGGAGAAAAATTGTCAATAGTAGGAATAACTTGGTAGAATTCTAATGCCGCGTACACACGGTCGGAATTTCTAAAGTTAATAGTCCGATCGGAGCTTTTCATCAGATTTTCCGACCGTGTGTATGTGTGTATTGGCCTTTTTCTGTCGGAATTTCCGACGGACTTTGGATTGAGAACCTGTTCTTAATTTTTCCGACGGAAAACCTTTCTATCGGATTTTCCGATCGTGTGTATGCAATTTCAACACGCAAAATTCTGACGCATGCTCGGAAACATTTCGACGCATGCTCAGAAGCATTAAACTTCCCTTTTATAGGGCAGTCGAACGTGTTGTATGCCGCGGTGTTATTGACTGTCGGAATTTGGTGTGACCGTGTGTAGGCAAGACAGTTTGAGCGAAATTCCATCGGAATTCCGACGGGAAAACCATCAGAGCTTTTTCCGACGAGAATTCCGACCGTGTGTACGTTGCATTAGTCTGCCTAGAGAATTATTCATGTTTGCTTTAATGTACCATTCAGTATAAAGAAATGGTGTCATCAGTTAGGACATTTCTGAACTTGATAATGAGTGTTCCATAAATCTTTGCCATCAGTTAAAGAAACGTTTTGTAGAGTTAAGAGCTTGTGTTATTGTGTCCAGTTTTTCAACATACAGCAAGAATTTCAGTTCCTTTTTCACCATAGTTAATTTGGGAGCAATCAGTGATGTCCAGAATTTTAATATAGTTCTTCGAGCCATCAACAAACATAGAGAAGACCATGATGTTGTTAACTGGTGTTATGGATGTTGATGAGGTAGAAGGACCAAAACATCCAAAAAGGATCATAGGATCCTTGTCGATATATATCCTCAATATAATATGTATGTAGCTTAGAATTTGGTCCCAGAAGGTTGATATTTTGGCCCAGCTCTGCACTCTATGAAGTAGCGTGGGTCGTATGGTACCACACCAAGAACAGGTTGAGGCTGAGGGATCTGATTTATCAATCAAGAAGGGCATGAAAGCTCGATGTAGTAAAGAATTTTGTTTCCCTTCAATTTTCGCTACATATTAAACTACAAATTTTTTTTTTATACCCTTCGAAAAGTTTATCATCTAATGCCTCGTCTGGAAATTCCTTAGTCCTTTTAATAGCGAGTGTCTCTGTGATGCAGTTAATTGATAGTTTAATGGAGAATAAAGGTCAGATATTGAGTGTCTTTGTCGTTGTATTGGATGGTCTATTAGATCACTTTTTTTTTCACATTTATATGTTACTGTATTAATTGTAAGATGATTCCCTTTCATATGTAGAGCATTTTTTATAATAATGAAACATGTTAATGCAACATAAAAACTAAAGGGAACCAAATCAATTTGGGCCATTCTTTATGTTGTTACATTATTTTGGATGCTTCAAACATTAAAGGAAAAGTATATCCAAAGCTTTTTCGGCTGTACTTCTCCTGTACTTCCCAGGAGTGCAGTTCATTCTGCGCTCCTGTGACCCGTTTTCAGCCGAAAGCTGGCTAAAGTTTGCTGTCAGCTGTCCTCACTCAGCTGGTCCAGGCTTGAGAAAAATCCCGATCATATGGTTGGGATCCACCCAGGTGCCTGAACTGGCAGCTGGCTCAGCCTTTCAGCGATCCGCCAAGAGCCTAAGTCAGCCACTCCTGTCCCCTCCACAGCCCAGCACTCTGGTGAGCGCTGGAGGGGAGAGCAGAGAGCTACTGACGGACAATCACTGCTCTCTGCTCAGAGCGGAGAGGGAGAACTGAGCGATCAGCTGTGTTTGGTCACTCAGTTCTCACTGCAGAGCCAGCGGGGGACTGATGCAGCAACAGATCGATGCTGCATCCACCTTGGTGCGTATAAATGTTTTTTTTTTGCCAAAGCCATACTTTTCTTTTAACAAAAGGCCCAAACTATTGCATTATGTCATCTGAATGAAACAAATTAATACAAATTAATTACCGGTAGTTGTATAAGAATAATTTATTTAATCTTTGTTGATACAGATACATCCGAATCTCCGAAATAACGAAAGCGTCATCTGAATTTTGGTTCGTGATAAAACGAATTGCACATGTCTATGTTTTTAATTAACTGTTTTATATAAAGATGCAAAGTACACATTGATTTGGTCATGTACCATAGCAATTATGATGAAAACAACATTTACAATGACCATACAATGTTTCTTAATATAGCGCTAATAGTTTGTGCAGCACTTTGCAATATAAGGCCTGATTCTCACCTATGCATTTTTAGTGCTTTTTGCATTATGCAGATTTGCACTACAGAACGTGTCCCATAGGAAACCATGGTAAATGGACTGTAGTGCAAATCTGCAAAATGCACTAAAAATTAGACATGTGCACAACAAAAAAATTTTGTTTATTTCCGTTTCGTTTTTTTCGTTTCCAAAAAAAATTTGTTTATTTTCGTTTAGTTTTTTTCGTTTCCGTTGATTCGTAATGATTCGTAAATTCGTACGTCGTCGGTGTTCGTATTCGTAACGATTCGTATTTTCGTTAGAGTTATTTTTTTTGTTGATTCGTTTTTTTCGTTAGTTTAATTTTCGTTTATTCGTTTATTCGAAATTCGGACGCATTCGTATTTATTCATACATTCGTAACATTCGTAACATTCGTAGATTCGTAATCGGAGCATAATTCATAATTTTAAGTAATGTGTATGCTATTATTACATTTTAAGAGACACGGAAAATTACGAATCGAAAAAAAAAGTTACGAATGTACAAATTTTTTCGTTCAATCCATTCGAAGCACATTAAGCAGCGCCATTGTAAGAGACACGAAAAATTACGAATCGAAAAAAAAAATAAAAAGTTACGAATGTATGAATTTTTTCGTTCAATCCATTCGAAGCACGTTAAGCAGCACCATTGTAAGGGACACGGAAAATTACCAATTCAACAAAAAAAAAAGTAACGAATGTACAAATTTTTCGTTCATTTTCATTTTCGTTGTTCCTGTTTTCGTTTTTTTCGGATTTTCTTCATTCGTACATTCGTTGTTTCTAATTATTTTTTTTCGGATTTTCGTTATTTTCGGATTCGTTCGATTCGAACGATTCGGTAAAATTTTTAGCGAATCGTTCGTTCATTCGTATGAAAACGAATGAACAAAAAAAACGAAAAATGAAAAAAAACGAAACGAATTGCACATGTCTACTAAAAATGCATAGGTGTGAATCCAGCCTAAGTGAGACAGTATTGTTACAATTCAATTCAATACAAGAGCGTACGGAGGGACCTGCTAATGCGAGTTTACAATCTAATAGGGAGGGGCGAGTGGTACAAAAGAGAGTAACTGGGAGGGGTGAGCCAATGGAGAATTCAAAGTTCAAGTGGAACTTCACCCAAAAGGGGAAGTTCTGCTTGTCTGTCTGTCCCCACCTCTTTAAGTTTTCTCAGTTTATTTTTATTTTTTTGGGTGGGGGAGTACCTGGTTTTTACAGGTACCCGCTCCCGCTTTCGGGCCCCTCCCTTCTTCCTCTGCAGTCTTCTGGGACACGTTACCAGTCCCAGAACGCTGTGGGGCCATTTACAAACCGCAGCTCATGCACATTGCTTGCGGAATCACAGATGGCTTCCCAATCAGTCACAGCTCGCTTCCCAAAGTAAACATTCAGGCGCCAGGACCCAAAGACTGTGAGGACCACACTGGATGCCAAAAAAGTCCTGCAAGACGCATCTTTGAGGCGCTGTAGGAGCGGTGTATATACCACTCCTACAGCACCCCTGCCCATTTAAATCAATGTGCAGTGACGCTGAAGTGCCAGGCGCTTTTAACCCTTTTTCAGCCGTAAGCGGGGGTTAAAAGTGTCCCGCTAGCAGCCGAATTTTTTTTTTACCGCCGACGCCCCCAACGCCCCAGTGTAAAAGTAGCCTTAGGGTTTTTCACCTTAATGCATTCCATGCATTAAAGCAGAATTCCACCCAAAAGTGGAACTTCCGCTCATCTGATTCCTCCCCTCCTCCGATGCCACAATTGGCACCTTTTGGGGGGAGGGGGGACAGGATACCTGTCTTTGACAGGTATCCTGTTCCCACTTCCGGGAGTCTGGCCGCAGCCCACGATTCCACCGCAGGGCTCCTCCCTCGTCCTCTCCCTGTCGCCGGGCCAGTAGGAGAGAGGAGCGGGGCCTCGCGCATGCGCAGTAGGGTTCCCGGTGTGAAGCCATAAGGCTACATTTCCAGGTTCCCTTACCTGCAATGGCGGCAGCAGCACCCGACAGCTGATGGAAACATCAGCTGCGGTGCCGACATTGTGGGACTCCAGGACAGGTAAGTGTCCTATTGTTAAAAGCCAGCAGCTGTAGTATGTGTAGCTGCTGGCTTTTAATTTAATTTTTTTGGCTGGGAAAAACGCTTTAAGTTGAAAACCCTCCTGTGCTGCAGCTGTCCCCCAGAGCCCCTTTTGTACTTACCTAAACCCGGTCTTTCCAGCGACGGGGATGAACACACCAGCTCCAACCATTGTCTCAGGTCCTTATTGGATAGATTGTTAGCAGCAGGTGCCATTGGCTCCCACTGCTGTCAATCAAATCCAATGACACGAGAGCTGGGGGGCGGGGCCGAGACCTGCTGTCTGTGTCACTGGGCGCAGAAGTGTGCCAACACGAGTGCCCCCATGGAAAGCACTTCTCCGTCAGAGCACTGCGAAGAGGAGGAGCCAGGAGCGCCGCAGAGGGACCCCAGAAGAGGAGGATCAAGGCCACTCTGTGCAAAACCCTTGCACAACGGAGGTAAGTATGACATGTTTGTTATTTAAAAGAAAAAACAAGACTTTACAACCCCTTTAAGGAGGGTGAAGTGGTTAATTGACATCACTGAGTTGTGGAAGTATTGCAAGATTTTGGAAATGTTTTGCAGCCTTTCAGCTGAATTATAGCAAATGTATTTGTTTATGTATAAAATGTTGCAAAACAGAATGCCCCTACATATGATTCATGACACAGACAGTTTGCAGTATGCAACATTGAAGCAATACCCAAACTGTAGTTGAACATTTCCTATGTCAGTCGCCTTGACTCAATCAGGAGGAGCATGCAAGGATATTTTTTAAATGTCAAATTCCCATCCAGGAATCTCAGACGTCTCCCACTCATCTGCACTTATAACAAGGATAAATATGGAAACACAAATATGTAACTCCACAGCTTTGTGTAATACTTGTGTTTCCTAGAAGTACCCAGAGTCAAGGTGGCAGCAATGGTGCTCCTCCCATCCAGGACACTATTAGGACCATGTCACATGATGACTTTCCTAACTGCCAATCAGGCCCCAGGCACATTGGGCATTTAGCCCCATTGTAGGAGGTCCTGGCATTTTGGTGCAGGCGGAAGGCACAGGTGCACCATCCAGCCCCACTGTGTGTGAAACTGGCTCCTACAGCCAGGGCCGGGACAAGGGGTGGGCAGGAGGGGAAGCTGCCCTGGGCACCGTGGTATCATCTGAGGTGGGGGGGGGGGCACCACAAGGAGATTGGGTGGAGGGAATTTATGTTGGGAGAGGGAATTTGGGGGGCGGTAGGGGGTAAGAATTCTTCTAGGAGGGGAGATTAGGAGAGGTGGTGTGCTAGGAATGGTGATTTGGGGGGATTTTGTGCTAGGATGGGGGGAGTGGAATTTGTGCTGGGAGGGGGGAATCTGGAGTTAGGGGGGAGAGGATTTGTGCTCGAAGGGGAAATTTGAGGGGTAGAAGATTTGTGCTAGAAGATTTTGTGCTGGGGGCATACTGAGGGAGAGAGGATGTGAGGTGAGGGGGATGGGGGGTGGGCAAAGACTTGTGCTTTCAGCAGGGGCGGATTTGTACTGGTAGGAGGGGGAATATCTGCTTAGACCGTAAGCATGCAGACTGGTCCTCAATTATTTTTTTTTGGTTGGGAGGAGAACATTTGCTCATACATCTTTGGCATGTTCGCCCTGGGCTCTAGATGACCTTATCCCGGCACTGCCTACAGCCAACACACGTTGGTTCTTTTGCAGACGTATGGGGGGGGGGGGGGTTGTGCCATTCATTTCTAATGGTACCCCCAGTGGCGGGACAAGGTCATTTAGAGCCCAGGACGAACATGCCAAATTACTCCCCCCCCCCCCCAAGATGTATGGGCATTATGTGTCCCATCCCCACTCCCAACACAAATCCCCCCCAAATCACAACTTCTAGCACACCCTCCCTAAATTTGCCCTCCTAAAACAATTCTTACCCCCTGAAGCCCCCCAAATTCCCCTTTTTAACACAAATTCCCTGCTCCCTAATCTCCTTGTGGTGCCCCCCCACCTCACATGATACCATGCATGGTACCCCCATGCAACAGAAAATGTGGCACGTTTTCGGGTGCATGAAACCGCATAGTGCAAAAGCACCATAGATTTCCATGTGGCTGCGTTTTAACCACTTGTTGACTGCCTGCCTGCAATGTAGTGCGGCCAGGTGGCTCGTGCAGGCAATGCGACGTACACGTATGTTGCTTCCGGGTTGAGGGTGCGCGCGCATACGCCAACCCCCCGCATTGATTGTACACAGTGGGAGTCTGTCAGCCCTGTTGATCGGCTGTGTCTAATCACAGCCCCAGAGCCCTGTGTTGACAATCAACACAGGACTCTGTACAGAGGGAACAATCTCTCTGTCTCTTCTCCCTGCAAAGCAGGCATAAGAAGCAAGGAGATCTGTTAGTAAAAGCAGCACATAATACACACATTACACATTATTAGGCACGCATTTAACCCCTTGATCGCCCTAGATGTTAACCTCTTCCCAGCCATTGTTATGACGGAGCTATATAAGTACCTGAAATAAATAAAAATAAATGAGTACAGTGACAGTGTACAGTCAGTGTCCAATGGCGGATTTCCTGATAGGCATTCTGGGTACTCCTCGCCCAGCCACTACATCAAATACATTTTGGCTGTAGATCTAACTGTCCGCCCATCTGTCCACCATGCACAGCTTCCAAAACAAAACTGTTGATGTATGATGAGAGCTGACTTGTGATTAAGTATTAGACATGTGCAATTCGTTTCGTTTTTTTTCGTTTTTCGTTATTTTCGTTCAATCGTTATCGTACGAATGAACGAACGATTCGCTAAAAATTTTAACGAATCCGAAAACAACGAAAATCTGAAAAAAACAAATTAGAAACAACGAATCTACGAAAGAAGAAAATCCGAAAAACGAAAACAGGAACAACGAAAATCAAAATGAACGAAAAAAATTCGTACATTCGTAACTTTTTTTTTTTTGTTGAATTGGTAATTTTTCATGTCCCTTACAATGGCGCTGCTTAAGGTGCCTCAAATGGATTGAACGAAAAAATTCGTACATTCGTAACTTTATTTTTTTTTTGTTGAATTGGTAATTTTCCTGGCGTTGCTTAACGTGCTTCGAATGGATTGAACGAAAAAAATTCGTACATTCATAACTTTTTTTTTTTTTTTTCGATTTGTAATTTTCCGTGTCTCTTACAATGGCGCTGCTTAACGTGCTTCGAATGGATTGAACGAAAAAATTTGTACATTCGTAACTTTTTTTTTTTCGATTCGTAATTTTCCATGTCTCTTAAAATGTAATAATAGCATACACATTACATAAAATTATAAATTATGCTCCGATTACGAATCTACGAATGTTACGAAAGTACGAATAAATACGAATGCGTCCAAATTTCGAATAAACGAAAATTAAACTAACGGAAAAACGAATCAACGAAAAAAAACTCTTACGAAAATACGAATCGTTACGAATACGAACACCGACGACTTACGAATTTACGAATCGTTACGAATCAACGGAAACGAAAAAAACTAAACGAAAATAAACAAATTTTTTTGTTGTGCACATGTCTACAGTGTACAGTCAGTGTCCAATGGCGGATTTCCTGATAGGCATTCTGGGTACTCCTCGCCCAGCCACTACATCAAATACATTTTGGCTGTAGATCTAACCATCTGTCCACCATGCACAGCCTCCAAAACAAAACTGTTGATGTATGATGAGAGCTGACTTGTGATTAAGTATTATTGTATCAGATATATTTCTAAAACCATTTCCTGTATATTCACAGCAACAAGATCAACAAAGATATGCACAGAAACGGAGCAGCAGCAATTTCTAGGAGCAGAACTCAGGCTAAGAGACGGATACTTTTCTTTATATTATTTATCAAAATAAAATAAAGTACAACCTATATCCCTGTCGTTGTAATATTATCTGTATCAGTAGAGGAAAAGGAGACATGTGAAGCATTGGTGGTTCAGTGGTAGAATTCTCGCCTGCCACGCGGGAGGCCCGGGTTCGATTCCCGGCCAATGCAAGCTTCATTTTCTTTCCTCTCCCTGAACTTTAAAAAACTCCAAATAATTTTCTACTTTTTCAAAGTGAATTTTGATACCACTAGAAGTATATTCATTTATTTTCATATAAAACACTTGTGTTTTCATTCAGTTTATTTTTTTCTTTCAAAGCAAGAACAAAAGGCTTTGAGGAAGGGCAAAGGACAGAAAATCAGCAAAATTCAGCAGCCTGCATGTGAGAGATAGAGACACTTCCTATTGTGTTAGCGCGATTGACGCAGTCAGCTGGGGGATGTAGCTCAGTGGTAGAGCGCGCGCTTCGCATGTGTGAGGTCCCGGGTTCAATCCCCGGCATCTCCAGACTTTTTTTCTTTTCCCTGTTTTTTTTGCTACAGAATTATTTCAAGTTATTTTTGGTATGCTAGGAGGAGGGAACAAAAGGATATCAAAGACCTGGCTTACGTCTATTACTCCTGTAGTTTGGCCAATACACTTATCATTACTGACACTTATCATTACTAGTGTCAATCTAGTGGACAATCAAAAAAGTTTTTAACTAGCAATCCAAAGCACCCCTGGAGAAATTAGCAAACAAATGGAAAAATAATAATAATAACAAACAACAATAATAATAATATTTATATATAAATATAGCATCTATATAGATAGATAGATATAGATCTCTATACACAGTATAATATCTATAGATATCTATCTATCTATCTATCTATCTATATCTATATCTATATCTATCTATATATGTATATTATTATTATTATTAATATATTATTATTATTATTATTATTATTAATAATAATAATAATAATAATAATATGCAGCACTTTACAACATGAGGGCAGACAGCACAGTTACAATAAAGGAGGAATCAGCGAGCCCTGCTTGTTTTATATATATACACTCTATTACCAAAAGTATTGGGACGCCTGCCTTTACACGCACATGAACTTTAATGACATCCCAGTCTTAGTCCATAGGGTTCAATATTGAGTTGGCCCGCCGCCCACCCATTGCAGCTATAACAGCTTAAACTCTTCTGGGAAGGCTGTCCACAAGGTTTAGGAGTGTGTCTATGGGAATAATTGACCATTTTTTTCAGAAACGCATTTGTGTGGTCAGGCACTGATGTTGATCGAAAAGGCCTGGTTCGCAGTCTCCGCTCTAATTCATCCCACAGGTGTTCTATCGGGTTGAGGTCAGGACTCTGTACAGGCCAGTCAAGTTCCTCCACCTCAAACTCGCTCATCCATGTCTTTATGGACCTTGCTTTGTGCACTGGTGCGCAGTCATGTTGGAACAGGAAGGGGCCGTCCCCAAACTGTTCCCACGAAGTTGGGAGCATGAAATTGTCCAAAATGTCTTGGTATGCTGACGCCTTAAGAGTTCTCGTCACCGGAACTAAGGGGCCAATCCCAACCCCTGAAAAACAACCCCCACCATAATCTCCCCTCCACCAAATGAATTGAATCTCCCTTGGGATTGACAAAAAACAAAACAGGCATTTAGGAAGTGGCAGTATTGCCTACTGTACTCCTGCAATCCACCGGTCGGCCACCAATGGGAAGCAATTCTGCACAGATTGCTTTTCAGAGGGGCCGTAAATTCTGCCTCCCTTATGAAAATGCCTTAATGCTGTTATAATACCACTTGATTAACCACTTCAGCCCCGGAAGGATTTACTCCCTTCCTGACCAGAGCACTTTTTGCGATTCGGCACTGCGTCGCTTTAACTAACAATTACGCGGTCGTGCGACGTGGCTCCCAAACAAAATTGAGGTCCTTTTTTCCCCACAAATAGAGCTTTCTTTGGTGGTATTTGATCAACTCTGCAGTTTTTATTTTTTGCACTATAAACAAAAAAATAGCAACAATTTTGAAAAAAACACATTATTTTTTACTTTTTGCTATAATAAATATCCCCCAAAAATATATATAAAAAAAATTTTTTTCCCTCAGTTTAGGCCGATATGTATTCTTCTACATATTTTTGGTTAAAAAAAAATCACAATAAGTAAGTGTTTATTGATTGGTTTGCACAAAAGTTATAGCGTTTACAATATAGGGGATAGTTTTATGGCATTTTTATTAATATTTTTTTTTTTACTAGTAATGGCGGCGATCAGAGATTTTTATCATGACTGCGACATTATGGCGGACACATCGGACAATTTTGACACATTTTGGGACCATTGGCATTAATACAGCGATCGATGCTATAAAATTGCATTGATTACTGTAAAAATGTCACTGGCAGTGAAGGGGTTGACCACTAGGGGGCGGGGAGGGGTTAAGTGTGTCCTAGGGGAGTGTTTCTAACTGTCTGGGAGATGGGCTTGTGTGACGTGGACACTGATCGCTGCTCCTGATGACAGGGAGCAGACGATCAGTGTCCTGTCATTAGGCAGAACGGGGAGATGCTGTTTACATCGGCATCTCCCCGTTCTTTTGCTCTGTGACACGATCACGGGTATCCCAAGGCGATCGTGTCCGCAGGTACCGCGGGCATGGTCACGGAGCTCACAGCAGGTGCACGCCGCTGCCGGCGTGTGCGCGCACGGCGGGAATTTCGAAGTAACGTACGTGCCATTCTGCCGACGTATATATGCCGACAGCGGTCAGCAAGTGGTTAAATGCAAAATAATACAGGGGGTATTAGAAATTCCTACAATGTGATTATTAAATAAAACATGCACCTTTATGCATGCTTAGGGCGCTTCAGTCCCTGCCCTCAAGGAGCTTACAATCTAATGTCCGTAAAGCCTGGTACACATTACTAGTTTTTTTTTAGTTTAACCCAATGGGTTGAACGAACAATAACTCACAACTCAAAATCCTATTTTAGTCCAGCGATCTCCCCTGTTGTGCTATTGTGTTCTGACAGGGGGTTGCCCCCCCCCCCCCCCCCGCCAGGACACTCCGGTCAGCACTTTCAGCCATTGGCTGAGAGTACTGATTGGGAGCCGATCAGCAGACCTTTTTTGGTCATGCTCCTTAGACAAAAGCTAGTACTAGGCTTAACTCACATTCATACATATATTAGGGCCAATTTAGACAGGAGCCAATTAACATGAAATTAATTAACACCCAAGTGCTTAAACACAACCTAAAAAAAAAACAATATCCAATAATTTCAAGGCTGTGTAAAGGGTTTAGCAAAGTAAACACTTTTGGTAGTTAAATATAACTTTTTATAGAAGTGTATACAGTAGCTCAGAAAAGGGAGTGAGGACTACTGAATAGCAGAAGGATTGGGTCTCAATATAGGACAGTCCCTCCAAAGTTGGTAGATATGCTATTACTTACGCTACCCAAAATAAAAAAATGGGATTTAATAATCTCTATGACCCCCTTAAGGTTCAATGGCCAAATTACATTCCCTTCAATTCTAGTCTCTTAACCACCTGATTACTTTGCACTTAAACCCCCCTCGTGACCAATTTTCAGCTTTTGGCGCTGACGCACTTTGAATGACAATTGCGCGGTCATACAACACTGTACCCAAATGAAATTTTTACCATTTTTTCCCCACAAATAGAGCTTTCTTTTGGTGGTATTTAATCACAGCTGGGGTTTTTATTTTTTGCTAAACAAATAAAAAAAGATGGAAAATTTAAAAAAAAAATAAAATCATGTTTAATATTTTGTTATAAAATTTTGCAAACAGGTAATTTTTCTGCTTCATTGATATGTGCTGATGAGGCGGCACTGGTGGGCACTGATAGGTTGCACTGGTGGGCACTGATAGGCTGCACTGGTGGGCACTGATAGGCTGCACTGGTGGGGACAGATAAGTCGGTACTGATGCGCACAGATAAGTCGGTACTGATGTGCACAGATAAGTTGGTACTGATGGGCACAGCAAAGATGGCACTGATGGGCACGGATGGGTGGCACGGATGGGTGGCACGGATGGGCACTGATGGATGGCACTGATAGATGGCACTGATGGGCACTGATAGGTGGCACTGATAGGTGGCACTGATGGGCACTGATAGGTGGCACTGGGCACTGGTAGGGGACACTGATGAGCACTGGTAGGGGACACTAATAAGCACTGGTAGGTGACACTGATGTGCAGCACTGGCACTGTGGGCACTGACATATGGCACTGTGGGCCCTGACAGATGGCACTGTGGGCCCTGACAGATGGCACTGGGGGCACTGACAGATGGCACTGGGGGCACTGACAGATGGCACTAGGGGCGCTTTTATTAGAAGAGGAGGGCACCGTGGACCCTTGGCATATTGCAGTGAGAGGGACTGATGTCCCTCTCACTGCCGCCGGTGATCGGCTTTTTTTTTTTCTCCTCGCACTGTCAGCACGAGCAGGAAAAAAAGCCGATTACCGGCTTGGTTACTGTCACATGATCAGCTGTCATTGGCTGACAGCTGATCACGTGGTAAGGGGTCGGGATCGACCCCTTACTCGGATCTGTGATCCAGCGAGTCTCAGAGACTCGCGGATCACAGAGCGCGCCGCGCGCGCCCTTCAGGGGGCGCGCAGGCAGCTCGTTGCCGGGACGACGTCAATAGACGTCATCCCGGCACAACAGATCCGCACTGTAGCCGTCATTTGGCTATAGCGCGGATCTGAGGCAGTTAAAGAGACCCTCCAGACCAATTGTTTTCTTTCAAATTGGCTTTATGAGGAGCAAGTCTACACAGATTTACAAAATGTAAATGTAGTTTTAATATTTTATATGAAGTACAAGACCAGAAGGCACGTGTACTTACTGTTTCCAGTGATAGGAGAGGTAAAGTTATCTAGTATATAAAGAAAAAGAAGAAGGAATAAAAGAACAAGGAATGTGGCATAGTCATATTATTTGACACCTAGAGATGCAGTAAACATTAACATTATTTTCAGTAACAATACTGAAATGAAAGAAATTACAATAAAGGCCAGAAAAGAAATGCAGACTGTTTCCATTGGTAGTCAGTGGAGAATTGTCCTCTTACATTGGTGGTCAGAGGGAGAAGAACCTGATTTTTTTAATCGATTAATTGACTAATTTCCATTAATTATAACGCACATCTTATGGCATGGACCCCTGTGCAAACGGGTGTTTAGGCAAGCGGGTATCAAAAGCAGTGGCGGCTGGTGCTCAAAATTTTTGGGGGGGCGCAAACAAACAGCCTCACTGTGCCATCAAACGCTGCCACTGTGCCCATTAAATGCTGCCACTGTGCCCATCAAACGCTGCCACTGTGCCCAAACGCTGCCACTGTGCCCATCAAACGCTGCCACTGTGCCCCTCAAACGCTGCCACTGTGCCCCTTCAAGTGCTGCCAGAGTGCCCCTCAAGTGCTGCCAGAGTGCCCCTCCAAGTGCTGCCAGAGTGCCCCTTTAAGTGCTGCCAGAGTGCCCCTTTAAGTGCTGCCAGAGTGCCCCTCCAAGTGCTGCCAGAGTGCCCCTCCAAGTGCTGCCAGAGTGCCCCTCCAAGTGCTGCCAGAGTGCCCCTTTAAGTGCTGCCAGAGTGCCCCTTTAAGTGCTGCCAGAGTGCCCCTTTAAGTGCTGCCAGAGTGCCCCTTTAAGTGCCCCTCCAAGTGCTGCCACTGTGCCCCCTGCGTGCCCTCTGCACTTACCTTGTCTCGATGTGCAGCTGGTGACGGCGTCAGGCGGCGAGCGGTGTCTCATCTTCCGAGGTCTTCTTCTCCCGCACTCCTCCTGTCTTCTGCTATCGTCCGTCTGAGGTCTTCTTCTCCCGCGCCTGTCTTTTGCTATGATTGGACGCCTAGCGTCCAATCACAGCGCCTGTGACTTCAGCCAATCAGGTTACAGGTAACAGACCTGGCAACCTGATTGGCTGAGAGGCGGGTCTGTGTTAGGGAAGCGATGTATTCGCTTCTCTAACACAATACTGTGTAATCAGCGAACGCACAGCCGTGCGCCCGCTGTTTACACTTAGGGAAGCCTATTAGAGCACACCGCTCTAATAGGGTCCCCTATTAGAGCTTACAGCTCTAATAGGGGCGCTTCCAGCAACACCCCCCCCCCACTGTAATTCAGATGCCCGGCGCCCGATCAGGGGCCGGACACCTAAATAGGGGGCGGCAAAGGTGACAATAGATAGATTCATGCAATGCATGAATCTATCTATTGGTGATAGAGCGGTGCATACTGCAGTGCACTGTGCCCGGCGCCCTTAAAGGGACATGTTTAAATACATTTTTTTTTTTTTTTTTAACTTTTTTTATTTTATTTATTTGTTTATTTTTTTAACTGCAAGGAGGGGGGGGGGCGGCGGCGCCCGGGTGCCCCCTATGGACGGGCCGCCACTGATCAAAAGGGTTAACACGGACCATAAACTTCTCTCACGTCTCCTTAGATCTCAGCAAGGATGCCAGGTCATGGGTAGAAAGAAAAGATCTAAGTGCTCACCGCTTATGTATAAGATTACATTTTTGTGTTCAAACACAAACTACTCACATAAATATAAAAACACAGCATGTAAAGCCGACAATCGTGTTAGTTCCGTAGGGCAGCAGCGGGTGACGTCATGCGTAGCTCCTCCCCCGTACGCGTTACATTCAATCACAACTTTGAAGTCACCGGACTCCTCCCCTTTCCCTTTGTTAGCAGACAGAGGCACTTGGGGAAGAGGGGAGGAGTCCGGTGACGTCGATGTCTGTGACGTCACCGGATCTCCGACGGAACTCCCTGAAGACCCGGAAGCCGGCGGAGAGGTGAGTACCGATCAAAATAATTTTGATCAATCAAAAAAATGTATCGATTAATTGAGGAATTAATCTTTAATTTCCACAGTCCTGATTTTAAGTACTTTTTCTGTGCTTTACTAGCAATTTTTTGGTAACCAGGGCTCTTTAATATGGTAGCTACCATTCCCTATTGGATATTTCTCGCTTGATTGGCATCTATAGGTCAACAGTCAGAGCAGATATGGATATCCGGAATGTGATAGTTTATATTTTTTCATCATTTCTGAGTGGCAGAGATCTTAGCATAGACCCGCTGATACCAGTAGCACATGGCATCAGTGGAGCGAGTGGCTGCCAGGAGGTGAGTCAGGCCTCCTGGCTGCTGTGTCTGTAGCTATTCAGATTGGGCTGTGGGCGTTCCACTGTGGAATGCAGATGTCACTAAGCAATACAGAGCTTTTATAAAACACTGCGAAGATCTTTGCTGTACAGTAACCCATAGCAACAAATGCTTAAGTCACACAAATAAATTAATAAATTATTATAAATAATAATAGATTCTGATCACTTCTTCTGTGAAATATGGCCCCTTCATAATTTATTTACCAACTTTTCTTGAAATTTACAAAATAAAAGTCTGATGTGAAAAGACTCAGATTAAAGCTACCACTTGTTGGTTGGTAGACAACATACGAGCCCTGGACAATGATATTGAGTCTATGCAGTATAGTGAGAAACTGTAAGCTGCTCATTAATTTTTATCTAGCAGGATATAGCAATGTATACAGCATATAGGAGGGGCTATTCACTGCAAGTACATAAAAGAGAAGTATACATCCCAACATTCAATCCCCTAAACTAGGAAAGGGACATATGTTAAACATGCTTTAAACATTATGAAAGTTGCAAACATAAGAAGAAGCCACCTGTCACTGTGTTGGTGCCCTTGTAGGTGTGTGGTCCTGTGTGACATCTTTTCTATATTATGACCAGAACTAAAAATGAAAATTAATGATTACAAATACATTTAGGTGGAGATTAAGTATTTTTCGTGTTTTGCACTCTTAATTGAATGAGGTCGGTGACGCCACTGGTTGTGCCTGCACCCGCTCGTGTCCTTAACAACCATTGACAGCGGATGTTGTCATATATAATGTCATGTATAATAGCGGGACCTGTGTTAGGACCAAACTTTAAGCTCATCCCTGATTCCCATGTGCAGACTTCTGGTATCATTCCTGGCTATCTGAGTCTGCTATCTGCTCTGACCCTTGGCTTCAGACTCCGTTCACAATAGTGCCAATTTAGATGCAATGTGATTTGCAAAGAATTGCATGACAATGGAAATCACATTGTTTTCAATGGTGCCTGTTCACATCAAATCGACTGAGCACAGCACAATTTTGGAAAAGCTTTTTGAATCTGCTACCTGTCCTGACCCTTGGCTTTCTTTGTTCCTGTCTTTTTGAATCTGCTACCTGCCCTGACCCTTGGCATTGTTCATGTCTATTTGAGTCTGCTACCTTCCCTAAACCCTTGGTTTTGTTCCTGTCTTTTTGAGTCTGCTAACTGCCCTGACCCTTGGCTTTGTTCCTGTCTTTTTGAGTCTGCTACCTGCCCTAACCCTTGGCATTGTTCCTGTCTTTTTGAGTCTGCTACCTGCCCTGACCCTTGGCTTTGTTCCTGTCTTTTTGAGTCTGCTACCTGCCCTGACCCTTGGCTTTGTTCCTGTCATTTTGAGTCTGCTACCTGCCCTAAACCCTTGGCTTTGTTCCTGTCTTTTTGAGTCTGCTACCTGCCCTGACCCCTGGCTTTGTTCCTGTCTTTTTGAGTCTGCTACCTGCCCTAAACCCTTGGCTTTGTTCCTGTCTTTTTGAGTCTGCTACCTGCCCTGACCCTTGGCTTTGTTCCTGTCTATTTGAGTCTGCTACCTGCCCTAAACCCTTGGCTTTGTTCCTGTTTTTTTGAGTCCGCTACCTGCCCTGACCCTTGGCTTTGTTTCTGTCTTTTTCTGTCTGCTATCTGCCCTGACCCTCGGTTTCAACTATAACTAAAGGCAAAACCTTTTTTTTTGGGTAGAGTGGAAAGGGATTAGAACTCCTGCCAGGTTTTTTATTGTTGCCTGTGCCCCCATTAGGGAGATTCCCTCTCTCTATGTCATGTCATCATTATGATCAAAAGTGAAACTAAAAGTAAATCCCAAATTTTGTGTTGTCCCATAAATATAATAGAAGGGAAATCTTCCAATGGGGGCACAGATACCCTGATGACAACCAGGAGTTCCCACACTTTGGCGATTTCCCTTCACTTCCTGTCCTACAGCCAAACCAGGAAGTGAGAAGAAATCCCTCAAGATGAAAAAAAAAAAAAACTGACATGGGCTATAACCCTCCTGTACTCCATCCAAATAAAAAAAAAGTTTTACCTTTAGTTCTACATTCATTCCAGGTTACTCAAGTCCAATGTTGGACCTGTAATCTGACTTCTATCTTCACTATGTACTGTAATCAGCTTTGTTTTCTGGACTATCACTGCATTGTACAACATACCTTTCTACCTCTGACCCACTTTCTTGTACCAACTTGTCACCAAGTCCCTAGTCTTGAGTACGGTGAACCCTGGAGTTGCGAGCTGGGGTCCATTTAAAAAATGGCTGGCCCTTAGACACTGTGACCTGGGGGATCACACATCACCTGCTTTCACCTGGGACCACTGACTTACTGCCATACCTCCCAACATTTAGAGATAGGAACGAGGGACACCTATTAGCAAAAATGCAGGCATAGGACATGCCCCCTGCCACACCCTCTTAAAGGAGAATTATACAACAAAAAAAGATCAGTCAAAGGTGTTGTAAAGGTAAAAGTTTTTTCACGTTAATGCATTCTATGCTATAAGGTGAAAAAACATCTGACAATGCCGGCCCCCCATCCCCCTCATTTTACTTACCTGACCCCTTGAAAGTCCTGCTCGCCCCCGACGTCCTCTTCGCCGCTCACCCTGGCCGTTGATTGGCTAGAGTGGATGGATTGAAAGCAGCGCAGCCGTTGGCTCGTGCTGCTGTCGATCACATCCAATGACGCGGTGCGCCGGGGGGGCGGGGCCGAGTGATACAGTGAGCAGCTACGGCCACCAGCTGTATCACGGGAGCGCGCCCGCAAGCACTCCACACCTTGCGGGAAGGAGCCGAGACAGCTGCAGAGGGACCCCAGAAGACCAGGATCGGGGCCACTCTGTGCAAAACGAGCTGCACAGTGGAGGTAAGTATAACATGTTTGTTTTTAAAAATAAAAAAAAAATTCCTTTAGTGACCCTTTAAAGCACATCAATGCACAATATTAAAGTGGAATATTTCTTTATATTGGCTTTTGAAATTTACAAATGCAGCAATTTAGAAATTGGATGAAAGGTTGAGCACTGGGAAACACTTTTTGAAGGATAAAAAGTGCATTTTATATACAACGCTATAGATCAGACCAAAATGAGGGACAAATATGGAGGAAAGAGGGACAGAGGGACAATGGGTTCCATTTACAAAAGCAGAACGGACACATTTCCCCTAAATAACGCAATGCGATCCTGAAATTGTCAATTCACTATATCGTTTTGCAGTATTTAGCACAAAACTCTCAAAACTGTCAGTAATTACCGAATGAAAAGGGGTTAAAGTCAATTCACAGAAAGAAAGAAATAATTAAATGTATGCAGTAATTACGTAGGGGTCCAGGCATGCGGTATTTAAGGAATGTAAACATATAATAGACAATTCGGAGTAGTCTCTGCCTTTTTGGATCAGTGCTTTCAGCAGTAATGCATAGAAAACTACAGTAAATATGGAAATCATTGGGGTTGATTTACTTAAAGAGGAACTGCAGTCTGCTCACATAATGTGTAATAAAAACATCTTTTCCATTCTGATTCTTCCCTCCAACCACTTTGCCTATTATTTTATATATACTGTGATTCTGGACTTTCCATATGTTGCAGAAATCTCCCTCCACTGAGTCTGGTTGCAGCCATTTTAACTGTGGGCAGCTGAAGCTGCTGCCTGTTCACTTCCTGGATTTACACAGACACACAGTGGCACACCTCCTACTCTGCAGCTCTCATTGTCCCTCTTATGATTCATCCCCCCTCCCTTGCTGGCAAACTCTCACGAGAGCTGTGCTTGATGTCATAAGCCTAGGCTAATGACCAGACAAGAAACAGGAAGTGGGCTGTATAAGGTATTTACTGGCAGAAAAAACGTTTTACTATCCAAAGTTAAAACAACAAGGGCAGAAGATTTAATAGATAGAAAGTTGAAAAAATGACTGACGGCCCGCTTTAAAGTGTAACCTAAAGGAAAATCTTTTTTTGTTTTTTTTTTAGTGGAGGTGGATTAGAACACTAGTCAGGTTTTTATTGTTGTCTCTGTCCCCATTAGAGAGATTCACCTTCTCTATATTTATCCTGTTTACCATTATCTTTGAAAGTAAATGTAAAAGAAAATCCCAAATGTTGGGTTGTCCCCAGACAAGTAATAGAGGGGAAATCTTCCAATGGGACACATATGGCAAAAAAAAAATAAAGAAACTAGCAGGGGTTATAATCCTCCCTTACTCTATCCAAAATGAAATAGACTTTGCACGTTGCAAGTTGCTCCAAAGCTTAGTAAATGGGGTAAAGCTTCACTTTACAAAGCATACCCAATCATATGCAAGAAATTAAAAAGAAAATGCATTTTCACTTGCACATGATTGGATGATGGAAGTCAGCAGAGATCTCCCAGATGGATACCAGAGTGACACTTTGAAGAACATCAAAGAATGACAATGGCTATTCTCCAACAAGACAAAACAGACCTGTCCAAAGTACACCCCTCACATTTTTGTAAACCCAAGGGTTTCTCCAGAGGTTATCAGGGGAAAATAGTATAAAAAATTACACACATATATAAATATATTTATATAAAAAATATACAGTATCTCAAAAGTGAGTACACCCCTCACATTTTTGTTAATATTTCTTATACCTTTTTATGTGACGACACAGAAGAAATTACACTTTGCTACAATGTAAAGTAGTGAGTGTACAGCTTGTATAACAGTGTAAATTTGCTGTACCCTCAAAATAACTCAACACACAGCCATTAATGTCTAAACTGTTGGCAACAAAAGTGAGTACACCCTAAGTGAAAATGTCCAAATTGGGCCCAATTAGCCATTTTCCCTCCCCGGTGTCATGTGACTCATTAGTGTTACATGGTCTCAGGTGTGAATGGGGAGCAGGTGTGTTAAATTTGGTGTTATCACTCTCACTCTTGCATACTGGTCACTGGAAGTTCAACATGGCACCTCATGGCAAAGAACTCTCTGAGCATCTGAAAAAAAGAATTGTTGCTCTACATAAAGATGGCCTACTCTATAAGAAGATTTCCAAGACCCTGAAACTGGGCTGCAGCATGGTGGCCAAGACCATACAGCGGTTTAACAGGTCAGGTTCCACTCAGAACAGGCCTCGCCATGGTCGACCAAAGAAGTTGAGTGCATGTGCTCAGCGTCATATCCAGAGGTTGTCTTTGGGAAATAGACGTATGAGTGCTGCCAGCATTGCTGCAGAGGTTGAAGGGGTGGGGGTCAGCCTGTCAGTGCTCAGACCATACGCTGCACACTGCATCTAATTGGTCTGCATGGCTGTTGTCCCAGAAGGAAGCCTCTTCTAAAGATGATGCACAAGAAAGCCTGCAAACAGTTTGCTGAAGACAAGCAGACTAAGGACATGGATTACGGGAACCATGTCCTGTGGTCTGATTAGACCAAGATAAACTTATTTGGTTCAGATGGTGTCAAGCGTGTGTGGCGGCAACCAGGTGAGGAGTACAAAGACAAGTGTGTCTTGCCTACAGTCAAGCATGGTGGTGGGAGTGTCATGGTCTGGGGCTGCATGAGTGCTGCCACTACTGGGGAGCTACAGTTCATTGAAGGAACCATGAATGCCAACATGTTCTGTGACATACTGAAGCAGAGCATGATCCCCTCCCTTCAGAGACTGGGCCGCAGGGCAGTATTCCAACATGATAACGACCCCAAACACACCTCCAAGACGACCACTGACTTGCTAAAGAAGCTGAGGGTAAAGGTGATGGACTATATAGAAAGGAAGAAACACAAAAAGGGGAGCCCCCAAAGGTGATGGACTGGCCAAGCATGTCTCCAGACCTAAACCCTATTGAGCATCTGTGGGGCATCCTCAAACGGAAGGTGGAGGAGCACAAGGTCTTTAACATCCACCGGATCTGTGATGTCGTCATGGAGGAGTGGAAGAGGCAACCTGTGAAGCTCTGGTGAACTCCATGCCCAAGAGGGTTAAGGCAGTGCTGGAAAATAATGGTGGCCACACAAAATATTGACACTTTGGGCCCAATTTGGACATTTTCACTTAGGGGTGTACTCACTTTTGTTGCCAGAGGTTTAAACATTATTGGCTGTGTGTCGAATTATTTTGAGGGGACAGCCAATTGACACTGTTATACAAGCTGTACACTCACTACTTTACATTGTAGCAAAGTGTAAATGAAAAGATATAATAAAATATTTAATTTCTTCAGTGTTGTCACATGAATAAGATATAATCAAAAATATTTACAAAATTTTGTGAATTGCAAAAATATTTTTGAGAAACGCTATGAGCTATTTTACTGTAAGTTTTAAAGAGGGAAATACTGCATCGTGATTGGAGCCCATTGTACCAAATCAGGGACAGTTGGGAGCTATGCTTACTTCTGATTCCGCGTACACACGATCGTAATTCTCGTCGAAAAAAGCTCTGGTGGTTTTTCCGACGGAATTGCGACGGAATTGCGACGGAATTCCGCTGAAACTGTCTTGCCTACAAACGGTCACACCAAATTTCGACCGTCAAGAACACGGTGATGTACACTATGACGAGCCGAGAAAAAATGAAGTTCAATGCTTCTGAGCATGCGTCGAATTGTTTCCGAGCATGCGTAGAAATTTTGCGTGTCGGAATTGCTACAGACAATCGGAATTTCCGATAAAATTGAGAACATGCTCTCAAATTTTTGCTGGCAGGAATTCGGCCAGCAAAATTCCGATGGAGCCTAGACACAGTCGCATTTTCCGATGAAAAGCTCTCATCGGTCTTTTGCTGGCCGAAATTCCGATCGTGTGTACGCGGCATGAGAGTCCTGATCCTATTCCTAGCCCTGATCTGCTTGCGGAGTTCTATTTTCCTGTGATCTAGCATCTCTCCGAAGGGTATCCCTTACAACATAGCTAGAGGGTCTACTCCAGTGCAGCTCCTTGACAACTAAGACATTCTGGAACAACACAACAGCCAAAACTGACAAATTTTACCTAGCTCCCAAAAAAGTAGAAAGCAAGAAGTATTCCTGTATAACCCTAACTACTTTTTTTGACTGGGGACCATATTTGCAATATTGATTTTTTTTGTTTGATTAATTGTACATTTGCACCTTTGCTGGATTCAGTTATTGGGCTCCTTCACTAGTTATATGGAATCATGTGTAGCGCCCTCCTCTAGTTAGGCTGCAAGGCTAATTTTAGTTTTTGGCTTCACTGCAGTCAGTGGAGCAGAAATAGTTTTTGTTTGCTCAGGGCTTCCTAAGCTGGGTGTTTGATTTCTCCCACCTGCTTCTGGAAGAAGCTTCTAGAATATAGGGCAGGAAGAGTCAAATGTCCAGTATGAATATTTATCATGCCCCAGCCAATCCCTGGAAGGAGGCATCCAGAAGGTTGCTGTGGAGGGGATAAATATTTGGCAGGTCTTGTCAGAGTGTTCTTCCTCTGCCAGGAGGGTTCCAGTTCTCTTGAGGCTGCTGCCCCAGGAGGCAGCTTTATTGAGTCAAGGGTTCCAGTCTGGGCCTCAGCAGGAGCTGGGTTTAGGGCCTGGGGAAGACTGGTAAAGGATCGGTGCTGGATGCACTGTCTGAAGTCCTAGTCCTGAGAAGAATCTTTTATCTCCCTCATTGATGATCTCCCGATGGAAGCTGATTGTTGTATGGCTCCTGGAACACTGTGAGTAGACTTGATTTGGGACATTCATGTGTGACAGCAGTTATAAGGATTTAGTGTAGACTTAGACGATCACTTTTTAGAGGGCAGTAAGCATTACCGCAAATGTGAAAGAAACTTGAAACACATCATCCATTTCACACTCACCAACAACCAGGTCACTCCCCAGCCACTTTCCATGTTAGCCACCTCCCTTCAACATATATCACAGGTGACCATTTCCCAACCTGCAGATGACCACTACGCAGTCCCTCAACATCCTTCCACAAACCTTTACATTTTTCCTTCCCAGATTCCTTCAGTCTCCTCACCTGTACATAGTGCCCACTGTCATACCCCCCACAATCCTCTCCTGTACATACTGCCCACTGTCATACACTTCTCTCCTGTACATAATGCCAGCTGTCATACCCTCCACACTCTTCTCCTGTACATACTGCCCACTGTCATACACTTCTCTCCTGTACATACTGCCAGCTGTCATACCCTCCACACTCTTCTCCTGTACATACTGCCCACTTGCCCACTGGCATACTCTCCACAATCCATTCCTATACATAGTGTCCACTGTCATACCATCCACACTTCTCTCCTATACATAGTGCGGACTGTCATATCCCCACACTCCTCTCCTGTACATACTGCCCACTGTCATATCCTCCACACTCTTCTCCTGTACCTACTGCCCACTGTCTTACCCTCCACACTTGTCTCCTGTGCATACTGCTCACTGTCATACCCTCCACATTCCTCTCCTGTACATACTGCTCACTGACATGCCCTCCACATTCCTCTCCTGTACATACTGCCCACTGTCATACCCTTCACACTCCTCTCCTGTTCATACTGCTGAATGTCATACCCTTCACACTTCCCTCCTGTACATACTGCCCACTGTCATATCCTCCACACTCTTCTCCTGCACATACTGCCCACTGTCTTACCCTCCACACTTGTCTCCTGTACATACTGCTCACTGTCATACCCTCCACATTCCTCTCCTGTACATACTGCCCACTGTCATACCCTCCACACTCCTCTCCTGTTCATACTGCTGACTGTCTTACCCTCCACACTTCTCTCTTGTACTGTCCACACTCCTCTCTTGTACATACTGCTCACTGTCATACCCTTTACACTCCTCTCCTGTACATACTGCCCGCTTTCATAAACTCCTCTACTGTACATAGTGCCGGCTGTCATACCCTCCACACTCCTCTCCTGTGCATACTACCCACTATCATACCATCCACACTCCTCTCCTGTACATACCACCCACTGGAATACCCTCCACACTCCTCTCCTGTACATACTGCCCACTGTCATACCCTCCACACTCCTCTCCTGTACATACTGCCAACTGTCATACCCTCCACACTTCTCTCCTGTACATACTGCCAACTGTCTTTCTCTCCACACTCCTCTCCTGTACATACTGCCCCCATAATACCTTCCACACTCCTCTCATGTACATACTGCCCCTATCATACCCCCCACACTCCTCTCCTGTACATACTGCCCCTATCATACCCATCACACTCCTCTCCTGTACATACTGCCCCTATCATACCCATCACACTCCTCTCCTGTACATACTGCCCCATCATACCCTCCACACTTTTCTCCTTTACATACTGCCCACTGGCATACCCTCCACACTCCTCTCCTGTACATAGTGCCCACTGTAAACCCTTCACACTCCTCTGCTGTGCGTACTGTCCACTGTCATACTCTCCACACTCCTCTCCTGTACATAGTGCCCACTGCCATACCCTCCACACTCCTCTACCTGTACATAGTGCCCACTACCATACCCTCCACACTCCTCTCCTGTACATAGTGCCCACTGTTATACCCTCCACATTCCTCTCCCTCACCTGCACATACTTCCCACTTTTATACCATCCATACTCTTCCCTATGCCTCTTACACAAAAACAGTTCTTTAAAATTATATTAAATATCCCTTAATGTTACCAGCTCTAGAATGGGCACACTTTTGTTAGTTCAACTAAAGGAAATCTTCTCAGTCCCCATATTTGTTCTGCCCATTATTATGTAGCACTCTGGTGTTTAGGCAGGGTTGCTCCTAAATTTACCTGCCAGGTATAGCTGCCTTGGCTAATTGTTGAAGATCAATTGATTTCACGCTAAGTCTGTAATTGCTGCACTTCTTCAATCCATTCACAACTCTGCCCCGAGCTACATCACCAGTCTTATCTCAAAATATCACCCAAAACTTCTACTAACAAAAAATTAGCAGAAGGAGCCCACAGGGTGGCACTAAAGAGCTGAAAAACAACATAGTACGTCACTACGTTTGTAATTGTTGGCCAACAATTGTGTGACCATGTGTATGCAAAACAAGTTTGGGCCAACGCCCTTCGGACAAAATTCCACGGTTTTGTTGGCCAACAATCTGATCGTGTGCACAAGGCTGTAGAGCTGGCAGAGACAGCATGCTCAAAGTGCTGGGATCGCCCAGTGAACATGTTCTCCAAAGCTCAAACCGCTGCAGGTGCATATGTGCAGGGCATTAATTTCTTCAAATGCAGCCACATATATGTGTTACACAGAGGTTCATTTAAGTCTGGGCAATCATATCTCAACCACCTATTTTTACCGCCCTCCAAGCATAAATGAGGCCAAAGATAGTTTAGAGGTCAGTGACATTTTGTCTCACTGTGTGATTTTTATATCTAAACCCCAAAGTGGGATTTTCTTTGCCAAAATCTAGCCTACCGCACCGCTCGGAAGAGTGGCGATGTTGCCGCCGGTGTGGGAGATTTAAAACACATGTGTGTACTTGGCCTCAAGCAGCTAATACAGAAACCCAGACGTCTCTGGCAACTTTGCCTGAGCTGAGCTGCGGGTATTAGTCTACCTGCCGATAAGCATAACCACGGAAGAAAATGCAAATCTTGACTTAGCCTTTCCCGAATGTGGGTGAATTAAAGCTATGTTTTGCCAAATGATTTGTGCCTGATTTAGGTTAGCAAAGGGAAAAAGGTTTATTGTATTTCATTGTGGAAGCGCTAGAGAAGATGATCTGAGGAAGTTTTATTGTCTGTATGAAAATTAATGCTTACTCTCACAAAGTGCAGATAATGGTAAACTCTCCTGAACTTTTTCAATCTGACATTTAATCCCAAATTTTACAGCTGCACAGAAAAAAATATAGTAAAGACATTTTATTCCATAATGAATTGCCCTTTAATTTCTTTTTTCTAGGGTATCAGATTAATAGTAAATCCTGAATAAAAGAGCTAAACCATGAGGCTTCGAGCTGAAGATTTCAAATTTAGATTGGAATTACAAGAAAAGTAACCAAAATATTTTCGTATTAGAAGAAAAAGTTTTTTTTTTTTTAACCATGCATTGCTTAATAAATTGAAGGGATGCAAAGTTAAGCATTGCACAACATAAATAAATTCCCTAGACCCCAATTAAAAAAGAGCACCTGTCTAAACTGTTTCTTTTTTCAAAACAGACATTTTAATGGAATTAATTTGGAAATATATTTAATCACTTCCGCCCCGGAAGATTTTCCCCCCTTAAAGGGGAAGTAAACCCATCGATTTAACAGTTTAAAAAAAAAAGGCAAGCCGGGAATGCTAACTGCACATTGGTTGTGCTCTCAACCAAACAGTCAAACCATCCAATGGCTGGTGTCATAACGGATCACATGTGCAGCACTGTGGCAGTTGAAGATTAAACAGAGGCAAAGATGGCAGCCTCCTTGGCTGAAAATGATAGGGGGGTTTACTTCCACTTTAATGACCAGGCCATTTTTTGCGATACGGCACTGCGTCGCTTTAACTGACAATTGCGCGGTTGTGCGACGCTATATCCAAACAAAATTGATGTCCTTTTTTTCCCACAAATAGAGCTTTCTTTTGTTGGCATATGATCACATCTGCGTTTTTTATTTTTTGCACTAGAAACAAAAAGACTGATAATTTTGTAAAAAATATATATTTATATACTAAATATCCAAAAAAAAGTAAAAAAACTAATTTGTCCATCAGTTTAGGCCAATATGTATTCTTCTACATATTGTTTAAAAAAAAAAAACGCAATAAGCTTCTATTGATTGGTTTTCTGCAAAAGTTATAGCGTCTATAAAATAGGGGACATATTTATGGCATTTTTATTATTATTATTTTTTTTTTACTAGTAATGGTGGTGATCAACAATTTTTAGCAGGACTGCAACATTGCGGCATGCTAGTTGGACACTTTTGACATTCTTTTGGGACCAGTGACATTTATACAGCGATCAGTGCTACAAAAATTCACTGATTACTGTATAAATGACACTGGCAGGGAAGGGGTTAACACTAGGGGGCGATGAAAGGGTTAAGTGTGTTCCCTTGGAGGTGTTTCTAACTGTGAGGGATGGGACTGACTGGGAGTACAGAGAGATCGCTGTTCCTAATCACTAGGAATAAATGATCACTCTGTACTTCCCTGTCAGAACTGGCCAGTTCTGGTTCTCTGTGGAGCGATCGTAGGTGGCCGGTGAACATCGTGGCTGCCGGCAACGCACATCAGCTCCCCCACCGTGCAGTGGGCGTGCGCGCGCCCGCTATAACTCTTAAAGGAGCCGACGTACCGGTACGCTCTTTTGGACTCCTTGGTTTACTATATTATATTGTATGTATTCTGGTATTATGCAAGATATATGGTCTATGTATCATCATTAGTATTATTATGTTGTGTTGCCTCCCTGTCTGCATGCTTCACATAAAGTCCCAATTCGCGGGTATGAGCCAACCTGCTGCAGTATAATGACGGCGGCTGGTCGGCAATCGGTTAAGCAAATCAAGGCCCCTCCATAATGTACAATATATTAGAAAAAAGGTTTGGGACTTTATGTGAAGCATGCAGCCAGGGAGGCAACACAACATAATAATACTAATGATGATGCCTTCTCTATGTATCAGGGGTCTCAAACTAGTGACCCTCCAGCTGTTGCAGAATTACAATTCCCATGAGGCATTGCAAGGCTGACAGTTACAAACATGACTCCCATAGGCAGAGGCCTGATGGGACTTGTAGTTCTGCAACAGCTGGAGGGCCGCCAGTTTGAGACCCCTGCTCTATATAATACCCAATCTAATATTTATCTTAATACCTATAGACATCTACATTGCATCTGCTCCTGAAGAGAGGCAACATAGCCACGAAACGCGTCAAGCTATTAAATGCCTCTCATACTATTTTATACATTATCTATAATATGCTCTTTTGGACTCTACCAATGTCTATTATGTTGTTACTGTGGAGACACGCAACAATGAGTCTGGTGTTTTCATTATTTTACCATTGTGATTATATTATGTTGCTAGGCCATTATGTTACTTTGCCACTATGTACTATGTTATGTAATTCAAGTTTCCTTGTTTTACTATATTATATTGTATGTATTCTGGTATTATACAAGATATATGGTCTATGTATCATCATTAGTATTATTATGTTGTGTTGCCTCCCTGGCTGCATGCTTCACATAAAGTCCCAAACCTTTCTTCTCATATATGCAAATGTCTGGGATGGAGGTACATTCTAATGTCCTCATATAAAGTCCCAAACTGTTTCTTCTCTTCTTTTCATTTTTTTTTTAGGAAAAATGAAATCCAAGAGTGCATGTTGTTTCATCCAACCAGCACTCAATGTCCTTAAAATGCCCAATCAAGTGTTAAAGAAGAGAGAGAAAAATTCTACATCTTTACACCCAAAATGGCCGAATCTCACCAAAGACCAAAATGTATCTAAAATTAATACTTTTATGGATAAAGTTAGATAAAGAAGCGTTGGAAGCGTTGGACCCCCTGTCTGTTTTTTATTGCTTTCCGTGTCCTCACTGGGGAGCTTTATCCTTTCTGTCTTGGTGGTGCCCATTGGTGTCTTGTGATGGGATAGCCAAAAATATTCCAGCTGCTTCTGAAACTGCAGGAAATATTAGAAGGGGCAAGCCTATTCCTTTGACACGTGTTGAACGGGGATTTCCCCTCACTTTGGTGAGATTTCCTTTTACTTCCTGGAGTGTCTTCAGGGCAAGAAGTGAAGAGAAATCCCTTAGTGGGGAACATACAGCAAAAGGAAAAAACCCCGATGGGCATTCCAACCATTCCCTACTCTACCAAAAAAAAAAAAAAAAAGGTTATGTAATTAGATGTACTTTAATTTTAGTAACCAAAACATGGGATTTTGAGAGACTGAAATAGTCTATTTTTCATAGTATAATTTTTAATTACACCCTCTATTTGATAGAAAATATTATAACAAAACCTAAACCACAAAAACCTGTGATGTCGCTTTCTTTGCTGTTGAGAATGAGCAGAAAAGGACTCATCATCAAGTCCTGGTGGCAATGTCTAAAAATTCTTCCCCTAGTGGCATTCCAAGTCTCTGACAAACCTGCTCCTATACCTTCTGCAACTGACCACTTCTCTTCTCCAGATCTTAGGAGACTCAAAACACTTGAGTGATATCCTGTGTCCTTTGGGAAAGCAGGGTGAAAAACTTGTGTTAACGGTAAGGTTTAATCTCTTTCAGCACTAGTATTGTCGGGCACCCTAGCAGTTACATATCCTGGGTAATGCATTGGGGTTGATTTACTAAAACTGGAGGGTGCAAAATCTGTTGCAGCTATGCATGGCAGCCAATGAGCTTGTAGCCTCCCTGGCGGTATTCCCGAGTCTGAGATTTCAGTACCAAAAGCGGTATTTCCAAACCAGACTCGGGATCGCATTGCAGGATCCATGTAGAGGTTTACTTCCCTTGTCCCCTAGATCCTGCGATGTCTCCCCGCTGTGATCTGCGAGCCGCCGTGTCTCGCTCGATCTGTCACAGTGCCGAGCTCCGTTCCCTGCGAGGGGTTGCGAGGCACGGGAACGGAGTTTGGCGCCAAATTTAAAAAGTAAAAAACACAGTATAGATACAGTATACTGTAATGTTACAGATTACAGTACTGTATCAAATAATTACACATCCCCTTTGTCCCTAGTGGTCTGTCCAGTGCCCTGCATGCAGTTTTATATTATATATACTGTTCTTTCTGCCAGGAAACTGGAGATTGTCCATAGCAACCAAAAAATGTCTGTTTACGTCAAAAGTGCTTTAGGACCAGCTAGAAAACAGCGATAATAAATTAGAATCACTTGCAGAATTGAGCGATAGTGATTTGTGGGGAAATCCGTCATCAAACAATAAAAGTAACAACAGCGACAATTCTGCAACTGAGCAAATTTCTGTGTTTTTGATTTGACTACATTATTGAATAATTTTTATTATTATTATTATATTATTATTTGTTATAATTATTTATAGCTATAATATAATATTATATATATATATATATATATATATATAATAAATATTATATATATATATATATATATATATATATATATATATAATATATTATATTATATTATAATTTATGATTTCGTATTTCAAACTTTATCATACCCGGGATGTCTATTAGACTCTTGTTTGGACGGATTTAAGTGAATTATTTCTAAGAATTACAGGCCTACAATATAAAACGCCAAATTTCCATGCAAAATAATGGTACCGCTTTCAGCACCTAAAATCTGAAATAATCATACCGCCAGGGAGGTTGACTTCAGCGTGTTCAATTAAGCTTTGACAAAAAACTGGAAGCCGATTCGTTTCTATGTGGATCCAGTTTTAGTAAGCCCCATTGTCTCTTTGCAATGCCCCCTTCATTACTAAAAGCCTAAACCTCCCCTTAAGCCTACATGGTGGCAATATAATACCCCCCCAACTGTTCTGGATCCTATGAGACTATTCCAGATACAGAATACCAGCATCCCAATGGCAGACACTTTTCTTGTGCGATATGAAACTCTCTTTGCTCAAGTTTAGTATCAGGACCTTTTTAGTTATGGCTGTTTAATAGCTCCTAATGGACAAATATACTGGGAGCGATTTACTAAAACTGATGCACACAGAATCTGGTGCAGCTGTACTTAGTAACCAATCAGCTTCTAGGTTTTATTGTCAAATTGTAATTGAACAAGCTGAAGTTAGAAGCTGATTGGTTACTATGCACAGCTGTACCAGATTCTGTGTCCACCAGTTTTAGGTGGCCTCTTCCCAAGATTGGTCTACATGCAGTGGTCTGCATGTAGACACAGTAGCACAGTAAATCTCCCCCATTCCATCATCACAAAAAATGGCTGCTTTCACTTTATTTGGCTAACAGGTACACTTTCAATAAAGGGATTTCCAGCTTCAAAATCCACCTTATCTGCATCATATTACACGGCAGACTCTAGCAATATAATAAGCCACATTTGCATTCATTTCATACACAGGCTGATGAATGGTGAGGCTTATTGGATGGTTTCACAGCATTAATTAAGTTTGTAAATTGACCCCATGGGCTCAATTCATTATTGAAATACCAATGAGTATGTATTGGACATTACATTTTGAAAGATGTTGACTGGGGAAAAGACTACGCCAATTACAACAATTCATTCATTCTATTGACTGGAGCCTGCCGTTGTTAGGCATTGAGGAATATATGCTTCACTAGCCTTCTACTGATCCATAATACACAGACTGCAGGATGGAAGTCCTGCCTTGAAGCCCAGACTGGAGAAGCGCCTGTGTTTTGTTAACATCCCCTGATGCCCAGGCAACACACTGCAGTATTTTTAAAAAGTAAACCTGTCACAAAACGAAGGCTACTGAAACTAAACATACCGTACAGCAGTGGCGTCGCTAGGGGGTGGCTTTTGGGGCTATAGCCCTGAATCTGGGGCCCATAGCCCAGAGTCTCTGCAGGGGTCCCCAAGGGCAGGGGAGGCTCTCTGGGACCCTGATGTAAGGGAGAGTCTATCTGGGGACCCTGATTTGAGGGGGAGGCTTTCTTGGGACCCTAATGTAAGGGAGGCTCTCTGGGGACCCTGATGTAAGGGGGGGGGCTCTCTGGGGACCCTGATGTAAGGGGGGCTCTCTGGGGACCTTGATGTAAGGGGGGCTCTCTGGGGACCCTGATGTAAGGGGGGCTCTCTGGTGACCCTGATTTAAGGTGGGCTCTCTGGGGACCCTGATGTAAGCGGGGCTCTTTGGAGACCTTGATGTAAGTGGGGGGCTCGCTGGGGATATACACACACACACGTATATTACTGTATATACATGTGTATGCCCGCCCAAGCGTGTGACTTTTTTTACTACGCAGCTATGGGCTCTAGCCCCAGATCTTTTGTAGACCTAACCCCGCCCCTTCCGTACAGTATATAATCATGTGACTTGGTGACCAAAACTAGTAGGCATTCCAAACAACCTCCTGTGCAACCTCCTGTCCTGTGCAATGGATCTTCAATTAACCCACTTTTTTGGTATATATGATCACAAGGCTCTGCTGCCCTCTCAGGGCTGGGGAATCCCTAATAGCTTTGCTAGAAAAACATAAAAGAAGGAGAAGCAGCAACCTTGCGCATTACCTTAAAAAAGTTTTTAATTGAAGGGAAACATAAAGATGTATACTCACAAACAGTTGTATGTCACAAGCTTATCAGGATGATAAATCATCCATGCTGCCAGACCACTGCATGTAGACCAATCTTGGGAAGAGGCCATCTAGACCCAGGCCCCCATCTCCAAACACGTCAGCCGCATAGGTCTAGGTGGCCTCTTTCCAAGATTGGAATACATGCAGTGGTCTGACAGCGAGGATGATTTATCATCCTGATAAGCTTGTGACATACAACTGTTTGTGAGTATACATCTTTATGTTTCCTTTCAATAAAACGTTTTTTCATGAAAAAACGCAAGGCTAATCATAGCTAATCACAACAAATGACACCGAATGAATGAGTTTGTTTCAGTAAAAATAGTTTGCGTATACTAGTGAAATTCATTGGTGTAAGCAATCATGATGTGCATAGCTCCCAACTGTCCCTGATTTCGAGGGACTGTCCCTGATTTGGAGCAATGTCCCTCTTTCCTCCTCATTTGTCCCTCATTTTGGTCTGATCTATATAGATGTATATAAAATGCGCTTTTTATCTTTCAAAAAGTGTTTCCCAGTGCTAAACCTTTCATCCAATTTCTAAATTGCTGCATTTGTACATTTTAAAAGCCATTATAAAGGAATAGTATTGGTAAAAAAAAAAAAAGCACTTGTGGATTTAATTAACTTTTTTGGGTTAATTCCCCTTTAAGGGGGTGTGGCAGAGCGAAGCTCTGTCCCTTTGAAATTAGAGGTAAAGGAGATACAGAGTTTGCATATCTACAGACTATAGAATTTAAATGGAGAAAACTGCTCTGTCAGTTTTCTCCAGGTTTTGCTAGTCCTGGATGGGATCTCCAACTGTGTCCGGGTCTTGAGGATGGCAAACAAGGTGTGTGCCCAGCTGCACACAGACCATATAATGAGGGGCTAATGAGTGGAGGATGGTGGAGTGTGAGCAGCTTGCTGCTGCTGTATGAAGACAGACCTGTGGAGGGGTCATCCCTGTGTAAGGGGTATTCTTTGCCCAGAGACTGGGAAAGGAGGGACAGCCTTGAGAGTCGGGAAGACTAAGGAAGCCAGTGAGTCCAGGGGACTGGAAGGAATCAACTCTGTTGAGAGTAAGCAGAGGAACTGCTGACAAGAGAGAGCCAGGTGGCTTGGTATGTTTTTCATTGATGAATGCTTAATGAAGTTAAACCCCTGCGTGGGACTTCTGGATGGACTTTTGTGTTTTTTCCTTTCTTCAATAAACGTGGGCTACCAGGCCCTTAACTCTATACGCCTGTCTGATGAGGACTCACTGCATTAAAAAAATGCATCTTTTCACTTGAGTTAAACACCCCCATGTTACAAGTGGTGTTCGAATGCGGGCATACAGACGGTGAAATCCGGTCTCTGCGCCAGTGGTGAGTCATTTCAGGAACTGCTGCTAGCTGTGTGTGGCAGCCAGGCAAACTGCATTGCGCAGGAGTTCAATTGACTGTGTTGCATTGTGTGCAGGTAGTGCACTTGTGAGAATTTTTTTTTTTTTTTTTATGCTGTGAACTGTGTAACGGGCTGCTGTGCATGTGACTGCAAGGATGAGGCAGTCAAAACACAAGAAGTTCATGTTAAATCAAGTTAAAGGTGAAGTGAGCTCAGCGTGGCCTGAGAAGATGTCTCCACCTTGGAGGGCCAGTCAAAAGGGGCCAGTGATGTGTGAGACAGTGAATGAATGGTTCAAGCAGAATCGCAAAGAGTGTGGCGCAGTGCAAGGGGCTCAGATCTTGGCCTCTGACTATATGCAACCCATGCTGCCTACAGAGGAGGTTGGGGACTTCCTTGTAAGATTTGAAAAAGTTGCTGTAAAGAGAAAATGGCCTAGGGACTGGTGGCCAAAACTGTTGCAAACCTTATTACGGATAGAGTTCCGGTCGGTTTACCATTTGATGGACGGGGACCAGGATGACTACCGCAAGTTTAAAGAGGAAATCCTTTTTAGAGGAGAGTTCCATCGCATCATGGACCGAAAGCCTGACTGGAAGTTGGAGAGGTATGTGGTTGCCCATAGCAACGGTGGTGATGTCAAGTCTGCAGACCATATGAGAAAAGTATTGCCTGCAGAGAGTAGTGGCAAGTTGAAAGCCACAATGCATCAAAGAGTTTGGGAGAATCAGCAAAGCTCGGCTGGGAGAGTGCGGTTTCCCATGGCAACGGGAGAAAGATTGCCAAAGGAAAGGAGGAGCTACAGGGCATATGTAGCTAAGCATCCACCTAAAGATGCGTATGCATTTCAAAATTACCAGGAGCAAAGGTCGTTATCTCCAGGCCCAGATTACTGTGCAAATATGTTTGCAGTCACCCCTGGCAATGAGGATTTTCCTGTTGTGTCGGCAGGGGGTGCTAAACAGTTGGAGATGCCTGCTGTAATTTCATCCGGTGGCCACCAGGGAGAGTGGGCCAGTAAAAGTGCAGCAGAGGACTGGTTTGTGAGACAACGTACTCAAATGAAGATGGTGACCCCTACTACTGCGGTGGGTAAGACTGTCTTTAATGAAATAATGGCTGGAACCGCTGGGTTGATGTTGAAAAAGACTGGTGCTGGTAAATGCATAGAAGAGACTGAGTATGTGACTGTGCACACTGGAGTGGCCCCAAATGGGAGATCCACTGTCGGTTTGGAAAAGGACTTGCCTCGCTGCAGTGCCCTGTCCAGTGGGGAGGCAAGTGGTAAACTTGAATGTGACAATATGATGGGTAAAACTGCTAATATTGTGTTGGCTAAAGTGAATGGTCCAGTTGCTAATGGGCTAGTGCAGCTCACTAGAGATAAGCTTGCTGTGAATGCGGTTAAAGATGTGCTATCTCCCCTAGCAACTGTGAAGAAGAAGGCCATAGAGGGGTCCCTAGAAACCCCCAGGGAGCTCTGCGTTTTGGAGCCGGAGGTTGCCTGGGACAACTTTGGTGCTGCTCTGAGGGATAAGAGGGTACCTGAACATAGTGATGACAGGATGTTAAATGTTAAAACTGAAATGTTTGAAAACACTCATGGTGGAAATGGGTTAATGCAGTCTAGCAACGACCGGTATCAAAGCTCTAATGCGTTTTATGAAGCGCCACCAGAGCAAGGTGGTGAAGGTGTGGTATTGCTGTCTGCTATGGTTAAAAATGTAGTGCCAAAATCTTATTTGAACCAAAGTGATATGTGCAATGTGTCTGTTGCTGAACCACTCTGTCCCTCTGAGTCTCCTTGTGCAGTAGGAGCGGTACTGCGTGGTACCTCTGGGAGCACAGAGATAACAGACTGGGACAGGTGGACAAAAAGCCTGTTGGCTTTGTTGGAAAAGGCCTCTGTTGGTAAAAGTGAAGCAGACATGACTTCTGCAGTGCCAGATGAAGGACCTGCAGAGCAACTTGTATGCAAGGATGCACTTGCTACTGCAGATGATGGTGCTCATGAGATGGAAACGCCAAGTAAGGGCGAACGCACAGAAGAGGTCATGTCTGTGATCCACAAAGGGCCCAATGATGTGATAATGGATAATGCCGTGCCAAATGTGTTGGTGGAAGTGCCAGATGGCACAGCAATAAATGAAGTGATTGTAGTCACAGGTCCAAATGCTTTATGGGAAGATGGTCAGGAGTCAGGACAGTTGTTGGCAGAGGATCTCAGGCCAGTGGAGTTGGTGGATAGTGAAGCTGCCGTGGACAACCACTCCGCTGGATGCAGTTCCTCTTCAGACACTGCCCTGCCGAACATGAGTGAAATGAAATATGACAAATGCATTGATATTTCTGACCGTGATGAAACATGCAGCTCATTGTCAATTTGTAAGGGTTTGGTTACCATGGGTGACAACAAAAATAATGGTAGACCTGAAGATCTTGGTCAAGTTGATCTGGTTGTAGCAAACCCTGAAAATTGTAATGAGATAGGGAATGGTATGATTGACACAGGAGAAGTAAAAGATACAGCAGAATTAGGCCCCCTACAGGTTCAGGAGGGTATTTCTGGGGAAGGTTTCCTGAGGTCTGAGAAATTTCTAAGGTCTGAGAAGGATCGTGATAAACAATGGTTGCAGGAAAATGGCCCAAAGCTCAGCAAGGTGTCGCATGACTTTAAAAGTTTAAAGTCGCAAGACAGTCAGTATGTCCTTCAGAGGGAGACTAGGATGAGGCTGCAGTCATATGAGGATGTTGGTGATGAAACTGACAAAAATAAGCATGCAGTGTACATGAGGAAACAAGTGACGCTAAGTTTGGACAGTAAGAGGGTGCCCGTACTTGGAGTACAGAGAGGGACCAGTGTCACCCTAATAAAAGAGCCCCCACTTATCATTAAACCAGGGTTTAAAAATGTGGTTCCTTCTAAATTAAGTAAAGAGCAAAGGGGTGGTCTAGTGGAAATTGAGGGAGCACTTTATAACCTTAATGGTACTGGATCCGTAAAATTCAGAAATCAACCTCATGTGCAAAAAGGTACCAAGATTGGTAAAAGGACTAGTGTAGGCCCAAGAGAAGTGGGAAAACTTCGCTTTTGGAAGGGCACTCGTAAAAAAGCATGGGAGTGTCTTTGTAAAGCCCAAGTAGATGCAGCAAGGGGACGTGGAGAAATTCACCTGATGGGACAAGATTTGGCCCATGTGGGTGGCAGCTTGCATGGTCATGCCAAAGTGAGGAGGTTGTACTGGTGTATATTGAAGGTTAAAGCTGATGTCAGTGAGTTTAAAGGTAGGATCAGGGAAAGCAGAGTTTCCCCCAAAAAAATGATTAAGCCCAGGGACCCAAGAAGAAGGCTGAGGATGGGAAAATATAGGACCCTGTTAAGATCCAGGGTGGGACGTGCCTGGAAGCGCACCCGGAAAAAAGGTTGGGCCTACGTGGCTGACAGCCAGCACAGAGGTGTCCCAACCATGACGGGTGCTGGTGTTCCTCCCTCCGGATCGAAACAAAGGGGGGGGGATATGTGGCAGAGCGAAGCTCTGTCCCTTTGAAATTAGAGGTAAAGGAGATACAGAGTTTGCATATCTACAGACTATAGAATTTAAATGGAGAAAACTGCTCTGTCAGTTTTCTCCAGGTTTTGCTAATTTTGGATGGGATCTCCAACTGTGTCCGGGTCTTGAGGATGGCAAACAAGGTGTGTGCCCAGCTGCACACAGACCATATAATGAGGGGCTAATGAGTGGAGGATGGTGGAGTGTGAGCAGCTTGCTGCTGCTGTATGAAGACAGACCTGTGGAGGGGTCATCCCTGTGTAAGGGGTATTCTTTGCCCAGAGACTGGGAAAGGAGGGACAGCCTTGAGAGTCGGGAAGACTAAGGAAGCCAGTGAGTCCAGGGGACTGGAAGGAATCAACTCTGTTGAGAGTAAGCAGAGGAACTGCTGACAAGAGAGAGCCAGGTGGCTTGGTATGTTTTTCATTGATGAATGCTTAATGAAGTTAAACCCCTGCGTGGGACTTCTGGATGGACTTTTGTGTTTTTCCTTTCTTCAATAAACGTGGGCTACCAGGCCCTTAACTCTATACGCCTGTCTGATGAGGACTCACTGCATTAAAAAAATGCATCTTTTCACTTGAGTTAAACACCAGTTTAGGAGATATTCACTGTATACGCATGTCCCGACGTCATCGACACATGTGCACTAAAGAAACAGCACGTTCATGACGTTTCTTCAGTAGCCGTGACCGTCGGCTCCCGTGCATGCGCTGGAATGAAGTCATCGCAGCTTTGCCTAATCACAGTTATTTCCTAGTAGGGATGAGCCGAACATCCCCCCCCGTTCGGCTCGCACCAGAACCCGCGAACGGACCTAAAGTCCGTGCGAGCTTTAGAACCCTATTAGTTATAATGGATGCAAACGTTTGAAATCAAAAGTGCTAATTTTAAAGGCTAATATGAATGTTATTGTCATAAAAAGTGTTTGGGGACCTGGGTCCTGCCCCAGGGGACATGTATCAATGCAAAATTTCTTTTTAAAAACGGACGTTTTTTCAGGAGCAGTGATTTTAATAATGCTTAAATTGAAACAATAAAAGTGTAATACTCCTTTAAATTTCGTACCTGGGGGGTGTCTATAGTATGCATGTAAAGGGGCGCATGTTTCCTGTGCTTAGAACTGTCTCTGCGCAAAGTGTCATTTTTGCAGAAAAGAAAGCTATTTAAAATCACTCGCGGCTAATGTGTATTGACGGCTCCCGTAACACAGAGAACAGTCATTCATTGAAAGTCATTGATAAAAAAAAAGTCATTGATAAAAATAAAAAAAAATTTAAAAAAAAAAGCGTGGGGGTCCCCCCAAATTCAATAACCAGGCTCTTCAGGTCTGGGATGGATATTAAGGGGGACCCCAGCCAAAAAAAAAAAAAAAAATGGCGTAGGGTCCCCCTCAAAATCCATACCAGACCCTTATCCGAGCACGCAACCTGGCCGGCCGCAGGAAAAGAGGGGGGACGAGAGACCCCCAAAGCACCTTGTCCCCATGTTGATGAGGACAAGGGCCTCTTCCCCAAAACCCTGGCCGGTGGTTGTGGGGGTCTGCGGGCGGGGGGCTTATCGGAATCTGGAAGCCCCCTTTAACAAGGGGACCCCCAGATCCCCCCCTGTGTGAAATGGTAAGGGGGTACAAAAGTACCCTACCATTTCACCAAAAAAGTGTCAAAAATTGTAAAAATGACAGGAGGCGGTCTTTGACAATTCCTTTATTAAAATCTTCTTTCTTCTTTCTTCATCCTTCGGTTTCTTCATCTTCTCCTTCCGTCATCTTCTTCCATCTTCTTCCATTTTCTTCTTCCTCCGATCCGCTTCTTCTTGCGCTGGTCTTCTCGTCCTTCTCGTCCTGCATCTTCTTCCATGGAGTCGGCATCTGTTCTTCTGTCGGGCCGCTCCTCGCAATGGGAGGCTCCCGCTGTGTGAGGCTTCGCTCCGTCTGACAGGTCTTTTATAACAGAGGGCACCTGGTGACCCCGCCCCCCTCTGACGTCACGGGGAAAGCCATAGGGAATTCCCCGTGCGTCAGAGGGGGCGGGGTCACCAGGTGCCCTCCATTATAGAAGACCTGTCAGACGCAGTGAAGCCTCACACAGCCCCTGAGCTATAATTGGCTACAGGCATCCTGCCTGTAGCCAATTATGGCTCTCCTCGCTGCCGGCGCTGTGATTGGCCAAGCATTGCACTGCGACTGGCGCAATGCATTGCGGGCCGCTCGCATCACACAAATTTGATGCGAGCGGCCCAAATAGTTCTGGGCTCGCCGAACGGGCGAACGCCCGATGTTCGATTCGAACATGGGTTCGAATCGAACACCGGGCCCATCCCTATTTCCCAGAGACATGTCACAGCGGTGTGCGGGGCCTGCTGCAACAGCTTTGATCTAAGGTAAGTATTTCATAATGACCTAGTATGTGATGCATATTAGGTCATTATGCCTTTGTGCTTTTTTTTCAGAGTTTACAACCATCATAGAAAAAATGTAATAAAAAATATATATATTTTTTTAAATTATATATATTTTTTTCTACATACTGTTGCTCACTGCTACACCTGTTATATAATAACGCTGTACTGTACTAGTGACAGTATGTGAAAATAAAATTGTGAATTTTTTTTATTCCTTCATTTTCCAAAAAATTGTGGCATAAAATGACAGCTTCAAAAAACTTGCTATGCCTCTCACTAAATCCCTTGGACTGTCAAATTTTCAAAAAGGGGGTCATCTGGGGTATATTTGTACTGCCCTGGCGTTTTAGGGCCTCAAGAAATGAGATAGGCTGTCAGTACATCAGGATTAATTCATTTTCAGATATATGTACCATAGTTTGTGGACTCTATAACTTTCCTACAGATTAAATAATAAACACTGATTAAAATTTCATATGGATACAGTGTTGCATGACCAACCATCCAATTGTCATTGAAAGTGCGACAGTGCTGAAAGCTGGAAATTGGCCTGAGCAGGAAGGGGGTGAAAGTGCCCAGTATTGAGGTGATTAAACAGAAGCATAGTCGAGGAACAAGCCAAATGTTGTTAACGAGTGGTAGCAAAGATATGGACGTCAGCATAAGTGATAAGAGCGAGATATTGGCTGGAGAGAGCACAATATTATTGCAAACAGGATGTGCAAAGGCATGGCTTAAATAGGAAGTTCATGGGAGGAGCAAAGATTTCAAGGTTCGGCAGAAACAAGGCCCAAGGCAGGATTGTCCAATGAATCAGACAAGGAGCTGTCCAGCATATCAGGTGGCATTATGATGAGACACATCAGAGGTTGCAGGTTCAGACCTAGGTCCATTGACAAGGCTTCACTTGTGGGATCCTTTCCCAGGACCCTCCTTCTTGTGTCTGACATTGTAAGGGTTGCTATAATGTTAATTCTACCAACAAAAAAAATCACCTCTTAAAGTGAACACGTGCTTATGTGCTGTCACCTTTATTTTGTCATATGTTCCTCCATACTGTACCAGATTTCTTTTTTATCAGCTGGCACCTCTAAATAGATAACGTACAGGTTTGCCTTAAGTTGGCCTTGGGAGATGTGCTGCGTTTGAGAGGGCTCCACTGAACTGATAAAGTTAAGGTTTGCCTAAAATTGGACGTAAAGTTTCATTTACATTGTCCCTTCTATTTCTGTATGTGGATGATGGCACTGTAATTATTTTAATTGAAAAAAAAAAAATCCAAGTACCTTTTCCCTAATCGATATACAGCTGTCACATGACCCAGATCTGTCCCAGTCTGACTGCAGGGAAACATAAGCAGGAGGAGCTTCTAGTCCTCTGCTACTGGTCACATGTTCATAATAACAAAAAAACAGCCTTTGGTATACAGAGTAAAAATAAATAAATAATATCAATAAACTGTTTTAAATTGTCATACAAATATATATTTGAAATCAAATCTTTATTATTTTGTGGAAATAACATGGTGTGGGTGTCCCGTCCCCCCCCCCCATTCCCCTCCCCTCCTTTTTTATACCCTCTTTTCTTTGTCTATTATTTTTTGTTTTCTACCTTTCTTTTAATATTGTGTGGTACTTATATACACATTATCTCTTTCATTTTTAATATATACCTATTAGATTGATCTCATTATTACTGCACTTGCAAAATGAACCAATAGTCACTAGCTTATACTTTTCCTTCTGATGGAATTTTCTAATGCTTCTAATGCTTTTCTAATGCTTTTGATGTAGCGTATATACTCGAGTATAAGCCGACCCGAATATAAGCCGAGGCACCTAATTTTACCAAAAAAAACGGGAAAACTTATTGACTCGAGTATAAGCCTAGGGTGAGAAATGCGCAGCTACTGGAAGTGGAAAAGAGGGTCAACAATGCCCATTTGCAGCTTCACTGTGCCCATTTGCAGCCTCACTGTGCCCATTTGCAGCCATTGGTCCCCCGAACTTCAAACTTGGTAGTTAAGGGTTTCTAGATGCCCCCTAGCTGCAGCTGCAGGTCTCTGGACCCAAAGGGTCCTGAAATAACATTGCTGCAGATGGACACAGTTAGCCGATTTTGGGGCCCTGTATCTCGGGGGCCACTTGGTGCTAGGAACCCCAATTTGGTGCTAGTTCCACTGGGTTTGCACACCAAATTTGGGGTTCCTAGCACCAAGTGGCCCCCGAGATACGGGGCCTCAATGTCGGGTCAGAAAATGTCATTCTCTGCTGCAGAAAAGTGCTTGACTCGAGTATAAGCCGAGGGGGGCACTTTCAGCACAAAAAAATGTGCTGAAAAACTCGGCTTATACTCGAGTATATACGGTAATACTTTATTGGTTTATTTATTGCTCTACTCATTACATTTTTACATTGTTGATAAATCGATATGTTTAGCTTTATTGCTATTTGAACAATGTACCACCATCCTTGTATGTACTCAATTTGTCAATAATTGTTATATTTAAAAAATAATACACAAATTTGACGAGAGAATAAGAGGGAGGTGAAGCCATCATTTATCTACTAGACATGTAATGTCCCGCCCCCATTGTGTTTAGCGGGTTAGTGGGCATGAAGGAGGAGGGAGGGAGTGGGCTGTCACTTACCACTGTGTATACGCCCACACATGTGTGACTCTATAGTCACATGGGCTGCTCAGATGTGATAGGGAGGAAATGCTCAGCATAGAAACTCACTGAAAACAGAGTTGCCACCACAGCTGCAAAATCCCTAGCTTAATTGGGGGCATGAACAGAAGGTGGAGATGGAGGGCAGCAGGATCAACCAGGTTTTTCGCAGAATACAGAAAACAAATCTCATAGTGACTGAGTGAGTATGAACAACATGTAATACACCATTTATTGATCATTTTTTATGGTGTGGGTTCAGTGACACTTTAAGAAAGTGCTTAACTCTCAATGTCTCCCTTAAAAGTTGAACTTGTTCTCAGGGGCGGACTGACAACTCATGGGGCCCCTGGGCAATAGGAGATTATGGGGCCCCCAGGCAATCAGATTATGGGGCCACACAGTATACACACACACAGTATACACTTACATGTACACACAGTATACACAGACATGTTTCTATTGGCTGAGAAGGTACTGGGGAGGTGGGGCAGCTATAATCTCTGGATTTTTAGACCAAAAGGACGTCGGTAAGGGACATTTCAGAAACAGATGTAAAAAAAACACAGATTTTTACATACTGTCCCTGGTTTTACTGAGGCTGGCAACCCTGATGGGGCCCCCTAGTGGCCCGGGGCCCTCGGGAAGTGCCCGAGTGGCCAAATGGTCAGTCCGCCCCTGCTTGTTCTCAAAGGGTCTTCTCCCCAGGACTGTACAATTCAAATAGTTTGCTCTATGAATAAACTCCTTATTACACTTGCTGGGGGCAGACTAACTGGTTATCCATAATAATTTGTACTGTATGGTAGATGTGCAGTTTGCTCCCTCTTCATGTTCATCAAGTGGTCTCCTTACTGGGTTGTCAATGAGGTCCTTTGGCAGTCAAGTGTCACTGAGATCAATAGACAGTTCCTTGATCTTTGAAGGGGTTGATATTAACGCGGTTGCGTTTTCCCCACCTTATTACAATAGTTATGTAAGAATTTGAGGTGCAGAACCGCTAATATAATCTCATAACTGACTTCATCATGTTTCATCCGGGACTGAATTTGTTAACCATTACATCTTCTCGTTAGATGTGCCATCTGAAGGTTTGTTAAGGAATGTGCAGAAGATGCAGAAATAAAAAGCCTGGGCACAAGACAGCTCTGTTCTGGTACAGTTTAATCATCTCTGATGAGTAATAGAACAAAAATTATACATAGACATTGTTTATTACAGAGAATAGAAGGCAGTTTCCTCCCACTCAGTCTATTATTATGAGAAGCAAATTCTTAGAAATCCATCATATGCCAGCAAGGCATTCTAATTAGATTAGCTGAGAAAGCTACTTCATTATCATAATGACTCTCAGATATATCAGGATAGCATATGCCAAAGTCAGACTGGCACCGTAGTGTGATATCCTGTATATGGAGAACAGGAACTGGTGATACAATACTTAAAACTCGTACAGTGCCTACATCTCCAACAGATGGTTCCATACTATAGAAATGTTGAACCTGTACAGTTAGACCTTCCCTTAGAAAAATATGGGACTGCCATATTGCTTATATTTGATATGGCCACTAATCCAGAACAACAGGCATGTCAGAAAAGTCACAGCAAAGTCAAAAGTCCTTATTTGTATACTTGTTCTGGGTTAGTGACTCAAAGTATTGTTGCAAAAGGAGAAGCATGAAAGCAGGGGCTCTGCATTGCTAGGTGGCAAAAAAAACTTTAGCCTGAAGTCCGAGCCCAGCAGCGGCGGCGGGGGGTTGTTTGTAGTACCTACCTGACGCGCGCTGACCTACTTGACACTGACCTACCTGGCATACACTGACCTACCTGACACACACTGGCCCACCTGACATACACGATATACACTGACCCACCTGTCCTACACTGACCTACACTGACCTACCTGACATACACTGACCTACCTGACACACACTGACCTACCTGACCTACACTGACCAACCTGACATACACTGACCTACCTGACATACACGACATACACTGACCTACCTGTCCCACACTGACCTACCTGACACACACTGACCTACCTGACCTACCTGACCTACACTGACCAACCTGACATACACTGACCTACCTGACATACACGACATACACTGACCTACCTGTCCTACACTGACCTACCTGACACACACTGACCTACACTGACCTACCTGACATACACTGACCTACACTGGCCTACCTGACCAGCACTGACCTACCTGACCTATATTGACCTACACTGACCTACATGACACACACTGACCTACACGACATACACTGACCTACACTGACCTACCTGACACACACTGACCTACCTGACACACACTGACCCACCTGACATACACAACCTACACTGACCTACCTGGCCTACACTGACCTACCTGACACACACTGACCCACCTGACACACACTGACCTACACTGACCTACCTGACATACACTGACACACACTGACCTACACTGACCTACCTGACATACACTGACCTACACTGGCCTACCTGACACACACTGACCTACCTGACCTACACAACATACACTGACCTACCTGACCAACACTGACACACACTGACCTACCTAACATACACTGACCTACCTAACATACACTGACCTACACGACATACACTGACCTACCTGACCAGTCTTCAGGTGTCCTCCTGCAAGTCAGCGACGCATCCATCACACAGTAGAGTAGACTCCAGGCAGCCAGAGCCATGATGAGGAGAGGAGAGCCGCCCGCCTGAGTCCCGAGTGGGGTCGTGATCTTTTGATAGTGCCGTGGCGGCCACATTGTAATTCCTGCCTTCTGGAGCCTGCAGCGCCCATGATGGACGTCACACGTCCTGCGGTCCCCGCATTGGACCAGTGGGATGTCCATCCAGAAGGCGGGACCTGTTATTACACTAGGCCACGCTCGGGATCAGATCAGTCCCCGCTCGGCGGCGGCGCTCGGAGCTAATAATAGAACACTGCCCACCTGAGACCCGGGACTTATTGGGGACCCACTCAGGGCTTTAGCCACTGTCAGACCCCCCCCCTGCTCATGCCAGGCAACTAGCATTGTCATAAAATGTTCCTAACAAGAGAGGTTTGTTTCAAAGTGTATCTAAAAACAAGAACAAAATTGTAATATATTACAGCTCACCAGTCAATATGTGGTGGCGGCTTTTGTTTTCTTAAAGAGGAAGTAAACTTCCTCTTCTGACTTTTACCTATAGGTAAGCCTATAATAAGGCTTACCTATAGGTAGTGTAAATATATTCTAAATGCCGTTTATGAAATACTTACATTACATGCTGCCAGTGACATGACTGGTGCATATACGTCCCAATAAAATCATACAATGATAATGAATCAATATAGCAACCCCTCACACTTCCCCATGGAATGATATTGAGCATATGAATATAATCGTGATACACGTATGTATGATGTATACTGTATATCCTGTATAATAATAACAATATTAATAGTAAAATGTAACCATCAAGGAGGTGCTGATATCCCAACACGTTTCACACGATAAGCTTCTTCAGGGTTTTGTGGGGTGCAAATAGATACAACTGATGCAAAGTAAAGAAAACACAAAAAGGTAAGCAAATTATATCATAATACAGCTAATATAACCAGACAATGACATGCTGAACAAATTGTGTGTCCTTTACTTACAAAATAGCATCTATCCCCCAGAAAACATAAGGGAGGCCAGGGGAAATTCTCTTAATGCTGATAGAGGACCAGGCTTGTGCAGGCTGTGGGGGTGAAGCGCAGGACGGAAGAAAGGGCACAACCACCCATCAACCCAGCCCAGGACTTTTGTTTTCTTGGTTTCAGATTTTATTTCCTTTTGTTTTCACCTTGTGATCCTGTAAGTAACACACTTTCAGTCCTAGGATGACAATGCCCACCCACTGAACTTAATCTATGGAGGAGCAGCATTGCCACCCTAGGACAGGAAGTGTGTGTACTACAGGATACCTCGCCCTCTCCTCTTCCCCATAATATGGGGAGGGGGTGTTTTGTAGTTCAAAGAGAGAAATGTGAATAATCTAATAGGTAACAGTGTAACACAGACTAAATATCACAGGAAGGTAGCAGCTCACAAGATTATTGGCAAGATTAGTGGCGGCTGGTGTTTTTTTTTGCGGGGGGCCCAAGCGGCCGGCGGCACCTCCCCCCCGCTGTCTGCTGGTCCCATCTAGGCGGGCGGCGGCTCTGTGTCCACTCCTTCATCATGGCGGCATCCAGCGTACGGCTCCTCCCCTCCTCCTGGGCGTCCAATAGGATCGCCTGTCCTTTCAGCCAATCAGGTCTCAAAACATGACTCCTGATTGGCCGGGAGCAGGATCAGTGTTACAATAGCGAATATTAATTGCACCCTGAGCCCACCCTATTTTGAAGCCTATTAGAGCCTCTGGCTCTAATCACGTGCTTCAAAAAAACACCCCCGCCATTGTAATTCATGCATCCGGTTTTCTTCAAAGGGCCGGATGCATGGATAAAGGGAGGCGGCGATGGATAGGAAGGGCGGCGCCTGTGTGCCCTTAATGGGCAGGCTGCCCTTGGACTTATCCAGTAGATGTAATAAAATGGTACATTTATCAGCCAGCATTGCTAATCTAAAAAGGGCCAAAAGTGGCCATCAAAAACAGTCCCTGTTTGACCAATTGCTATCCAAATTATTATTTTTTTAATTAAAAGACTGGAAATTTAGGTTGAATTTGCGTTTGACCTGAATTAAAATTTTGAAAGCTAACAGGAATACTGCTGCTCCCCTGATGCACGCAGTGGTTCCTGCTACTGGCCTGCATGTTATTACTGATGTAGAAACTGGTGGGAGGAACCACTGCATGCAGCAGGGGAAACATGTAAATACCACCCATCCAGAAAGGTAAGTATATTCCCTTGTCTTCTAGCAAGTATGTGTTTGGATACAAATGACCTGGTGCTGACTGGGACAGAGAAACAAAAACTGCTATGATATTGCTAGTGACAAACTACATCATATAAGTCATTTTTTTTGCTTTGCCCAAAGCTCTCCTTTAACCACTTGCCGACTGCGACAGAATGGCACGACTGGGCAAAACAACGTTATGTTACATCACTTCGCCCTGTGGCCCTGTCGCCCGCTGCTTGCCCCCCGAGCCGTTGCGAGTGCCCGGCGGGCGCGATGACTGCCAAGCTCCGCAATCTTTTGTGACACAGCGAGAACCGGAAACTGTGTGTGTAAACACACAGATCCCGGTTCTCTGAGGGGAGAAGAGACAGATCGTGTGTTCATACAAAGTATGGACAGCGATCTGTCATCTCCCCAAGACAGTCCCATAACCCCTTGATCGCCCCCTAGTGTTAACCCCTTCCCTGCCAGTGACATTTTTACAGTAAGTGCATTTTTATAGCAGTGAACGCTGTATAAATGACAATGGTACCAAAAATGTAAACATATCGTCCTAAACTGAGAAAAAATTTGCTTTTTTTTAAAAAAAAAAAAGGGGGATATTTATTATAGCAAAAAGTACAAAATATTGTGTTTTTTTTTTAAATTTACGCATTTTTTTGTTTATAGCACAAAAAATGAAAAACCGCAGAGATGATCAAATACCACCAAAAGAAAGCTCTATTTGTGGGGAAAAAAAGGACGTCAATTTTGTTTGGTTGCAACATCGCACGACCGCACAATTGTCCGTTAAAGCGACGCAGTGCCCTAACTCAAAAAATGGCCTGGTCATTCAGCAGCCAAATCTTCCGGGGCTGAAGTGGTTAAAGTGGTTGTAAACCCTCTATAACCACTTTTACCTACAGGTAAGCCTATAATAAGGCTTACCTGTAGGTACGGTGAATTTCTCCTAAATTTGTTTAGTTTAGGAGATATTCATTGTATCCGCATGTGCCGACGTCATCGGCACATGCACACTGAAGAAACGGCTCGCTCATGCTGCTTCTTCAGCTGCTGTGCCGTTACCGGCGGCTCCGGCCAATCACAGGGCCAGAGCCCACGAACCCGGAAATAACTCCGTGACGATATGTCGCCAGTCACAGCGGTGTGCCGGGACCACTGCAACAGCATCGTTCTATCTAGGGTAACAATTTCAAAATGAGCTAGTATGCAATGCATACTTGCAGGGTTTACAACCACTTTAAGGCCCCTTTTACACTGGGGCCGGCGCCACATTAGCGCTAAAGCGCTGCTCATTTTAGAGGCGCTTTAGCTCTTTTTAAGTGGCGCTTTTCGTCCGCTAGCGGTGTGCTTTTAACCTCAAAGAAGTTGCGGCGCTTCCGAAGTGCTTTTCAGGCTCTTTGGAAGCGCTGCCCATTCGTTCCAATGGGCAGGGCATTTTGGGAGCGCTAAATACAGCAATCCCAAAACGCCCCGAAGATGCTGCTTGCAGGACTTTTTGGAGCGTCCTGCAAGTGCACCGCCCCAGTGTGAAAAGTCACATTTGAATGAATGGGAGGCAGTATTCAGGAGCTTAGCACCTGAAAGGGGTCTTAAGCCCCGTACACACGATCGGATTTTCCAACAACAAATGTTGGATGTGAACTTGTTGGCGGAAAGTCTGACCGTGTGTATGCCCATCGAACATTTGTCGGACTTTCCACCAACAAATGTTGGCTAGCATGTTCTCAAATTTTCCGCCAACAAATGTTTGTTGACGGATTTCCGATCGTGTGTGCCCAAGTCCTTTGGACAAAAGTCAACACATGCTCGGAATCAAGTACAAGCCGGAAGCGCTCGGTCTTGTAAAACTAGCGTTCGTAACGGAGATATCACGTACGTCTTGTACGTCACTTGGCCAACATTTGTGTGACCGTGTGTAAGCAAGACAAGTTGGAGCCAACACCCTTCGAACAAAAATCCATGGTTTTGATGTCGGAAAGTCTGATCGTGTGTACGGGGCATTACTGCCACAGGGAATGTGCACATGTGACAGTTGCTGGGGCAATGCATCAAGAGACCTGCGACAAACATACTGTCTAAAGAGTCCGAGATATGGCAATCAAATGTATGGAAAGAGCTTACATTGACCATGGGAGACACGGATTGCTACCGAACCTGGCAATCCCCTTAGCTGCACATTTTACAATCTGTTACATATTTAAGATAAACTTGGAAAGCCAACATAAAGTTATAGAGTGCTGAGGATTTCAGCATGTTATGGGAATGTGTGTTTGAATTCATGACATAAGACCATTAATGTTTGCTCTTGGGGCCTCCTCACCTCACACCTCTCATGGAAATTCCATCCACTGCTGCCACCACCAGCAGAAACGTAACACTACTGGAAAAAAGCATTAAACCCAATATACGCGGCTTATGTCAACTCACTACAACCTGATTAACCACTGGGCAGGATCCAGTGAACACCCAGCCGTTAGTCCTCATCGTGTTATTTCTCTGGGCTGGAAGGAAGGCATTACAGCAGTCAATTTAACAGGAAATATAAACGGCACAACTCTAGTATATTTTCAAAAAACTTCTTATACAAAGACTTTACTCCCTTTAAGACCATTTTTTGCGATACGGCACTGTGCTACTTTACCTGGCGATTGCACGGTCATGCAATGCTGTAGGCAAACAAAATGTATATCATTTTTTTCCCCACAAATAAAGATTTCTTTTGGTGGTATTTGATGACTGGGTTTTTTTTATGTTGTTTTTTTGCGCTACAAACAAAAAAAGAGATTACATTTTGAAAAAAAAATATTATTTTTTACTTTCTGTTATAAAACATATCCAATAAAAAAAATTAAATATCACATTTCTTAAAAAAATTAGGCCAAAATGTATTCTGCTACATAAAACAAATCCCAATAAGTGTATATCGATTATTTTTTGCATTATTGAAGCCGAGCTCCACCCAAAAGGGGAAGCTCCACTCTGCCTCCTTTCCTCCTCCTGTGCCACATTTGGCACCCTTCGGTTTTGACAGGTACCAGCTCTATAGGTGTGCGCACAGGGTGTGCCAGGTATGCCTGGGCACACCCTAATCACCCTGTGTGGTGCAGATTCCCCCTATTTAGACCTCTAAACCCCATACCTAATGGGGTTCCTAAACAAATTGTAATTATAACTTTTGTGCAAACCAAACAATATTCACTTATTGGGATTTTATTTATTTTTTTACCAAAAATATGTAGCAGAATACATATTGGCCTAAATTTATGAAGAAATTTGATTTTTCTTTTTTTAAAATGGATATGTTTTATAGCAGAAAGTAAAAAAAAAATATTGTTTTTGTTTTCAAAATTTTATAACCAAAATGAAAAATTATATATTTGTTTCAAATTGTATGCTTTTAGCCAAGTGGTGATCAAATACCACCAAAAGAAAGCTCTATTTGTGGGGTTAAAAAAAATGATATAAATGTAATTTGTGTACAGCATTGCATGACCACGTAATTGTCAGTTAAAGTAACACAGTGCCGTATAGCCAAAAAAGGGCCTGGTCATGAAGGGAGTAAAACCTTCCGAAGTCAAAGTGATTTAAAGTGGAGGTTCACACAAAAATTGTATGCTTCTTCCTGTCCCCCCGCGCTGTCTGCTGGGACACACACGGGTCCCAGATACAGCAGGGACCATTCGGATTGCGTAGTGCGACTCGTGCATGCACAGTAGAGAACCGGGAAGTGAAGCCGCAAGGCTTCATTTCCTGATTCCCTTACCGAAGATGGCGGCGGCAGCATCCAAGGGCCGGGGGACGGTTCGGTCTCGGGTGCCGACATTGCTGGACCCTGGGACAGGTGAGTGTCCTTATTTTAAAAGTCAGCAGCTGTAGTATTTGTAGCTGCTGACTTTTAAAAAAAAAAATTTTGCGGGACTTCCTCTTTAACCATTTTTGCGATACGGCACTGTGTCGCTTTAACTGACAATTGCACGGTCATTTTATGTTGGAAGCTTTCTTTTAGTGGTATTTGATCACCTCTGCATTTTTTGCGCTATAAACAAAAGAAGAGCGACAATTTTGAAAAAATACAATATCTTTTAATTTTTGCTATAATGATTATCCCCAATTTTTTTTTAAAAAAAGGCATTTTTTTCTCAGTTTAGGCCGATATATATTCTTATACATATTTTTGTTAAAAAAAAAAATCGCAATAAGCGTATATTGATTGGTTTGCGCAAAAGTTATAGTGTCTACAAAATAGGGGATAGATTTATGGAATTTTTATAATTATTATTTTTTTACTAGTAATGGCGGCGATCTGCCATTTTTATGTGGACTGCAAAATTGCGGCGGACAAATCGGACACCTTTGACACTTCTGACATTTTTGGGACCAGGGACATCTATACAGCAATCAGTGCTATAAAAATGCACTGATTACTGTATAAATGACACTGTCAGGGAAGGGGTTAACACTAGGGGCGATCTAGGGGTTAACTGTGTTCCCTGTGTGTGTTCTAACTGTAGGGGGGTGGGACTGACTAGGGGAAGAGAGAGATTGGTGTTCATACTTAGTATGAACACACAATCTCTCTCCTCTCCCCCTGAGAGAACTGGATTTGTGTGTTTACACACACACATCCCCCTTCTCGTTCTGTAACGAGCAATCGCGGGTGCCGGCGGTCATTACGCCCACCGGGCATTCGCATCGGCTCCGGGGACACGCTTCGGGCGTGCGCGTGTTGCTGGAGGCGTCTTAAAGAGCCATCGTACAGCTACATAACTGCGGCGGCTGGATCGGAAGCGGTTAAATCTGATCTTTTGGGATATTACAAAACTGCAATGGCATTGGGGCTCCCCTTGAATTCCAAGGGGTTAAAACGGAGTTCCACCCAGAATTTTTTATTTATTTTGTTTTTGTTTTTGTTCACCCTTTCTGCTATACTGCATTAGATACTTTAATGCGTGTGATTAATTGAATCGCTGTTCAATTCACGTTTTTTTTATTTACTCACGTTTGATTTCTTCATTGCAGAGTGCTTCCATCTTCACTGTGGGCATGTGAAGCTCACTAGGAGTCTGTTCCGGGATAAGGTGCTGCTGGCTACCCAACAAGCACCTCCTGTTATCGCGCGTGCGCAGTCTACACAGGGAGCGTAGCGCAGGAAGATTATCTTGTTGCCATAACAAGGGGCCGCGATGGAGGAAGTGCCCACCCCATTGTCATGGCAATGCAGTCCTGCGGCGATGCCCACTGACTCCTGGCAACGATGACAAACATCTACCAGGAGCCAAGGCGTAGCAGGATATGACGTACGCCGCCGCGGCCGAGAAGAGGCAGATTACAAGGGACACCCTAGCAACAAGACACACACAGTAAGTTTAAAAAAAATAAAATAAAAAAAGTGCCAAATGTTGTTAGACTGGCAGCAAGGGACTCGTCCAGATGAAGTTTTAAATGAGAGTGGAACTCCGCTTTAAATGTTAGTTTTTGTCTAGGTTACCCTAAAAGACCACTTTTACTTACCTTATCCCTTGCAATCACTCTTGTTTTTCTTCCAACAAGTAAATTTCCTCACTGCTGGTCCTGCATTTGTACGCGATAACATCAGAAGATGACCGATCTACAGAGCTCCGAAGAGAGGCAATTTCAGGGGACTGGTCACATAGGGAGGAGGAGCCTGGGGGAGGGAGGGAGGGAACAGGTAAGAAGGTATCCTAGGCAAAAAATAGAGTTTACCTTTGCAGTAAAGGGGGAAGTCCATCTCAAAGGGAGTTTTTTTATTTAGTATTTATTTACTTATTTATATTTTTGTACATAATAGATTACATTACTGTATGAAATTATTTCACATTGTTTTTGTCCCTAGTGGTCTGTCCAGTGCCCTGCATGCAGTTTTATATTATAAAAACTGTTATTTCTGCCTGGAAACTGGAGATTGTCCAAACACCTTTACATCAAAAGCAGTTTTAGACCAGCTAGAAAACAGCGATAATAAATTAAAATCACTTGCAGAATTGAGAGATAGTGAATCGTGGGGGAATTCATCATCAAACACTGAAAGTAATGACAGCGACAGTTCTGCAACTGAGCAAATTTCAGTGTTTTTTGATTTGATTACATTATTGAATAATTTTTATTATATTATTATTTGGTATAATAATTATTTATAGTTATTTATTATATTATAATTTATGATTTCGCGTTTCCATCTTTATCATACCCGGGATGTCTACTAGACTCTGGTTTGGACAGATATAAGTGAGTTATTCCTAAGGCCCCTTTCACACTGGGGCGCGGCGTCGGTAAAGCAGCGCTATATTTAGCGCTGCTTTACCGTAGTTTTAGCCGCGGTATTCGGCAGCTCGCGGGGCGGTTCCCCCCCCCCCCACGAGCGTCCGAAAAAGAGTTAAAATCCCCCGCAAATCGCAGCCGTAGTGGCGCTTTGCGGCACTTTGCGGCGGTATTGCCGCGGTATTACCGCGGTGTCCCATAGAAATCAATGGGTAGGAGCGGTATAGGAGCAGTGAATACACGGCTCCTATCCCGCTCCAAAGATGCTGCTAGCAGGACTTTTTTACCGTCCTGCTGGCGCACCGCTCCAGTGTGAAAGCCCGCTGGCTTTCACACTGGAGTGAATGGGGCCGGTTTTTTCAGGCGGTGTACAGGCGCTATTTTTAGCGCTGTACCGCCTGAAAACTGCCCCAGTGTGAAAGGGGCCTAAGAATTACAGGCCTACAATATAAAACGCCAAATTTCCATGCAAAACAATTGTACGGCTTTCAGCACCAAAAATCTGAAATAATCATACCGCCAGGGAGGTTAATCAGAAAAAGCAAAAAAAAAAAAGACATTCAGGAGTTGATTTACTAGGCAAAAAGACTGTGCACTCTGCAAGAGCAGTTGCTCCAGAGCTTAGTAAATGAGGAGGAGCTCTGCTGACTTCCATCATCCAATCACGTGCAAGGAAAAATGCATTTTTTTTATTTTCCTTGCACGTGATTGGGTATGCTTTCCAAAGTGAAGCTTTACCTCATTTACTAAGCTCTGGAGCAACTGCCCTTGCAGAGTGCACAGTCTATTTGCCATCAGTAAATCAACCCCTCATTGTTAGACCCCTTTCACACCACACCGCCCATAGCGTCTGCGGTAAAACGCCGCTATTTTTAGCGTTGTTTTACTGTCGGATTTGCGGCGCATTTCGGCCGCTAGTGGGGCACTTTTACACCCCGCTGGTGGCCGAGAAAGGGTTAAAACCCCCGGCAAAATGCTGCAATAGCGTCGTTTTGCCGGCGGTATTACAGCGCTGCCCCATCGATTTCAATGGGGAGCAGCGCTGGAGGAGCGGTGAGTTCGCCGCTCCAAAGAAGCTGCTGGCAGGACTTTTTGTGACGTCCTGCCAGCGCACAGCTCCAGTGTGAAAGCCCTCGGGCTTTCACACTGCAGACAATGGTGCAGCAGTTTGAGGGCGGATTGCAGGCGCTATTTCTAACGCTATAGCGTCTGCAAAACGCCCTCGGTGTGAAAGGGCTCTTAAGAGTTCCATATTCCTTAATATAAAGCCTACAAATTACACTGAAAACCTAACTACCTACCTAAACTAACTAAGAACAGTGGGGATGATTTACTAAAACTGGAGTGTGCAAAATCTGGTGCAGCTGTGCATGGTAGCCAATCAGCTTCTTCAATTAAGTTTTGACAAAAAAAAAAACCTGGAAGCTGATTGGTTTCTTTGCAGAGCTGCACCCGATTTTGCACTCTCCAGTTTTAGTATTTAAACCCCAGAAGTCTTCTATATCCTCATCATTCACTGCAATCTATTTATTAGTAGAATTACAATTATCCTGTTGATTTTAGGAAGTATATTTTTGCATATTTTGAGGACTAATAGAAAGTAAGTATAAACTCCGTGTTTCCTAAATGCTTACCAGTCTTCAGAAAAGCCATCCTGATCAGCTACTTTGTTAAATATCCTGTAAATTCTTTATAGAATAGTAAAAGATTTCTGGACTTGACAAACAGCACTGAGCTGCCAGAACAACATTCCTTGGAAAGCAAAGTTACGACAGCTGGTTCCCATTTCTGAGCACTCATAGGCCACAACGGAGACCTGGAAATGTGCGTCAGGAATCGCACGCAGGTTCGTGACGGATTAGTGGGAAAGGGGGACTATCGGCGATTTCAGGAGAGTGCCCTCTACCAGCCCAAGATGCCCCTCCATTACATGGGCAATTGGGGGGCAAGAAGTCCACTTCCAACAAAACTCTTGTATGACAGGGATAGAGCAATCCCCACTTATTTCTATGCTGTGCCGTTGTCACCGAACAGGGCGTAACATGGGACCTAATGCCACCCATGTCATGCATATGAGCAGCGGCAGCAAAGAGAGTGGGCTTTAAAGGGATACTAAACACACGCTGTTTCATTTACACTGGGGGCTGATTTACTAAAACGAGCGTGCAAAATATGGTGCAGTTGTCCATGGTAACCAATCAGCTTCTAACTTTAACTTGTTCATTTAAGCTTTGATAAAATACCTCGATGCTTATTGGTTTTCTATGCACAGCTGCCCAAATTTTGCACTCTCCAGGTTTAGTAAATCCCCCCCATCCATCCATGTCTCCATGCTTTATTTTGTTGCGAAAACAGCCCTCCAGCATTTCTAGAGTAAGGGCAGATGATTCATGTAGCATTTACTTTCTGGGATCCACTTGCCCTTAGCTCAGGCATGCAGCCGTGCTTAGCTAAGAAAGTCCCTCCTTCCTTCCTCTAGATCAGGGATCCTCAAACTACGGCCCTCCAGCTGTTGCAGAACTACACATCCCATGAGTCATTGTAAAACTCTGACATTCACATACATGACTAGGCATGATGGGAATTGTAGTTCCTGAACAACTGGAGGGCCGTAGTTTGAAGACCCCTGCTCTAGATGAAAGAAAAAAATTCCCATAAAAACTCCTGGGATGTATGAAATCAGTTTCTCATCTCCAAAATTAAACGGAATTAAGCCTGGGTTCAAATATCTGCGGCGCGTTACATCACATGTAATTCGCACAGGAATCGCACTGCTTTCCTGTGCAAATCACATGCGATGTGTGTGGTGCGACTCGAGCCATTCATTTTTATGGCTCAAATTGCAGCAAATCCGCACAAAAAAAGGCCCTTTTTTTCCCTGCACCGGAATCTGATGACATGGGTGTTCCCACCTATGCGATCCGATTCTGTCGCACTTTGTTTTGTGAACCATTTTAGGTGTCGTTAACTTAACATTGACACCCCCTGTGGTTCACATGACTGCCGTGCGATTTCAATGCGGTGTGGGAAATGCACAGGTTATTCACTGCTTTTTCCGCACCACATTGGGCGGCACAGTGGTGTAGTGGTTAGCACTCTCACCTAGCAGTAAGAAGGGTCGCTGGTTCAAATCCCAACCATGACACTACCTGCCTGGAGTTTGCATGTTCTCCCTGTGCCTGCATGGGTTTCCCCCGGGTACTCCAGTTTCCTGCCACAATCCAAAGACATGCAGGTAGGTTAATTGGCTTCTGTCCAAAATTGGCCCTAGTATATGAATGGGGACCTTGGATTGTGGGCTCCTTGAGGGTAGGGACCGATGTGAGTGTGCAATGTACAGGGATAGGGACAATTGTAGACACTCACACTGGATGGACTGGTGTCTTTATTCAACCTTACTAACTATGTAACTATATATGGGAACTGAGCCTTAAAGCAGTAGTAAACTACAATAAAAAATCCCCAAAAAGGCCTCTGGAGGATAATAGCATAATGTGCTAGTATGCATTACATACTAGCACATTATGAAAGACTTACCTTAGAACAAAGTCTTCCATCTTCACCCGGGTTTGCAGGCTTCGGCTGTTTGACTGGCTTGATATCGCCACGAGAGTCACAGCCACGGCACGGCTCTCTCAATGTATGGCACACCGTCCATTGAGAGCGCAATGCGCCGGTGACGTTCTTCTAGTTTTGATGTACGCCCGCTCTGTTTGGGATTTCCGCCCATATCAGTGGCCGCCTCTTGTTTAGGCACCGCATTTACATGGGAATTCTCCTTACATGCACAGTTGAGAGCGCGGCCTGGTGCCGTCACAGGCTGGCATCATTAAACCCCCCACCACCACCACCACTGATACCAACCACCACCGCTGCCACTGATCTTCAGGGGGTAAATCGGTTAAACGAAAAA
>CM053031.1:50520327-50562308 GCA_028564925.1 Lithobates sylvaticus | reverse complement strand
TGGCAGGAGAGGGCCCCCCCCCCCCTCCTGCCAAGATCCGGTGCCCGGAGATGTCGGCAGTGGTGGAGGCGATCGGGTCTGTCCCCTGCCTGGGTATGGAGACGAGTGAGGGGAAGATGGCCCTCACCCATCTCCATATCACTGCAGGGCAGAAGCGACGTCAAAACGTCACTTCCGCCCATAGCTCTTAAAGGGCCATTTTTTTTTTTTTTTTAATGACATTTTTTTTTTTTTTTACATTTTAATGTAAATATGAGATCTGAGGTCTTTTTGACCCCAGATCTCATATTAAAGAGGTCCTGTCATGCTTTTTTCTATTACAAGGGATTTTTACATTCCTTGTAATACGAATAAAAGTGACAGCTGCTGACTGTCAGTCATTGGCTCTCTGTTCTGCCCCCCCCCCCCCGCGCTTACTGAAGCACTGGGCTGTGGAGGGGGTGGGAGCGGCCAGCTCAGCCTTTCAGCAGCTTGCTGAGAGGCTGCGCCAGGTGTTGGCCCAGGCATGTGGGCGGATCCCGACCTCAGTGTCATGATCTTGCCCCAGCCTGGACCGGCTCTGTGACATTAGCAGACAGCGAACTTCAGCCCTCTGTCTGCTTAAAACAGGTCAAGGGAGTGCAGAACGGACTGGGAGAAGTACAGCCAAATCGAGCTTGTTAAATGTTAAAGGTCTTGGGACTGGGGTAAGCCAAGTAATTCTTTACACTAGACTCACATTCAATTCCTTCATCCACAGAGCCTCATTGTAAAACTGATGAGTTAGCACCTTGTGCTGAATCCCAATAGACTTGTATGACGTGGACAACCAATTCTGATATACAGAAAAGCAGTGTGCATCGAGAGCAGAAGTAAGCTGGCTCCCCAATTTTACACATGAAGATGCTTTTTAATCACAGGTAAGTATAATTGACATGATTACTCTTACCTGGACCTTGAACCAGAGATCTTTAAAATCTGCTGTTAGCCACAACTTAGTAGCAAATGTTTCTAAGATCATGTACACGCTGGCATTGTTTTCTTTTAATTCTTACTTTATCTTAGCTTTCTAAATGCAAGTCTTCCCAAAGTCCTCTAAATGCAGACCTTAAAGTGACCTTATCTCCAACTTACAAATTGCCAATAAAAATTCACAGAAAGATCAAGTTTTGTAAATGCTTAGCACCAAAGTTTTTCCTTTCCATAAATGATTTCCTTTTTGCTTGTAACATGTTTTTGAACTTGCCAAAAATTTGACTACTCCAAGAAAAATCAATTACTTAGTACAGCGTCTAAGGCCTGATTCACACCTATGCATTTCTAGTGCTTTTTGCATTTTGCAGATTTCCACAACAGTCCATTTAACATGGTTTCCTATGGAACACGTGCAAATCTGCAAAATGCAAAAAGCACTAAAAATGCATAGGTGTGAATCAGGCCTAACTCCTTGCATAGTATAGCCCTCTCCTATTCTGGGAGTGTCCAATTAATATCTGGGCTGGGCCAGCATCTCCAGTTCTCCACTCACCTCCCTACATACCCTTTCTGTAGTTGCCAGGGGAGGAACAAAAAGGGAATACCAATGGACAGATTTTCTCAATTTCTTTTCTACCCAGGGGGTACACTTGACATTATTTTCAGCTTTCGGGGACCCCCCTGCTACAAATAATTATATTACCAGCTCACCAGTAATGAGATCAGAAAGCTGTACATGTAAAAATAAACAAAACAACAAAGAAAATGGCATATCTATAGCATTTGATATCCAAGGTCATTTTTAACCCAATACATTGGTGGTCAGTAAAATAAAGTGCCTCTTTACATCAGTGGTTAGTGGGAGTGGAAAGGGATCCTTTACATTGCTGGTCAGTAGAAAGAATACCACTTGTACAAGAAACAGCAGCTACATATCCTCTATGGCTCAAGGAGCGACTAACAATATTTGGATGAATCCTCAGGGCCCACAGAACCCAGGTTAAGAATGGCCACCATGGGGTATCACTTGACACCACACGTGAGACCACATCCAAGATGTGATGTCTACACAAGGGAGCCTTTTGCAGGTAAATAACATGTACAGTATAAAATATCTCAATTACAAATGCGATCTTACATGAACCTTTTTCTTGAAATAAGTGGTCTGGCAACAGGAAGTGCTGGTGGTTATTTTAATAAGCATTTAAAAAGGCCTCAGGAAACATTTACCAAAACTGGGTGGAATACAGCGATCTCTGGGATATTATTGTGCTAAGCTCTGCCCACACTTATCAAGTTCTTAGTAAACAACTGGTAAAGCTTGAGAAATGCCTGCAGAACAGGATGCTTTTCAACGCTAAAAATGTAAATTGTCCATGTATTCTTGGGTTAATGCTATAAAAAAAGAGACATTGACAATATTCCAAGCTCCATACCTCTGGAAACAGCATCCAAGGCACAGCCACAGCCTGTGGCTCCTCCTCCAATCACCAGAACATCAAATTCCTTAGTGTTTTCCAGTGTGAGTAGCTGAGCCTCTCTGGATGGTAGTTCATCCTGGTTAGTCTGTCTGATCAGCTCAGCGGCATTCACATGTGTTATTCTTGCCTGAAAGATACAAAACATGTTCAGGACCATGTAGCAAAGCCAAACAGATTGAAAACAACTGGTCCTGCAATATGTGAAGAAATGCCAACCAATACTCCATATAATACATTATTATTTATAGATGGTGTTTCTATGATCTATTTACTATTTGGATCTTAAGACCCCTTTCACACTGAGGCACTTTGCAGGCGCTATAGCGTTAAAAATAGCACCTGCAAAGCGCCCTGAAACAGCGGCTCCATTCACTCCAGTGTGAAAGCCCGAGGGCTTTCACACTGGAGCGGTGCGCTGGCAGGGCATCAGAAAAAGTCCTGCAAGAAGCATCTTTGGAGCGCATTAGGAGCGGTGAACTCACCGCTCCTAAAGCGCCCCGCCCTTTGAAAACAATGGGGCAGCGCTGTTATACCGCCGGCAAAGCACCACTGCCGCTGCATTTTGCGGGCGGATTAAACCCCTTTTCGGCCACTAGCGGGGGTTAAAACCACCCCGCTAGCGGTCGAATAGCGCCGCTAAGACGACGGTAAAGCGGCACAAAAAATAGCACCGCTTTACTGTTGACGCCCAGGCGCCGGCAGTGTGAAAGGGGTCTAAGACTTCACAATGATATGTTCATACTTTGTGACTGCGTCTAGCCACTTTATTGTTGGTCTTCTTCTTTTCCCTTTAACTTCTCTTATGCCTAGACAACCTAAATCAAATGGGTGTCTTACATCAATTAAATAAGCCTGTTATGAACATGGACAACTTAGGCCTCATGCACACTGAGCGTTTTTAACGCTCCTCCTAGTGGTGTCTAGCTGTTTTTTTCTGCCTCTAAGCGCCCCCCCCCCCCCACTGAGCGTTTTTAACGTAGGCGTTTAGAGGAAATAGAGGCAAGGGCATTTACAGGCAGAAACGAAAACCCACTGCCAACGCATCTAGGAGCAGAGGCGTTTAGGCAGAAAATTAGCTTGACACCTGTAAACTTATCCAAATGTACGTTAACACTAGACACAATCGAGCATAAATTAATTTCAATGGCCAGAATAAATTATTATGCTTTCCAATTAAATTAATTAACTAGCGTTTGACTGGTACATGTATCAAGCATTTTTTCTGTCATAACATCGCTGTTAGGAGGAAAGGCGTCTAGGAGAGAGCAAATCGCCCAGTGTGTATGAGGTCTTAAACAGTCAACGAACATAAATACATAAAAGTAGAGGTTAGTTTCAATGAAAATCGCCTAATTTGTATTCAACAATTGTTGTTCTTATTCTTTCGGTTAAATGATAGTCAGTGTCTTAACTCTTCCTCTGAGCCTATTACTGTCATAGATCCACCCACTGGGGAAGCATCATCAGAAGCCAGGACTCAAGAGTATTAACTGCACCGATCGGTGATCACACATTCATATTGTCGGGATCTACCCAGCTGCCTGATTGACAGCTGGCTCTGGCTCTCCACAGGTGGCTGAGAGCTGAAGCCAGATGCGCTTGTCCCCTCTCCAGCCTGGCATTCCAGTGAGCGCAGAAGGGGCAGAGCGGAGAACAGCGACTCATAGTCCCTGCTCTCTGCACTGAGAAGACAGAGAACTGGGCAATCAGTGGTCATGTAGACGCTCTCTGTCTTAAAGCCAGCAGGGAACAAATACAGTATCACAGCAATGCTGCAGCATTAAGGGTAGTATGTATGCTCGTTTTGTTTAGGTACCCCAAACTTCTACTTTAACTACTTTAGTACCATGCTATAGCCGAAAGATGGCTAAAGCACGGCTCTCTCCGCTCGGGTGCGCATCAGGCGTGCTCTGTGACTGCTGTGTCCTTTCTAAAGGGCCAATCAAAGCGGCCTTTTACCATGTGGTCAGCTGTGTCCAATCACAGCTAAATCACATGTAAACAGACTTGCCCATTATCAGTAGTCCTTTCCTCATACGTTGTGTCTATGTGAGGAAAAGAGAGCCGACAACCGGCAAGGCTCTCAGTACATTCTTTACACTGATAATCAGGGCATTGGTCATCAGTGCCTATCAGTGTCCATAAATGCAGCCTCATCAGTGGAAGAAAAATTACTTCTTTCAAAAATGTATAACGGAAACTAAGAAAAGGTATTTTTTTTTATGTTTAGCAAAAAAAAAATAAAAAAACAATGGTAATTAAATACCACTAAAAGAAAGCTCTATCTGTCTCAAAGAAATGATAACAATTTCAGGGTACAGTGTTGCATGACCACGCAATTGTCATTCAAAGTGTGGGAGCACTGAAAGTTTAAAATTGGCCTGGGAAGGAAGTATCCAGTGGTTAAAGTGGTTCTAAAGGCTCAAGGTTTTTTACCTTCATGCTTTCTATGCACGCCTCCCCCCCCCCCCCCCCTCCTAATATTTACCTGAGCCTGACCTTTCTCTAGCAATGTGCACGGGAGCCTCGGCTCTGCTGGGTCTCTCCCTCCTCATTGGCTGAGACAGCAGCATAAGCCATTGGCTCCAGTTGCTGTAAATCACAGCCAGTGAGCCAATCAGGAGAGAGAGGGGGTGGGGCCGAGCCGTAGCTCTATGTGTGAATGAACATGCAGAACAATGGCTCAGGAGTGTACCTGCTTGGGTGCCCCTATTGCAAGCTTATTGCTCTGGGATCACTTGGGAGGGAGCGGCCAGGAGCGCCGACAAGAGGCTGATCGGGGCTGCTCTTTGCAAAACCACTACACGGAGCAGGTAAGTATGACACGTTTTCCATTTTCAAACCTGGTGATCCTGCTATGAAGGTAATCGTTCAGGCCCTTCCAGTTATAAGGTGACAATGCTCTGCCCTTGCCTCTTAACTGTTCCCCTGTGATGTCACCCCTTCAAGTCCACTACAGGTGGGGACTACAAGTGGCCATTTCATTGCACATTATGCAGGTGTGCTCCACTATTGTCCCTGTCAGCAAACCATGCTGAGAAATGGCATACACCCATTCCTGGAGTACATGAAATGGCTGCAGAAGATCAGCAGCACTGAGAATGGATGACAAAAGGATGAAAAAAAGGTGGAAAGAAGCAGCGTATTTAAAAATAAAGGAAATTGATCATGATGCACAGTGCCTTGGGAAAATAGGGGGCATTCAGTTGGGGTTCACGCTTATTTTAGGGCACAGTGGATTCATGTCGATGTGGCAAATGCCTTGGTAAGCATGTGAAGTCATATGGGTCCATCCAACTCTTTCACACTTGGTACCAAGAAAAGCTAGGTGCATAGCAGGGTTTTCATTTGCATATTTTTTCATGTTCATATATACAAGGCCAAAATGAAAATATTCTAAATGCACTTGTTTGCTTAGGTGGCTTATGAATAGACAGAAGCCTACAAGCCATAATCCAGCTTCTTTCACAACAAGGCCTGCAATATTTACTACGACAGAGAGCACAGGGTTAACTGAGCGGCCACCATATGTTCACATTGGATCTATTGTAGCTAAGGTTTGTCTCAAAGCACAATGACATTGACTCCTCCAGCCCGGACTCCTGACCCCAAGGCATGAGGAAAGTCACAGATGACCTTCTGCCATTCCTTCCTGCCATCCTCTCTGCCCTGTGCTTGACGGGTGACGTGATGCTGCTAGCCAAGCTCTGTTTGAGCCTAAACTGACCCTTAACTGTCTCCTTCATACAAGTCACAGGAAAACCAAGAGAGGAAACAGGACCTGAGATGTAAAAGTCACTAAACAACTAAAAGGGGTGAAGAAATAGATTTTAAAAACAAATATTCAATCATAATTATAGTAAAAATAGGGGCTAGAGAAAGTAAAAAGATACAAGATATATTTTAAATGTAATGTATAGTGATTTTATACATAATAAAATGTCTTTATATTTTATGGCTCGGACTAAAAATGCATTTAAACAAGTATATAAAAAGAAACATAAAATATTGCATCTTAAAGAGGAGTTACGCCCACCCCTTTAAAAATTCAAAAACTCAGCAGCTACACATACTTTAGCTGCTGACTTTGAACATTAGGACACTTACCTGTCCTGGAGTCCAGCAATGTCGGCACTGCAGCCGATGTTTACATCGGCTGGTCGGGTGCTGACGCCACCATTGCCGGTAAGGGAACCTGGCAGCGTAGCCCTTAAGCTCCACGGCCGGGTCCCTACTGCGCATGCACAGAGTGTGCTGCGCTCTCTCACTGGCTCGGCAAAAGGGGAGGGAGAAGGAAGGGGGCCGAGCTGCTGATGTACTTCACCACGGCCCGGTCTCCTAAAAGTGGGGAAGAGAACCTGTCATAAACAAGTCCCCGTTCCCCCTTCCTCCCTGAAAGGTGCCAAATGTGGCACCGGAGGGGGAGAGGAGACGAATAAGCTTAAGCTCCACTTTTGGGTGGAACTCGGCTTTCATTTTAATCTAGAATGTTGAGCGCTTTTCATATTTCCCATGCTCCTCTTTTGTTGTAACCAATCTGTTTATAAAGCTCAGTAGCTCAAGCTGAAATTTGCACACAATGAATAATTCATAACTGTGATTTTTCTTTTATCAGAAAGCTTAGTCTGAACGTTTAGTCAGATAAAGGAAATCTAAAAGAATAAAAGTGTCTGCTGTGCTATTTAGCTAACCCTGAGTGCTCCGGGAATGTATTAAAAGCACATTTCATATAAAAAGATTATGTATAAATAGAAAAAGTTATATAACAATATTTTAAATCTTACCAAAGCCAAACACCTAACATAAAATTGACTCAACACCATATATTCCTAAACAAGGCACCAAATATCACAGTTTCGTCTTATAGAAACTGTGGCAAGTGAGGCCTGCAGTTCCTTGGACGTTGCTTTGGGGTCTTTTGTGACCTCTTGGATGAGTCGTTACTGCGCTCTTGGGGTAATTTTGGGCGGCCGGCCACTCCTGGGAAGGTTCACCACTGTTCCATGTCTTCGCCATTTGTGGATAATGGCTCTCACTGTGGAACGCTGGATTCCCAAAGCTTTGGAAATGGCTAGAGAACCCTTTCCAGACTGACAGATCTCAATTAGTTTCTTTAACAATTGTTCCTGAATTTCTTTGGGTCTCGGCATGATGTGTAGCTTTTAAGGATCTTCTGGTGGACCTTAATGTGTCAAGCAGCTCCTATTTAAGTGATGCATTGATTGTGAACAGGTGTGGCAATACTCAGGCCTGGGTGTGGCTAGAGAAATTGAACTTAGGTGTGGACAACCACAGTTATAGGATGTTTGAACAAGGGGGGCAATCACTTTTTCACACCACTGTATATTCCTAAACAGGGCACCAAATATCACAGTTTCGTCTTATAGAAACTTAATAATGAGGTTTTACACCTACAGCTAAAAAACGCCTTTACTCTGTACACAGTTATCATTGGTGAGGATAGTGTTGTTCAGTGGGCTCAGAATCTGATTGCTTTCACAGGATTTCTAAAGCCTGCGCTGTGTTATAGTCACTGTTGGAAGGGCAGGGTAGGAGCAGCACAACCCCCCGACCATCATAACACGCTACTCATACTTTTTTCTTCTTGAGGAAAGCTGCACTTCGCTGATCCTTACAACTAAAAACAACTTAATCCACCTAGCAGCAAAAAGGGGCACTACACCCACAACCTCCCTCTGATACATTTGCTCCCTACTGGGGCTTAAAGAAGAACTCCATCTTCCCACACACTTTACATACCGTAGTTCATTGGACAAAGCTGGTCCAAACAAACAATGTCCGTCACTAACCTATAAGGCTGCTGGATGTGCGGTATAAACTGTATGCAGCTGCGGCAATATAGAGCATATCACACTGTGTTTTAGGTGCGGGCCGAGACTTTCTGTCTCATACCCGGAACACAGAAGAGTCTACTGCAGCAGCGCTCAGCCACTCAGAGCAAGCAATGTATTCTATAAATTAATACAAAGCTTCCTGTGATTGGCTGAGTCAAAGGTTGTGATATCATCAGCTTGCCTCTCCGACTCAGCCAATCAGAGGAAGCTTTGTATTCATCGATAGAATACATTGCTTGCTCTGAGCGCCGCTGCAGTAGACTATTCTGTGTTCCCGGGTATGAGACTGGAAGTCTTGGCTTGCAGCCGGAACACAGTGTGGTATGCTCTATGTTGCCACAGCTACATACAGTTATATATATTATCCGTCTGTATATGCAGTAAAGCATGCTTGTTATACTCACTGAGGAAAGGAACCTAAGGGGTTAATCCTCCACATTGTTTAAAAAGGCTGTTTGATCCTGTCTTCTCTGCCCCCCCCCCCCCTTCTTTCACAGTCCCCAATATATCTCCTGATAGAACAGAGCCTAGGGGACAGGCTGCACAGGCTCAGTTTGGTGTGTATTGCTAGAGAGGTTTTTATTCTTGGGAGGGTGCATGAAATCAGCACAGGGCCAATCAGCTCTGTGCAGATAGAGGGTCAGGGGTCCTGCATCCTCATAGGACAACCAGGGGAAAATGAAAACTCCTCCTATAAGCTTTAACCAGACACAGATAGAAGTCACAAGACTGCTACATAATGCTGATGAGAAAAAAAATATTTAGCAGTTTATATTTACTAAAATAATTGCATTTCCATGTTCTGTGTACTGTGGGAGGCCAGATATAGTGAATGCATGGTCCTGGGTTTAAATGTCTGAAAACTATTTAGAAACTTACACTTCCAAGAATATTGATTTCCTCATCACCCACTAAGTGATGCGGTTTCCTGTGGCAGATGCTACAAAACTACAGGACACAGTAGTTTTGTAGAGGTGGGCAGGAGGAACAACGGATAAGAAGATTGACACTCTTGGAAGTGTTGGTTTCTGTAGAGACTTTGCAGGAAGATGTCTCTGTATTACAGCAGTGAAGGCAGCAGCAGAGGTAACTACCGTATATACTCGAGTATAAGCCGAGTTTTTCAGCACATTTTTTTGTGCTGAAACTGTCCCCCTCGGCTTATACTCGAGTCAAGCACTTTTATTGCAGCAGAAAATGATATTTTCCGACCTGACTTTGGGGCCCCGTATCTCGGGCCACTTGGTGCTAGGATCCCCAAATTTGCTGTGAAAACCCAGTGGAACTAGCACTACAACATATCCAAGATAGGGTTCCTAGCACCAAGTGGCCCGAGATACGGGGCCCCAAGTCGGTTCGGAAAATGTCATTCTCTGCTGCAGAAAAGTGCTTGACATTTTCCGAACTGACTTTGGGGCCCCGTATCTCAGGGCCACTTGGTGCTAGGAATCCTATATTGGATATGTTGTACTGCTAGTTTCACTGGGTTTGCACACCAAATTTGGGGTTCCTAGCACCAAGTGACCCTGAGGTACGGGGCCCCAAATTCGGTCAATTGTGTCCATCTGCAGCAATGTCATTTCAGGACCCTTTGGTCCAGAGACCCCAAATTTTGGCTGCAGCTAGGGGGCATCTAGGAACCCTTAACTACCAAGTTTGAAGTTCGGGGGACCTATGGCTGCAAATGGGAACAGTGAGGCTGCAAATGGGCATTGTTGGCCCTCTTTTCCACTTACAGTAACTGCACATTTCTCACCCTAGGCTTATACTCGAGTCAATAAGTTTTCCCATTTTTTTGTGGTAAAATTAGGTGCCTCGGCTCATATTCGGGTCATCTTATACTCGAGTATATACGGTATTAACATTTTTCTTTACAGGAAGATCCCTTCTGCAAACTTTGTGTTTAGCAATGCAGTCGCTTTAAACAGAGAAAAAAAAAAAACAAACAAGAAAAGAAAAAAACAACAACAAAAGAAAAAAAAAATGTTGCTTGTTTTCTTCTTACAAAGGCTTACCAAAGTGTGCCAGTTACGGTTAATGAATTCACAAATACGCAAAAAGACCAGACGTACAAAAGGGAACTTATGAAAGCAAATGTTTGATAAGCCCACATTAAAGATTTCCTGATCTCAGGGAAACATTTTATTCATTTTGTATGCAGCCCTCTTCTTAAATGATTAGATCAATTTTCCCTGCGCTCCTGCCCCATTAGAATTGCAAATTTCCCAACCTTCCTAGACATTTGCAACTTATGGTGTAGCAGCAAACAAGATCTAATAATTAGTGTCTATTTCTGAAAGAAGTGCATATTTAAAGACTACAGGCAATTAACAACCAGGTTGTCCTGTAATCACGTACGGTATTAATTTGAGTGTAGCGCTGAATTTCATGCAAATTACTCTCTTAAACAGCGGCGGCGGCGGCTTTGGTTCTCCTGGGCGCCCCAAACAACCTGCTAATGAAAGAGTTAATGGATGGAGCCATTTTATTGAAATTTATTTGTTAGTACTGAGGCGGTCCCTACTTTATTCAAGAACTCTTTTTATTCATTGCATTTTAATGTGGAAATTATTGGCTCATCATAAAATTAGTTCAGTCTAAACATGAAGATAAAGGAGAAGAGTGTAAATCAGGCTTACCAAAATATTTAAGACTACGTTACTTTACTAACGCTGAACTGTATGCATAATAGAACTACTTAAACTAAGCAACGAGCGAGCACAATGGCAAACCTGCTAAGACCCCTTTCACACTGCCAGCGTTTTTTAGGCGATGCAGCGCTAAAAATAGCGCCTGTATAGCGCCTGAAAAAAGCTGCTCCATGCACCCCAGTGTAAAAGGCCGAGGGCTTTCACACTGGAGCGGTGCGCTGGCAGGGCGTCACAAAAAGTCCTGCCAGCAGTTTCTTTGGAGCGGTGAACTCACCGCTCCTCCACCGCTGCTCCCCATTGAAACCAATGGGGCAGCGCTGCGATACCGGCAGCGTTTTGCGGGCGGATTTAACCCCTTTTCGGCCGCTAGCGGGGGTTAAAACCGCCCCGCTATCAGCCGAATAATGCCACTAAAACAACGATAAAGCGGCGCTAAAATAGCGCCGCTTTACCGCTGACGCCAGCCGCGGCTCGGTGTGAAAGCAGTCTAAAAGTCAGAGGGTTGATTAAAAATGAAGAATGAAAAATCTGCTACAGACCCACATAGAAACCAATCAGCTTCCAGGTTTTATTTTCAAAGTTTAATTGAACAAACTGAAGTTAGAAGCTGATTGGCTACCATGAACAGCTGCACCAGATTTTGTGCTCTCCAGTTTTAGGAACTCAGCCCCAGGGTGTTCTCCATAATTAGATCTCCTGTCCTCCCTGAAATGATTCACTAAACTGAATGTTTAAATTAAAGCTGTACCTGGAAGGAACAATGTAAATACTTACCCCCTCCTGCTACTGCAGTCCACTTCCCTGAGCATCAATTTTCTAAGTCCCCACACAGTGGTTGGTTGTTTCTTCTGCTGATCTTTACATCAATACGGTGTCCTTTAGTTTAGTACCATCGGAGTCAGCAGGAGAAACCACTGGGTACTGTAGGTGAAACACGAGTTTGATACTCCTGGAAGTGCCGGTTTCTGCACAACAGGTCCACCTGTGGCTCAAATTTTGGCAAATCCAGCAGCAAATGGCCAACATTTAAGGCATGTATGGCCAGCTTCACTCTGCTTGATGTATAACCAATCAGATTCAAACTTACAAAACAAGCCTGATCCTGACTGGTGGCTGTGAGAAACGTCTTCCTTTTGATATTTTGATACATTGGGTATTCTGTATATAATAGACAACAAGAAGCCTACACCAGAGGTGTTTAGAAATAGCTCCCAAGCTTTACAAACAGGTAAGGAACATGGTGTTTAAATAATCAGATTTGGAAAAAAACTAAAAAAAAAACTGTTGGGAGAACTGATATACTTCTATATGTAAAACCAACCACTAGAATCTCAAATCTTTTTATCATGTCAATGTAATAGTCATCTTTTTATTTTCTACAGCTGGGGTGTCCAACCTTTTGACCTTCCTGGGCCACATTGGAAGAAGAGGAATTGTCTTGAGCCGCACATAAAATACACCAACAATAAAAATAGTTGATGAGCGGAAAAAGTCAGGTAGATCACAAGGTAACGATCACTGATATACATAATGTATCCGAGTATTACAATTTTATTTTTTTGTAATTATTATTTTTTTATATAAAAGAAAATAGGGCAACACAAAACAAGTGCGCTATATGACACTGTATTTGATAAGTGAACGCATCAATATTTGGTTGGCCGGATGGAGTAGCAATTCTCAATGAATTCTTAAGGTGCTCATCAGATATTTTGGTTCTAATTTTGCCCTTCCAGTGCTTCATCCTTGAAAATAGTTGCTCACAAATATAGGTGATGTTGAAAACTGACACGAATAAGGCGTGATCGTGAAGAAGAGTGGGAGATTCTTATTTGGCAGAATTAAGCTTATTAAAGTCCAGTAAAGAGACACTGTCAATTTTTTCTTTGGCTGCATGTGTTCGTGAAGTGTAAACACATTCTTTAATGTAAAAATCAACATTAATTTTACGATTTTGTATTGGGCTGCACTAATGGACATCTTGGGACTCAGTTTGGACACCCCTGTTCCAAAGCTTTAACCACTTTACGACCAGCGCACAACGATGTACGTCCCTTTTTTGAAGAGGGATATCTCGTAACGGCAGCAGCTGCTGCCACAACCGAGATATCCATCTCTTCAGGCGCCGATCGTAATTACGATAATGGTGGTCTCTGCGGCAGATTCGCCGCGAGATCACCGTTGGCGGCGAGAGAGGTGCCCCCACCCCTCCCGGCGCTCTCCCGCGCCCTCTGCCGCTTACCGGAGCCGTTGGTAGCGGAGGGCTTTCACACTGCAGCAGTGCGCTGGCAGGGCGTCACAAAAAGTCCTGCCAGCAGCTTCTTTGGAGCGATGAAGGAGCTGTGAACTCACCGCTCCTCCAGCGCTGCTCCCCATTGAAATGCGCCGCAAATCTGACGGTAAAACGCTGCTAAAAATAGCAGCGTTTTACCGCCGACGCTATAGGCCGATCGGTGTAAAAGGGGTCTTATGGAGTGACAACACCTTGTCTGTGTCTCCCAACTACTCTCCTGTGTTGTCACCTCATCTCACATACTTTTAGTACAAACTATAAGTAGCTATGTTGAGGCTCATTGCACAAGTAAGCCAATCCTAAACAATGACATACAGTTGCCACTGGCATAAGTGGATGTAGACATGAAGGAGCTGCAGAAAATCTGCAGGAGATCAAAAGTGCTAAGATGCAAAAAAAATAAATAAAAAAAAAAAATTATATATATATATATATATATATATATATATATATATATATATATATATATATATATATATATATATATATATATATATATATATATATATATATATATATATATATATATATATATATATATACACACACACACACACACAAATAGTACTTTCCAAAAGAAAAGAAAAAAAACACGGCAGTGGCTTAGGAGACACAGTGCTTTAGCACCAGTCATCCAGTCATGGTTTAAAACTACTTTAACCTTTTTTCCTTGTATGTATTATAAGACCTCATCTTCAGTGTTCCTTTAGGATGCCCAGAAACAAAGAGGGCAGTTGGACATGCCAGTAAGGTCCAGCACTATGACCCACATTATTACTGGATAAGCAGGAGTGAAAGATCTAAAACACTCTCCATGGGCCATATGGTGCATTGGGGATATACAGGTAAGAAGGTTTTTGAACAAAATGCAACTACAAAGAAGGAACGCTGTAGAATTTTAGCACAGTGCATTTTGGTGCCCTCTGGCCTATGGCACCATTTCCTACATGGCTATGCTGTGCACAGTGTACTTTTTAAAGGTGTTTATTGAAGGACTTCTTTTATTAGAGAATTGTATTAAAACAGCAGTACAGCACTCATCCAAAAAAAGTCCTCCGCACATACTGACAAGAACCTGATTTCAACCCCACATGAAGACTTAATTGCTGAGAATACATCCAGGAATGAAAAATAATTGAAGTGCTTCATTTCTCTTATTCAGATTTAAGCACCTTGTAAAACCCAACAAAAGTCTTTTCACTGATGAACCAACATGGCAGATTAGCCAATTAGAACACCTAATTAAAAGAACTTAATCATCTTCCAACAGTAAAACCACTTATCGCTGCATTAGTCTAAGTAAATCCCAGTATGACTTTCCCCCGCACAACTTCTGTCGTTTGATTAAAACAAACTACTTCATTACAGCCCTGTTCTTGATATTAGAGCCCAAGTGCCACTTTCTCTGATGAAATAAGAGTATTTCCCTTCTTTACAATTATTTAGATCAATACAATTAACAATAAAGTAAAGTAGAATACAATGCTGAATCAAAGAGGATACCCAATCAATACCGGTTAATTACATCAACGTATCCGGCAGGCTAATTCTGCGTTCAAAGATACAGCGAAAGATTCTGCTTTAATTAAAGGATCACGAGACAGTGTGGGATAGACGTAGTGTAAAATGTGACAGCTGGCGGTTCACTTTCTATATTCTTTTGTTGCTCAACGTGTTCGAGATCTAAACATTTTTCATAACTGCTGGTATGAGTCAGTTGGATCAGCAAATGGAAAGTGGCAAAAAAGTCAATCACATTAATCTTTTAGAATGCAGAAAAATGTATCCAATACCGGTCAAAAGTCTTACAACACCCCCATTTTTTTTTTCTTTTTTGGACTATAATTTTGATTAGCATTTTATCGAGCGCTGTAGTACCTGTCAATGCAATATGCTGTAAAAAATAAAAAGTAATCTGTCATAAGAACTGCTGCATACACCAAATCTGACCCTCTATTCTACCCAAAGGAAGCTGGTGGGATCTGTGTTCCTGGCAGCTCCGCAAATTGTGGCCAGAGCCTGGAGACAACCGTTTCTCAAATTCCCTGACCATAAACCTCCGTACTTCAGGACTCCCACGCTAAGCTTTAAAAGGTTTGAGACCCCTGGATATCTTAGAATGCCCACCTAATATTGACCAGAATTTGCTCTCTGTCTGATGCTATTTCAGCTGCCTTTTACCATCCAGGCCTTTGGCCCATGTGGGACCTTTTCCTGCTAATCCCAGGCAAGAATTCTGCCCGCCTCTTTCAGCTCTCCTTCTCTATACTCACCATTTCCTCCTGCTCTCTTCTCTCTCTCAGTGCCTTTTCTACAAACTGCTGGGCAAGCTCTACTCTCCTCTTTTCATAGAGATACCCATAAGTGGAAACATGGGGCACTCCTCTCCGGAACCATTGATACCCCTAAAACCCAAGCCACTCTAGTTAAGGCACCTTTTCTTTTCTATGACTTGTGTTAACTAGCACCAGCACCCATCTGGTACCATTGTGCACTGGACTACTACTTCAATGTTTGCACCTCCATGCATTCTGTTATTTTCTGTGCTGAACCAATGCTTGCTTCTGTACTGTTCTAACAAAAATTTTAAATGTTACCTGTCCAATTTTTTTCAGACACAATAGAGAATAAGGTTTTTTGTCTTGCCCATGGGTTGTAAAGTATGTTGATAAACAAAGGTAGTGTGACTGAGCCCAGAGTGTTAGTGAAACGAAAGCTTCCAAAAAAAAAGAAAAACTACGGGAAATAAGAATGAAAATACAGAATTGCTTGGCCATACATGCATCAAAATGCAGCCTGTGGGTGGCTCTGTCAGCACCACCCAGATCTTTAAAAGTAGATTTTTCATCCTATGGCATTGTAGCTATCTTAAAGTTTTTTGGAAAGATATAATCTTCCCTCTTAGGCAGGGTGGTTGAGAAACCACCTCTGCTTAAGCCCCAACTAGCTATCCTCAATATAGGGACAGGATCCATTCACAAACATCGTAGGGCTCTGACCACTCATATTCTGATTGCAGCAAAACTCACCATAACATCTAAATGGAAATCTAAATCCATTCCTACTATCGCAGAGGTTGTGCAGAGGGTTCAAACACAATACAACTATGAAAAATATTTTGCTATTAAACATAACTCAATACACGCATTTAACGTTTGCTGGGATACATGGACCAAACTTTATCCTGCCTAAATAATAGTAACTGGGTGGTCCATAAGGCTTTCAATAAATAAGTGTTTATATAGATGGCACACGGCACTAAATGTCATGAAGATCACTTATTGCTTTTTCTGTATTTAATTTTCTATATTTTTGAGTTAATTTATTTTATATTTTATTTTGATAATATTACCTGATAAGGTACGACTTCTGGTACACCCTACTAATCCCAAGGTCAAAGGTCACAGGTAAGACTTGAAATAAGGGGAGACGTCGCTACGGGCACAGTTTGATCCCAAAAGGGGTGCCCGGGGCGCCGGATCACCACCTATGTGATGCATAAAAGTATTTAGCAAGTGGCCGAACAACAACTACTAACTATATATATATAAAACCAGAGGTCTGTTTGAAGTTTGAAATGCATTTACACATACACTGCTGTATAACAACAATGTTCAAGGTCACTGTTTACGACCTATATGTTCCGTATGTTCTGTTAAAACTCTAATAAAAATATTTGAAAGAAAAAAAGTAGATTTTTATTTTTTATTGAATTTTGTTGAAGGAGCCAGGTGAAAAATTGTGAGCTGAAAAGTAAGGATGAGCTCCGGCGTGTTCGCATAGGGCACGTGCAGAGCCCGCCAGGATGTCGGAACTGCGTGGCGCTAATCACAGGCAGTGAGACATTTCCCGATCTCTGCAGCAGCACATTGGGAAAATGTCTCACTGCCTGTGATTAGCGCTCTGCAGTGCCGACATCCTGCCAGGCTCTGCACGTGCCCTATGCGAACACGCCAGAGCTCATCCTTACTGAACAGCACCTATAATCACATGCAACCACTGTTCAGATGGTCCGACAGCCAATAGGGCTGACTATCAAAATATAATATCCTGTAGTGGGAGATTCATCCATCCACCCTATAAGCGTAAATGGAGGGAAATGTTATATTCCTTATGTTCAAAAAAAAAATCTATATGTGCACGGACAGTTTTTTTTATCAAAGTAAGCCATCTAACAACACATTTGTGTTGACTCTCAGAAACCCATCTTCTGATTCTGCTGTGACAAGTAATCTTTTTATGTAATATAATTACAAATTATATGTAAAATAGTACCCTTCAAAGCAGGCACGTCACACTCAAAAAAAAAAAAAACTGAAGGTAATAAATCTTCAGGGGCCACATGTGTTTATCTCAGGACAATTCCTTCTCAATGACAAGTCACCAGAACAAATAGGAGGAGTGTGAATCTTCCCAATAGGAACACATACAGCAATAAAAACTTGAGAGAAGGTCTAACTTTTTCCTACTCTATCCAACTCTATCTGTCAAGAGGTACACCTCAATCATTCCACAAAATGCATTTTGCATTTTCATTTCATTTCCTGACCTGCATTCATATTGCAGGTCAGTAACCCAGTGAGTAATGAAGGCAGTGGGTCAGCATAACAGTTATGCTGACCCACTGCCTTCAATACCCACTGGGTTACTGACCTGCAATATGAATGCAGGAAAGAAGGGAGTCAGAAGTCCCTCTCTGCATATGTCTGTATATAAGGACTGCTGAATTAGGTCACACTGCTGGGCTCTGAAGAAGAAGGTTATCCTTCGAAACGCGTCAGAGCAGTGGTCCCTGTTATCTCCTCCGTGACCTTGGAGTTCATCATTTGTCCTAGACCCATTGCTGTCATTCGGAGACTATTTACATTGCAAGATTTATATAGATGTTTGTGAGTAGTTTTCCTTTTATCTACTTTTAATAAAATACATCCAAAGGATAATGCACAAGGCTGTTGCGCCCTTTTTTTCCTTTTCTCTTTGTCCCTCTCTGCATACTTGCTCTAGGTCAAGGTTTTAAAGCAAAAGGGTCAGCATGACAGCATTTTCAGAAGAAGAGTTCTGTACTGCCAGCCTCCCCGTTTTTCCTGGAGTATTCAGTAAGTATGCAGGTAGGAAATCCAGATTTATTTTACAGCTTTCCTGATCTGCATACTTTTGACAGGTCAGTGATTTGGAAATAAATTAAATACATTAAACATAGCAGTCAGTCAACTAACATTTTTAGAATATAGTTAGCAAAGACTAGTATATTCCTGGAGACAGATTTAGAAGTTTTACATGCATTTAGCTTGGGGGGCGTTTTTTGCATTGCTCCACCCACTGTCCTGAGATTAATAATCCACTTATTTTGGGGTATGTGTGAAATGAGACTCATGAGTAAGGCCCCTTTCACACTTATACGACTTGTCTTACGATTTGGGACTGCAAAGTAGCATGTCAAGTCGTTCCCCATGATTTCCAATGACAGCCATTCATATTAGTACGACTTCAAGTCGTTCCGACTTCTAAGTAGTCCTTGCACTACTTTGGTCCGATTTTGATGCCACTTACACAGGCATTCCTTGAAATCGCGGCAAAATTGCAGCAAAAATTGCGGCCACGAATCGCGGCAAAATCACGCGTCTTTGAAGTTGCACAAGTGTGAAAGGGGCCTAAAGAAAGCTTAATTGTGCTACACACTGATTGCAGCTTTTTGAATCATTTAGTCCCTTCTCACCATAACCTGTATATGGTTATACCGGCTCATTTTACATGCTGATAACACAGTTTTATACAACAGAAGATCTTAGAGTTTAGCCTCTACCTTTTTATTTTTGTCAGTTAGATGAGATAGACCAAATACAGCAGCTACAGCACCCCCTCCAAGGACGAGTGTGCCTTTAATCACATTTTGGAAGGCCATTTCACCTGCAGACAGAGGAAAGAAAAGTATAATGTTATTCTAGAATTGGAAAATTCATTTTCTTGCTCACAATATAGAAAACCAACAAGATGCAGTTAAACAGCTTCCTGAAATGAGAATGTGGTTACATATATTTAGAACGATCAAAGTTTGTATACACATACACTTCTTAGCGTACTTCCCAGTCTTTGAATGAGCCTGCACCTGATACCAGTCCCTGCTTGGCTCAGGATTGGGTAGTGCTAGAATGTCAGCAAGGAACTTTAAAATTAGCAAATGCCACATGCAAGAATCACTGTAGTGTCAGACAGAACAGATTAGATTACTAGAAGGGTCCCATGCAGCTCTTCTTTCTGTCCTTATGCTGAAAGTCCAACCACATCCCATGGCAGCCAATGACTCTCCAAAAACTACAGCTTACACTTATAGTAAATGTAAACCCAAAATACTATTTTCAGTATGTTTAGTAGCATCACTTCACTTCTTAACGTTTCCTTAAAGCGGAGGTCCGCCGACAATAGAATATTTTTTTTTTTTTAAACAATTTAGACCGTTACATATTGTCATTGTTACACTCACATGTTCATTAACAGATATCCCCTGATGTCCGGTTTGGTAGCAAAAATTTAGTTTTAAGATTTGTTGCTGGCAGGTTTCATCTTGCTTGTGGGCATATGAAGCCCACAAGCATAAACTTCCTGGATGTGGTGAATGCTCCAACGTTCCATCACAACGGGCGGCGGCGGAAGTTTCCGCCCCGTTGTGACGGCAAAGAAGTTAACACTCGTGAGAATTTCCGGCAGCATCCGCACTGACTCCTGGGAATAATGACACAGAGCTCCCAGGAAACAGTGCGGCGCCGGATATTATGATCATACCCAACCATACCCACGGGGGTCATAGACAGGGAATGAAGAAGAAAAAAAAAATGTAAGCAATGCAATAATGCGATGGAGCTAAACGTGGAAATTTGTGTGGACCTCAGCTTTAAGCAAATTGTTTTGCTTTTTTTGTAACTGTTGCAAGGTCTCCTTCCTGGGATCCTGCCAGTAACAGCACTTTCTGATGCAGGCTAACAAGGCTAAGCCACTGCCTCGCAATTAGCAGCAGTGTTACATAAGGTTCCACTTGTTTGCCTTCCCCCTTTAACATTTGGAACTTATTTGTTTGCCCACAGCCTTCTGGGACACTTCACAGGTCCCATAAAACCGTGGGATCATTCACAAAGCACAGTGTGGCTTGCACATGTGCTGTGGGATGCCGGCTGTGAAAGTTCGCCTTAGTTAAGATGCCAGGGACCCTAAGCCCATTCAAGAACCGGCCTGGGTGAAAACCGCGCTGGATCCCTGGAAAGGCAAGTATACTTCTATTTAAAAAAGTCAGCAGCTACAATATTTGCAGCTGCTGTCCTTTAATTTTATGGGGGGAGACAAACTCCTCTTTAACCTGCAATGCACACCCCTTCAGTTGGACTTGGGGCTGCATATCAAGTCTATCAAACACATTTCAGGAGATGGAGGCTGCCCCTCCTTCAGGGCTTCAGTAGAATTCAAGCTGCTAACCTTAGGTAAAGTGCCTTTTAGAGACTACCATCAGGGTACTGTAAATGGTGCCGTGTGTCTTGTCCAGCTCCAGTGGGAAAACAATCTTAGCGGCATGAATTTTTCTGAAGCTTGTTCATGTCTTGTCCGTCTCTTGAAATCTAAATTAATTTGCCAACTTCTCCTGCAGTTCATTTTGATGTAACCATCTACACAAAACAATGCAATCAAAGCTTGTGTATCCCAAAGTCTCTACATAAGAAGGCAAGTCTAGGTGCCAACCAAGCGGAGCATTACCGGTAGTGTACCTGGATTCCGATTTAAGAGCACCATTTCCCCTCTAGGTCTCAGGAAGGGAGGCTGTGAAAGATCCCTCTGATAAATTTGACCGAGATGGAAGGATGAAGGGTCACTAACACTCCAATAAAGATTAGCCCATATTTACTGGTGAGATGTTCCATGGATCAATACAGCCAATGTTTGAGGGCCTTGAAGGGCCCCTTCCTCTAGACAACATAGTAACCGACAGAGCATCACTCATTGGAGTAGTGGTGACTCTTTATCTTTCTACCAACATTTTGCACGGTACCATCCATTGTAGTCATAACTAGCACCCTCCTGTTGTGCTGGTCACCGCACTGTAGGGGTGCAGCCCACAATTGTATTCTATTTTGACTGAGATGGGTTAAATATAATTCAAACAGGTAAACTAAAATAAACTTCTCATAAACCTTGACATTTCAAATTGAGCCTATGAGCTTATCCCCACCTATCCAACCTTCTGAGCCCCTTCCTATTGGTGAACGGGTCCACCAACCACATTAGAGGGCAAGAATTTGAGAGATTGGAGGGGTGAAATAGTTGAGATTTACCTGAAACTTCATCCTTTGATATCTGGGTCTAATGATTATTATAATTTTCAGTTTTTACTGCTTATTAAAGCACAATATGGGTGCTGTCATGCAAGTAAGGAAACACTTAAAATATCCCAATGGGCTTAACAGTGTGGATAAACGAATCTTCTAAAGCCGAATATTAAATTCCAACAGCATGCACTCCTTTCCATCTTTCTTTGGGTTTTTTCTTCAAAAAAAGTTTGTTATAGACCAGAGCTATTGCCATTTTTCTTTTGTTTATGTCAGGGCTGGGCTCAGCCCTTCCTTCTCTGAGCTGGCCGATCAGCTGTCGGCTAATTGCCAGCTCCTATCTCTCCACAGGTACTCAGCTGTTGATGATCCTTCTCGTCAGTCCTGCCTATTTAAGCTGTCCAGTCCAGAGGAGCTCTGCCTTCACTTTGGTCACATCAAAAGAAACTATCTCCTGCGTTCCTGTTTAGCCACTTTATTACCCGTCTATAGTAATATGACATCTGCTGGAGGGATCTCCCATCCTGGGCGGGCGTCATATGACGTCCTGGGCTTCCTGGCTGTCTAGGGGGCACCCGCGATTGCCTGTGAACACAGCAGGACCATGGATCTGTGTGTGTAAATACACAGATCCACGTCCTGTCAGGTGTGAGGAGACCGATGGTGTGTTCCCAGTACAGAGGCGCACTGATCGGTCTCCACCCCTTGTGAGTCCCCCCCCCCCACCGTTAGAATCAGTCCCTAGGAAACATAGTTAACCCCTCGATCCCCCTAGTGTTAACCCGTTTGCTGCCAGTCACATTTACACAGTAATCAGTGCATTTTTTATAGCACTGATCGCTGTATAAATGTGAATGGTCCCAAAAATGTGTCAAAAGTGTCCGATATGTCCGTCGCAATGTCAGTCACGAAAAAAAAAAAAAAAATCGCAGATCGCCGCCATTACTAGTAAAAAAAAAAAAAAATGCCATAAATCTATCCCGTATTTTGTAGACGCTATAACTTTTGCGCAAACCATCAATATATGCTTATTTAGGTGAATTTACGTGAAAAATCTTAAACTAAAAAGACTTACAGCAAATAGTGGCGCTACAGTGTATATCAAATATCTGTGCAACAAATATTACAGTGCAAACATATATGAGTATAATAAACTAAACTATATGTGTATAATACCTCAACACACCTCTAAGTGTCTAGTGATACATATAAACACAAAAAAAAAATAAATATATTAGAATAATTAGCAAAAAAATATGCCAATCAAAAACAAGCGGAAATTAAAGTTCAAATAAACCGCTGGTGAATGTTAGTGCAAAAGTTCCATAAATAAGTATTGAAGTGAAGCAAATCAATCAAAATCTTCTGTACTCTTCCACCACACCACAGTGACACGTGTCTCCTCTCCCAAAAGAAACGCACTCACCACAAAGATATGCCCACACTTTCGTAAAGGGCCACTGCGCATAAGGGTCCCTCCAAGGGGGGTCAATTGAATTTCCGCAGATCAGTAGTATAACAGGTTAACTGGTTGGCTGGTTAAACTCCACATGTGAAATAAAAGAGGATGCTTCCCATAGTGTGAATCAGTTTAAAAACGTTAATTGCAAATCACAAGAAAGCACTTCAAAAGATCCACTCACATTTTTCACATTTAAACCAGCAAAAGTAGTAGCACACAGCACCGCACTGCACTGCAAATCCAACTTCAAATAATAACTGTCTGTTGTATGGTCACGGCGGACCCAAGGTGTGTCAGGCTCAGCCTGTGTGTGTCGGAAATGGGAGGGTACATAAGGATGACTGTCGTGCCGCTTAGCCAACCCCATGAGTAAGTCTAATTGATGACGAAACATGTCGGGGGCGTGGCTAAGCGGCAACCATCAGTAAAGTTACTATAGCACAGGGAGCCAAGGAAGGAGCGGGACGTTTTTGAATTGGAGGTCCGGCTAAAGAGACGTGGGTGAGACACACACAGGCTGAGCCTGACACACCTTGGGTCCGCCGTGACCATACAACAGACAGTTATTATTTGAAGTTGGATTTGCAGTGCAGTGCGGTGCTGTGTGCTACTACTTTTGCTGGTTTAAATGTGAAAAATGTGAGTGGATCTTTTGAAGTGCTTTCTTGTGATTTGCAATTAACGTTTTTAAACTGATTCACACTATGGGAAGCATCCTCTTTTATTTCACATGTGGAGTTTAACCAGCCAACCAGTTAACCTGTTATACTACTGATCTGCGTAAATTCAATTGACCCCCCTTGGAGGGACCCTTATGCGCAGTGGCCCTTCACGAAAGTGTGGGCATATCTTTGTGGTGAGTGCGTTTCTTTTGGGAGAGGAGACACGTGTCACTGTGGTGTGGTGGAAGAGTACAGAAGATTTTGATTGATTTGCTTCACTTCAATACTTATTTATGGAACTTTTGCACTAACATTCACCAGCGGTTTATTTGAACTTTAATTTCCGCTTGTTTTTGATTGGCATATTTTTTGCTAATTATTCTAATATATTTATTTATTTTTTTGTGTTTATATGTATCACTAGACACTTAGAGGTGTGTTGAGGTATTATACACATATAGTTTAGTTTATTATACTCATATATGTTTGCACTGTAATATTTGTTGCACAGATATTTGATATACACTGTAGCGCCACTATTTGCTGTAAGTCTTTTTAGTTTAAGATTTTTCACGTAAATTCACCTATATACTTTATTCCTTAAGTGGCAGCTTTAGTTAGGATTTTATTAGCACTTGAGCGCAGTGGGAGGCATCTAAATAGGGGCGGTTTATTTGGATTCCTGTGGTATTTGATTTAATATATGCTTATTGCGATTTTTTACCAAAATTATGTAGAAGAATGCATATTGGCCTAAACCGAGGGATTTTTTTTTTTTTTATTATTATAATATATATTTTAAATATTTTATAATATTTATTATAGCAAAAAGTTAAAAATATTGCTTTTTTTTCAAAATTTATGCTCTTTTTTGTTTATAGCGCAAAAAAAAATAAAAAAATTTAATAAAAATCCGCAGAGATGATTTAATTTTGCTACAGTGTTGCATGACCACAACTGCGCAATTGTCATTCAAAAGAAAGCTCTATTTGTGGGGAAAAAACTAAAAAAATTATTTTGTTACAGTGTTGCATGACCACACAATTGTCAAAGTGTGACAGTGCTGAAAACTAAAAATTGGTCTGGGCAGCAAGGGGTTGAAAATGCCCTGTATTGCAGCGGTTAAAGACTGGCTTTGCCAACATCCCTTTCGGCTCCAGATCCTGCTAGCTGTTCCACTACATTGATCCCTGACTTCTGGCTTGGCTGACTATCCGTTCCGGTTACTGAACTTTGGCTATGTTTTGACTACATTTGTTCTTACTACTTTTACTATTAAACAAGTGTGGTTTAACTGTACTTCTGTCTCGGTCTGATTTCATGGTTTCTGACAGTTTGCTAATCTTTAATATAAAAACTGTAAAGAAAGCATCTTTCTAGAAACACCCAATTTCCAGGAAAACATAACCAAGGGACTGTTCCACAAAATTAGGGACTTTTGCAGCCATTCTGTGCTCATGAAAATTATACTTCTTCTAACTTTGTTTCGGTGAAAGGGAAGGGAAAACATTTTACTATGCCAGGACACTTCCCATTAAAGAGCCACAGACTACAGAGAGCTTCTTTATGTTAAAATAAATAATTTATTTATAATTTATGGTTTTGGCAAAACATTTTACAGCACTTTATAGAATCCCCATAAAAGCTTGTAGTCTATCAGGGGGATTTATAAAGCATGTCCAAGATACTCTTTTGAATTCCAACATGCTTCTGCACAACAAATGTCAATAGGGGTGACAAATTCACGAACAGTTACATGATCTGGAGGCACACAGACCGGAGTGTCCCTATGGACAATCCGTTCTCGGGGCAGCCAGTCCTCTTCCTGCAGTTCCATCTGTCACACAGACAGTAACAACAACAACAACCAGGAGTTTTCAAGTGTTAGCTCACCTTTACTGAAAAAATGTAAAAGGTGAGCGAATGCTGTATACTCCCCACCCCCGATCTAGGGATTTTAAATCTCTCTCTTCTTCCTCTTCTTTGTGCAGCACTACCAGGACGGACCAGAACGATTCTGATTGGTCAGTGCCATCACAGTGATAGACAGGAGCCAACCACCCGACTAGCATGTCATGAATTGTGGTAACACATGCATTTTACCAAGAGCTACAGAAATACACTGCCAAAGTAACACCGCACAAAAAAAACTTTACAGATAACATTTTAATGACTCCCTCAAATTTGGGTTGTCTTTGGTTGTAATTTGTTCCAGGACATTTAGAGACCCCTTCATACTTGTTTTTTTTCTACCAAATTAGTTTTCTATAGAAATCAATAGATACAGTATGCATCAAAAAAGGGCTTTATCACAGAAAAATAAGCCTGTTTCACATGGGCATTTGCTTGTATAAAAGCAGTGTGAACAGAAAGCTTTGACAAAGCATTTGCAGAGCTTTCAGCAAGCTTTGTTGAAGCTTTTAAAGTACCGTTTAGCTCCAGTTTGTAAATGTGGACTGCAGATCCTAATGGCAGTGCTGGCTGTCACTTTAAACCTTTTCCCAACCACGCTATAGCCGAATAACGGCTACAGCGTGGTCACAAATTTCCGGGACGGCGTCTATTGATGTCCTCCCAGAACCCTGCCCCGACGCATGCCCCTGAGAGCGCATTGGGCACACTCTGTGATCGCTTTGGACACAGCTGATCACAGATCAAGGTAAAGGCTACTTTCACACTGGGGCAGGCAGGTGTTGTTTTAGCGGCGCTATTCGGTTTAAACCCCCGCTAGCAGCCAAAAAAGGGTTAAAACCGACGGCACTGCCCCATTGATTTCAATGGGCAGGGGCACTTTAGATGCTGCTTGCAGGACTTTTTTTTTTACCATCCTGCAAGCGCACCGCTCCAGTGTGAAAGCACTCAGGCTTTCAGGCTTTCACACTGAGTGAGATTAATTAAATTAAACAGCTGTCAAACCAGAAGTGGTACTTTTCAACCATATACACCTAATATACTTAACCGCTTCCCGACCGCCTCACGCAGATATACTGCGGCAGAATGGCACGGGCAGGCAAAATCACGTACCTGTACGCGGCCCTTTATTTGCCTGCCCGTGGGTCGCGTGCGCCGCCAGCGGCGCGCTCGCGACCTGGTTGGGAGCGCCGCTGGTGTCCCGCGATCGGGTCACAGAGCTCAAGAACGGGGAGAGGTCTGTGTAAACAAACCTCTCCCCGCGCTTCCTACTCTGCCTGTCATTGATCGGCTGTTCCCGGTCATCGGGAAAGCCGATCAATGACGTCAGACGTCAGCCCCACCCCCTAATGTAAAAAAAAAAACACACACACGTCACAGCCCATAACCCCTCCCCTCCCCCTAGTGGTTAACTCTTTCACTACTGTCATTTATACAGGAATCAATGCATTTAAATAGCATTGATTGCTGTATAAATGACAATGGTCCCAAAAATTTGTCAAAAATGTCCGATGTGTGCGCCATAATGTCGCAGTCACAATAAAAATCGCTGATCGCCGCCATTACTAGTAAAAAAAAACTATTAATAAAAATGCTATAAAACTATCCCCTATTTTGTAAACGCTATAACTTTTGCGCAAACCAATCAATAATCGCTAATTGCGCTTTTTTTTTACCAAAAATATGTAGAAAAATACGTATCGGCCGAAACTGAGGAAAAAAAAAAATTTTTATATATATTTTTTGGGGATATTTATTATAGCAAAAAGCAAAAAATATTGCATTGTTTTCAAAATTGTCGCTCTATTTTTGTTTATAGCGCAAAAAATAAAAACCGCAGGGGCGATCAAATACCACCAAAAGAAAGCTCTATTTGTGGGAAAAAATGGATGCCAATTTTGTTTGGGAGCCACGTCGCACAACTGCGCAATTGTCAGTTAAAGCGACGCAGTGCAGAATCGCAAAAAGGGGCCTGATCCTTTGGCTGCCAATTGGTCCGGGCTGAAGTGGTTAATAAAGTGCTCTATGCCAAATAATATATATATATAACAATGCACAAATCATAAATTAAAGTGGATGTAAACCCAAAAATGTTTATTTATTTTTTTGATGCCATAATGTAGAGAATAAGATTTCCTTTCATTTGAGCCCAGTCTTGCCACACAGATTTACTCGAGGCCTGAGAAATCCTCTTATTGTTCAGTTAGAGAAATCTTGACAAAGTCTTGAAAACTTTGTCAAAAACGCCCCCTTGCTGTGAGTGACAGGTGATTTACATATCTCATGCACTAGCCTGAGACAGGTTATCATCAGATCACTGGATGTTCTACTCTGCCCAGCCCTGACTACATACATGTCCCCCATGTCTATAGTCTGCTGACTGTTCACTGCATCCCATGATGAGAAACATCCAGTCAAAACACAGTAAAGCTGTGAGAGCTGGAGGGGAGGGGGATGTGAATTGTGAACTTTTTGCACAGGATGTGCCTGTCTCAGGCTAGTGCATGAGATCTGTAAATCACCTGAGGCTGCACTGATTATCAGTGTAAATGTGCCCTGTCACAGGAAAGTCAGTTATCTGCTTTCCTTTCCTCAGACAGTAAAAGCACTGAGGAAAGGTAATGCTGATAACTGGCATTTTGTTTACATGTTAAATATCCACAAACAAAAGCCCATTGCCACCTTCTTTTTAGTTAAAGAGGTCCTGGTCTTCTGGTGAGTAGGAAATCTAATCGCACACATCGGGTGCCACTGTCAAGTGTCTGCAAATGGTGATGGTGTTTGAGCTTTGAAAATATCACAGAAGAACTTATGGACTTTGAAATACTGTATTAAAGTGGATGTAAACCCAAAAATGATTTTTTTTTTTCATGTCATAATGTAGAGAATAAGATTTCCTTTCGCCGGGTGATGCCAAGAAGAACGGGTTGATGCCAATGTAAAAACACAGCATCTCCCCGTTCTGCCTAGTGACAGGACACTGATCGTCTGCTCCCTGTCGTGTCACTGCTAGCCCATCCCCCAGACAGTTAGAATCACTCCCCAGGACACACTTAACCCCGCCCCTAGTGGTTAACCCCTTTACTGGCGGTGACATTTTTACAGTAATCAATGCACTGATTGCTGTATTAATGCCAATGGTCCCAAAAACTTGTCAAAATGTGTGATGTGTCCGCCATAATGTCGCAGTCACAATAAAAATCGCTGATCGCCACCATTATTAGTAAAAAAATTAATAAAAAATGCCATAAATCTATCCCCTATTTTGTAGATGCTATAACTTTTGTGCAAACCAATCAATAAACGCTCATTGCGTACTTTTTTACCAAACATATGTCGAAGAATACGTATCGGCCTAAGCTGAGGAAAACATTTTTTTTATATATATATATATATATATATATATATATATATATATATATATATATATATATATATATATATATATATATATATATATATATATTTTTTTTTTTTTGGGGGGGGGAATATTTATTATAGCAAAAAGTAAAAAATAATGCATTTTTTCAAAATTGTCGCTTTTTTTTTTTTTTTATAGTGGAAAAAATTTAAACCGCACAGGTGATCAAATACCACCAAAAGAAAGCTCTATTTGTGGGGAAAAAAGTACGTCAATCTTGTTTGGGAGCCACGCAGCACGACCGCGCAATTGTCAGTTAAAGCGACGCAAAAAGTGCTCTGGTCTTTGGCCAGCAAAATGGTCCGGTGCTTAAGTGGTTAAAAACTTCAACAAAGCTTGCTGAAAGCTCTGCAAATTATTTTTCAAAGCTTGCTGTTCACACTGCTCTTAGGCCCCTTTCACACAGGCGGCTGTTCTGCCACTGTTAAAAGCATGGTTTGTTATTTTGAAATTCAGAGAATCCTGGCACAGCGTTCACTTGCAGTTGTACATTGCGATTAGCTGCATTTACATGCGGCTGCGTTTAGCTGCGTTGGAACATTCTGGCCATTCTGGCCATTTCTGGTGTGCTTCCTCTTTTTTTCTTTCCTTGTTGCCGCTGCGATCTTTAGGTAAAATACCCTGTTTCCCCAAAAATAAGACCTAGCGCGATTGTCGGTGATGGCTGCAATATAAGCCCTACCCCCCAAATAAGCCCTACCCTGTTTCCCCGAAAATAAGCCCTACCCTGAAAATAAGACCTACAAAGGACTTTAAAGCGGAAGTAAACCCCCCCTATCGTTTTCAGCCAAGGAAGCTGCCATCTTTGCCTCTGTTTAATCTTCAACTGCCACAGTGCTGCACATGTGATCCGTTATGATACCAGCCATTGGATGGTTTGACTGTTTGGTTGAGAGCACAGCCAACGTGCAGTTAGCATTCCCGGCATGCCTTTTTTTTTAAACTGTTAAATCGATGGGTTTACTTCCGCTTTAACTAGGGCTTATTTGGGGGGGTAGGGATTATATTGCAGCTATCACCGACAATCACGCTAGGTCTTATTTTCGGCGAAACATGGTAGTACACTGCGATTACCTGCAGTTATGTGCAGATAGCTGCAATAAATCGGTCCTGGACGCAGTCAAATTTATTTTTTCTAACCGCACCAAACCCCATGTACCAAAACCGTTGCTAAACGTAGTGTGTGAATGGGGCCCTAGGGAAGCGTTGTCGGAGTTTAGCTGCGGTAGATAACTTGATCTAATCGCAGCTGAAAGATTTATTCTATCCGCCCGTGTGAAACAGGCCTAACAGCTCGATTGATTTCAATGGAAAAGTTAGAGTGACTCCCACAGCAGTTTAGGCTGATAAAAAAGGGCGACCAAACATCAACAGACCAAACATTGCAGCCAACACAATTTTAAAAAGGGGACGAGATGAAAAGGTAAATAAAATAACATAAAAGGAATAAAATAAAATAATGGAAATTAAAGAAGAAAAATGTGCAGAAAGTGTGTTTTAGGTAGAAAATTGTATAAATATAAACTGATGCTTTAAGGAACTCAGCTTTAGACTGCCAAATGTAACAGGTTCAATCATGCATTTTCAGGTCTAGTCCCAGGTCTAAATGCTGTATTTAGCAAGCGATGTTATTAGACACCTTCTGAAACCATATGACATGCTGGGTCCGAGGACAAGCGCTAAGTAAATACTGTGCTATTAATGCATGTGGTCCTGCTCACCGCTAGAACAAGGAGCAGCTTCATGCCTCAACCTCATATTCCACTTGCTACTGTACGTGAGTGCGAATGGAGCAACGGACAGATGGGTTTTTTCAAAATAATCAACGTCACAGGACCGAAAAAAGCAAACACTTAGAGAACATGGAACCTGCTGACGAGCGGTCCTATTTTCCCATTTGTGCTTTTTATTTATACCCAGAAAACAGAAAATACAAGGTGGTGATTGGCCTAGGTCAGCGTGAATCTTAAATAATATCCGATAACATTTATGAAAACAGCGGGATGGAAAACAACATTACAACAGTAGCAAGCAACATTCACAGAATATTCTGTTATCACCCAATTCCATCTACTTGTCAGAGTGCGGCCATGCTTGAAGTGGGCAGAACAAAATACCGTATATACTCGAGTATAAGCCGAGTTTTTCAGCAAATTTTTTTGTGCTAAAAATGCCCCCCTCGGCTTATACTCGAGTCAAGCACTTTTCTGCAGTAGAGAATTACATTTTCTGACCCAACTTTGGGGCCCCACATCTGCTAGGAACCCCAAATGTGGAGTGCAAACCCAGTGGAACCATCACTACAACATATCCAAAGATGGGGTTCCTAGCACCAAGTGCCCCCAAGATACGGGGCCCCAAAGTTGGCTCGGAAAATGTCATTCTCTGCTGCAGAAAAGTGCTTGACATTTTCCGAACCGACTTTGGGGCCCCATATCTAGGAACCCCATCTTTGGATATGTTGTAGTGATAGTTCCACTGGGTTTGCACACCAAATTTGGGGTTCCTAGCACCAAGTGGCCCCGAGATACGGGGCCCCAAAGTCGGTCAACTGTGTCCATCTGCAGCAATGTCATTTCGGGACCCTTTGGGTCCAGAGACCCCAAATTTTGGCTGCAGCTAGGGGGCATCTAGGAACCCTTAACTACAAAGTTTGAAGATCGGGGGACTTATGGCTGCAAATGGACACAGTGAGGCTGCAATTGGGCATTGTTGAGCATCTTTTCCACTTACAGTAGCTGCGCATTTCTCACCCTAGGCTTATACTGGAGTCAATACGTTTTCCCAGTTTTTTGTGGTAAAATTAGGTGCCTCAGCTTATATTCGGGTCGACTTATACTCGAGTATATACGGTAGCTTAACCACTTTCAGACGGGACCAATTTGCAGCCAAAGGACCAGGCCCCTTTTTGCGATTCGGCACTGCGTCGCTTTAACTGACAATTGCGCGGTCGTGCGACGTGGCTACCAGACAAAATTGACGTCCTTTTTTTCCCACAAATAGAGCTTTCTTTTGGTGGTATTTGATCGCCCCTGCGGTTTTTTATTTTTTGCACTATAAAACAAAAAATAGAGCGACAATTTTGAAAAAAAATGCATTATTTTTTACTTTTTGCTATAATAAATATCCCCAAAAAATATATAAAAATTTTTTTTTTTCCTCAGTTTAGGCCGATACGTATTCTTCTACATATTTTTGGTAAAAAGAATAATCGCAATAAGCGATTATTGATCGGTTTGCGCAGAAGTTATAGCGTTTACAAGATAATAATTTTTTTTTTTAGTAGTAATGGCGGCGATCTGCGAATTTTTTTTGTGACTGCAACATTATGGCGGACCCATCGGACATTTTTGACACATTTTTGGGACCATTGTCATTTATACAGCAATCAATGCTATTTAAATGCATTGATTCCTGTGTAAATGACACTGGCAGTGAAGGAGTTAACCACAAGGGGGCAGTGTAAGGGTTAAGTATGCCTAGGGGTGTGTTTCTTACTGTGGGGGGGCGTGGCTGTCAGCTAGTGAATGCTGATCTCTGCTCCAATCACAGGGAGCAGAGATCGGCGTCACTAGTTGCTAGGCAGAACGGGGAGATGCTGTTTATCTCGGCATCTCCCCGCTCAGCCTTCCCGTGAGACGATCGCGGGGGTCCCCGTGGCGATCGAGTCCGCGGGGACCGCGACCGGACTCACGGGGGTCCCATCCGGCGCAGGAGCGCGCCGCTCCCGGCGCGCTCCCGATGGCACGGACAGGCTTAAAGGAGGGACTTATATATACGCCCTCCTGCCTGTACGTGCCATTCTGCCGACGTATATCGTCGTGCGCCGGTCGGCAAGTGGTTAATAGCTTGTAGTTTATCATGTTGATTGAATGTTCATAAACGGCTATTTCCAGGAAACATTGTGTGATCTAATAGGTGTGATCTGCCCACTCATGGAGGACTTTGCTACCAGTCAGAGGTGGTTCAACTGTTTTGCCGTGTACACACGATCGGAATTTCCGACAACAAATGTTCGATGTGAGCTTGTTGTCGGAAATTCCGACCGTGTGTAGGCTCCATCGGACATTTGCTGTCGGAATTTCCGACAACAGATGTTTGAGAGCTGGATCTAAAATTTTCCGACAACAAAATCCGTTGTAGTAAATTCCGAGTGCGTGTAGACAATTCCGACGCACTAAATTCCACGCACTCTCGGAAGCAGAAGAGCCACACTGGCTATTGAACTTAAAGCGGTTCTGCACACATTTAGCTATGTTTGGCTCAATCGTTTCTACATACACTAAAGTGTTCATAATGGATGTTGAAATATCTTTTTTTAAATCGTACCCGTTATGTATTTCAAAGTTATTTTTATGTCCCTGCGGCGGTGGGCGGTCTGTATGCGGGTATCCGCAACATATCCGGTGAACTTGCAGTGTCTCCTGGAATCTCGTGTAATTAATCCCAGGAGTCAGTGCGGAGGTCCGATGCGAAATCTCACGTTATTTCAACGGCATGACGTCATTACGCCGGCCACGTTTGGAGGGCGTTTTGTCATGCCAACATTTAGGATTACGCCGCTCGTAGCTGTAGCCACTGAGCATGCACGGGAACCAGCAAGGAATGCTGGTTCCACCATATCGAGGGAAGGAGGAAGTGATTGCTTGTGGGCTTCAAATGCCCACAACCAAGATGACATTGGCCGACAACGTTTTTATAAACAATAGATTTTATCTAAAAACGGACCTAGATAAACGGGCAGCGTCACTACAAGTAAGGATGTTATTAACAAGACATAATTTTTAAACATTACAAAAAAAAAAAAAATTAAATAACGTCAGTGCAGAACCGCTTTAATTTTTCTCGGCTCGTCGTACGTGTTGTACGTCACCGCGTTCTTGACGTTTGGAATTTCCGACAACATTTGTGTGACCGCGTGTATGCAAGACAAGTTTGAGCCAACATCCATCGGAAAAAAATCCATGGTTTGGTTGTCGGAAATTCCGATCGTCTGTACACGGCCTTACATCCATTAACATTTATAAGGATTATGGAACATATCCGCAACTCCAATGGTAAACCACCAGTCTCCATCACCTTCCCTTCAACCTTCCTCTTGTGGGGGGACAATCATATCACCTCCAACTTGTATCTAGTGGGAGACCATTTGACATTTCCTAAGGCCCCTTTCACACATGCGGACCGTATGTCCGTTTTTCATCCATCCGTTTTTGGATGAAAAACGGACATACATGCACCCCTATGGAATAGCGGGTGTCAGCGGATGAGCATCGGCTGACACCCGATATCGTCCGCCTTCGATATTGTCCGATTCTTCAGACGGAGGAAAATCCTATTTTTCCATCCGTCTGCAGAGCGGATCGGATGAACACGGACAGATGGTCCGTGTTCATCCGATCCCCCATAGAGGAGAGCGGAGATCTGACAGGGCGGTCCCTGCACATTGTGCAGGGACCGCCCTGTCATCAGCCGGCTCAGCGGGGATCAGCGGAGCGATCCCCGCTGAGCAGCGGATCTTCACGGGGTGGATCATTACACATCCGTCCCGTGTGAAAGGGGCCTAACTCAGACAGGGCAGGCTGTTTATAGACATATTGTAAAGTCTATAATAGAAAGGTATGGTACGACTACCCATAAACTAAAAATAAGGTGAAAGAAATTCCCATTTGTCCCCAGACCACAGCCGCACAAGCCATTCAATCGGACATTCAGGCTGGGTTCATACTGGTGCGAACACACACAGACGTTGCATGTGATTTGCACCGCTTTGTTGTGCAGATCACTTGCAATGTCTGTGCGATGCAAATTCAGCCATACAAACTGAATTGAGTGTTTTTGTCCTCGTGGACTTCAATGGAAACGCCTGAAAAGCTCAACAAATAGTTTTTGAGCGTTTTTTCAAGTGTTCCCAGCACCTCTCCACCCCTTTTTTAGCAGCACCCAACACCTTTAATGCCCCGTACATACGGTCGGATATTTTGATGGAAAAAGTCTGACTTCATGCCTGACAAAAGCTGTAAAAATTGAAATGCTTAACAAATTCCTAAAAAAATGCTTGAAAAAGTGACGCTTGGGTGTGACTCTAGCCAAAGAGAATGCCCTTTAGCATTCCTTGTGTTGGATCTTTACTCCTAATGGGAAAATAATGAAGAAAATTTTAGAGCTTTGCATACCTGGTTCCCAACTGTTCTCAAATTATAGGCACATGTCCTCCACTGGTTGTTCTACTGAAATAAAAGGCAAGCAAGCAGCCTGTGATGTCACTGAGCAGTTTAAAAAAAGTCCCTGTGAAAATGCTCTTAAGCCAATGCGTGCTACTACATACAGTATCTCACATAAGCTTTTGCTGGCCGAATTTCTGCCAGCAAAAGTTTGAGAGCATGTTCTCAATTTTTCGGTCTGAAAAAGTTCCGATCGGAAATTCCGATCGTCTGTAGCAATTCCGACTCGCAAAATTCTTACGCACAATTGAACTTCATTTTCTCAGCTCGTCGTAGTGTTGTACGTCACCGTGTTCTTGATGGTCGAAAGTTCAGCAAACTTTTGTGTGACCGTGTGTATGCAAGCCAAGTGGAATTCCGTCAGAAAAACCATCCAAGTTTTTTCCGACGGAAAATCCGCTCGTGTGTACGGGGCATTAGGCTGGCCATAGATGATCAGTAGGAACCAGACAAATTTTGATCCATCAATGCACAGGCTGGATCCATACATCAACTTCAGAACAAATAGTAGTTTTTCTTGTGAAATTACTGCCGGCATCTATAACCGCCAACAGTGATCATTGTATTCTGCCTGCAGGGAAACCTCCCACTGTCAAAATACAATAGTGCAGTGGCAGGGATTCCCCCATCAACACTGACTGCGGGGAAATAGAAGAAAAGAAAATTGTATAACCACTTGACCCCCGGAAGATTTACCCCCTTCATGACTGCGTTATTTTAACTGACAATTGCATGATCATGCAACAATGTACCCAAATAAAATTGATGTCCTTTTTTCCCCATAAATAGAGCTTTCTTTTGGTGCCATTTGATCACCTCTGTGTATTTATTTTTTTGCGTTATAACAATAGTTGTATATTGATTGGTTTGCGCAAAAGTTATAACATCTACAAACTATGGGATATTTTTAATAACTATAATTTTTAATAGTAATGGCGGTGATCAGCGACTTATAGCAGGACTGCAATATTGCGGCGGACATTCTGACACTGACACTTTTTGGGAACCAGTGACACTAATACAGTGATCAGAGCTAAAAATATGCACTGTCACTATACTAATGACACTGGCTGTGAAGGGGTTAACATCAGGGGGCGATCTAAGGGTTAACTGTGTGCCTAGACAGTGTTTTACTAAACTGTGTGAGGTGCTTTTACTAGGAGAAGAGATGGAATTTATTCCCTGCTTTACAGAGATAAAAACTCTATCCCTTCCCCCCATCAAAACAGCGATCTGCATTGTTTACATGGGCAGATCGCAGTTATGTGTCCTGCACGATGATCGGCTGGTCCCGGTAGAGATCGAGTACCCAGTACCTGCAGATCGGCTTTGCGCCCCCTACCCAGGAGTTCAGGATCAAGTGTGTGTATATATATATATATATATGATCCTGAACTCCTTGCACGCACTCAGGGGCATCCGGACCCGGCGCATCACGGTAAACGGGCGCTGATAGCGGCCGTTTACCACGTGATCGCTCCGTCAAATGACGGAGCGATCACATGTAAACAAACCGGCGTCACGTCACGACGCCGGTTCCTCCCTCCCCTCTCTGTACCGATCGGTACAGTGAGAGGGGAGAAGCGGAGAGGGCGAGAGATGGCAGCAGCAGCTGTGGGCTGGATGTGTAGTGCCCACAGCGCTGCTCTGTGCAATACTCTGCCAACACTGTGCAATACTCTGCCAATAATGTGCAATAAAGTTTAATAGAAACAAAATAATTATTTATTTATTTTTACCGAATTTTCAGTCTTTGATTTATAGCGCAAAAAATAAAAAACCCAGCAGTGATTAAATACCACCAAAAGAAAGCTCTATTTGTGTGAAAAAAAGGACAAAAAAATCATTTGGGTACAGTGTTGCATGACTGAGTAATTGTCATTCAAAGTGTGAGAGCACCGAAAGATGAAAAATTGGTCTGCTTAGCAAGCTGGTTTAAGTGCCCAGTGGGCAAGTGGTTAAGTAGTTAACCACTTCAGCCCCGGACCAATTTGCAGCCAAAGGACCAGGCCCCTTTTTGCGATTCGGCACTGCGTCGTTTTAACTGACAATTGCGCGGTCGTGCGACACATCAGACATTTTTGACACATTTATGGGACCATTGTCATTTATACAGCAATCAATGCTATTTAAATGCTTTGATTCCTGTATAAATGACACTGGCAGATAAAGAGTTAACCACTAGGGGGAGGGGAGGGTTTATGGGCTGTGACGTGTGTGTGTTTTTTTACATTAGGGGGCGGGGCTGACGTCTGACGTCATTGATTGGCTTTCCCCGATGACAGGGAACAGCCGATCAATGACAGGCAGAGTAGGAAACGCGGGGAGAGGTTTGTTTACACATACCTCTCCCCGTTCTTCAGCTCCGTGACCCGATCGCGGGACACCAGCAGTGATCGGGTCCGCTGGTCCCGCGGCCGGGGTCACGGAGCTCCGACCGGGTCGCGAGCGCGCCGCTGGCGGCGCGCGACCCACGGCCAGGTTAAATTAAAGGGCCACGTACAGGTACGTGGTTTTGCCTAGCCGTGCCATTCTGCTGACGTATATGTGCAGGAGGCGGTCGGGAAGAGGTTAAACTACCCTCATCTACAGACAGAAGTTAATTCCTTTGATCTAAGAAAAATTAAATGTTAAAATGTTTCTCTTTATCTCCGCCTAAGCGATGTTGTGATAAACTTGGCAGGCTGCCTGTTTTTTTTGTGACAGCTGTCGGATTGAGCAGAGATCTCTTTGCACTGAATCGAGGAAATGCTGTGTTAACCACTTGACCACTGGGCAGTTAAACACCCTTCCTAACCAGACCAATTTTCAGCTTTCGGTGCTCTCACACTTTGAATGACAATTACTCCGTCATGCAACACTGTACCCAAATTAATTTTGTGTCCTTTTTTTCACACAAAATACAGCTTTCTTTTGGTGGTATTTGATCACCGCTGGGTTTTTAATTTTTTGCGCTATAAATCAAAAAATACAGAAAATTCGTTAAAAAAAAAAAAAAAAAAATTCTTTGTTTCTATTAAAAATTATTGCAGAGTATTGGCGAGTATTGGCAGAGTATTGGCGAGTATTGGCAGAGTATTGGCAGAGTATTGGCAGAGTATTGGCAGAGTATTGGCAGAGTATTGGCAGAGTATTGGCGAGTATTGGCAGAGTATTGGCGAGTATTGGCGAGTATTGGCAGAGTGTTAGAGTATTGCACAGTGGGGGCGGAGCGTTGCACAGTGGGGGCGGAGCGTTGCACAGTGGGGGCGGAGCGTTGCACAGTGGGGGCGGAGCGTTGCACAGTGGGGGCGGAGCGTTGCACAGTGGGGGCGGAGCGTTGCACAGTGGGGGCGGAGCGTTGCACAGTGGGGGCGGAGCGTTGCACAGTGGTGGCAGAGCGTTGCACAGTGGTGGCAGAGCGTTGCACAGTGGTGGCAGAGCGTTGCACAGTGGTGGCAGAGCGTTGCACAGTGGTGGCAGAGTAGGCAGAGTATTGCACAGCGGTGGCAGAGCATTGCACAGTGGTGGCAGAGTAGGCAGAGCATTGCACAGTGGTGGCAGAGCATTGCACAGTGGTGGCAGAGTAGGCAGAGTATTGCACAGCGGTGGCAGAGCATTGCACAGTGGTGGCAGAGTAGGCAGAGTATTGCACAGCGGTGGCAGTGTATTGACCAGCGCTGTGGGCACTACACATCCAGCCCACAGCGCTGGTCCCGTCTCCCCCCCCCTCTCCGCTTCTCCCTTCTCTGTACCGATCGGTACAGAGAGGGGAGGGAGGAACCGGCGTCATGACGTGACGCCGGTTTGTGTACATGTGATCGCTCCGTCATTTGACGGAGCGATCACGTGGTAAACGGCCGCTATCAGCGGCTGTTTACCGTGATCCGTGATGCGCCGGGTCCTCGGGACCCGGCGGTCACGGATGTTCCCGAGTGCGCGCCCCAGGGGGCGCGCGGGAGCAAGTTTCTGAGAGGACGTCCACTCAGGGAAACCCGACCGCGCTGTAGACGTCTTTCGACTATAGCGCGGTCGGCATGTGGTTAAGATCGCAAAGGGGGGGTAGAATCTCGATTCTTTAAAGCGGTCCTTCAGTAATTTTTTTCAACTTTCCATCTATTAAATCTTCTGCCCTTCTTGTTTTAACTTTGGATAGTAAAACATTTTTTTCTGCCAGTAAATACCTTATACAGCCCACTTCCTGTTTCTTGTCTGGTCATTAGCCTAGGCTTATGACATCATGCACAGCTCTCTCATTCTCCTGGGAGTTTGCCAGGAAGGGAGGGGGGATGATCTATAAGAGGGCCAATGAAAGCTGGAGGTGTGCCTCTGTGTGTCTGTGTAAACCCAGGAAGTGAACAAACAGCAGCTTCAGCTTCCCACAGTTAAAATGGCTGCAGCCAGACTCAGTGGAGGGAGATTTCTGCAGCATATTTGGCAAGTACAGAATCACAGTATATATAAAATAGTATGCAAAGTGGTTGGAGGGAAGCTTCAGAATGGTAAAACATTTTTTATTACAAATTATGTGAGCAGACCGCAGTTCCTCCAACGATTAAATCATGCAGCTCTACCTAGTATATTCAGAAGCACCATGCAAGTCAATGAAAAGGTTGTTTATGGAAAGAAAACACGCTGCAAGTAAGCATCTGAAATACTTGATTTTTCTGTGTTTTTACCTGTAATTGCTTAAGCTGACGACGGGGTCTCTTTAGGTGCCTAACCTGTATAAAGAAGTAAATGCTGCAGTTAGCAACTGAAGACAACCCAATGTGTTATTTAATAAAAAAATACGCGACAGCTGGATTTTGACATAGAAACACAAAAGAGAATATATATGAGGATATAATTACTAAACCACGTGCTGCCATTACTTGTGGCTGTGTAAGTCTTGCCAGCTGCAGCCTTCTCATTGAGCAGATTCAGCTTCCTCTGGGATGGCAGGAGACAAAGCAGCGAGCGCTCTAGAAGAATTGTTTTTACGTTTGTGGTTTGGGCCTCGGAGGACTTCTCCAGCCCTCTGACCTATATGTGGTTACACAGAGATCCCCATCTTTGCTCGGAGATCGCTGAGGCATTGAGTGTCTCACATACTGACTAACTGTCCATCTGACGTTACCAAAAAGAATCCACGCCGATCATTGTTACTTTTATACGTAAAACCCCTTTGTCTCCTAGACTCCAGACAGGTCCTGGAAGAAGATCATGTCCATACACAAGTCTGTGTGATTCATCATGATCTGCGTTATGGTGGGACTGGGCATCCACATAGCCAAAGCAAAGCCATTTACAATGTGTGATGAATTGGGATGTTTGTGCGTTTCCTAGTGATGTCTGTATGTTGGGGAATCCCATACCGGTCCTCTGGGATGTCTACAACAAACATGAATGTATTAGAAAAGAACATGACATTACTGGACCGAGGTCCAGAGTTAGTGGAAAATCAACTAGTACATGGCCAGCTTTAGTTTCCCTGTAATTGGGCTATAAAACTGAACTCCAAGATCGTTAAACAAGCTACCATAACAGTCCAAACAACCCCCACCATGCAAGGGTTAAATGCTTGTTAAAGTAACACACACTGTGTGATTTACATTATCCCTTCTATTCCTGTATATGGATGATGGCACTGCAATTATTTTAAATTAACCACTTTAGCCCTGGAAGATTTGGCTGCTCAATGATCAGACCATTTTTTTGAGATTCGGCACTGCGTCGCTTTAACTGACAATTGTGCAGTCGTGCGACGCTGTACCCAAACAAAATTGACGTCCTTTTTTTCCCACAAATAGAGCTTTCTTTTGGTGGTATTTAATCACTGCTGGGGTTTTTATTTTTTGTTAAACAAACAAAAAAAATGGAGAATTTTGAAAAAAAAAAAAATCATGTTTAATAGTTTGTTATAAAATGTTGTAAAAGGTGATTTTTCTCCTTCATGGATATGCGTTGATGAGGCGGCACTGGTGGGCACTGATAGACTGCACTTGTGGGCACTGATAGGCTGCACTGATGGGCACTGATAGGCACAGATAAGGCAGTACTGATGGGCACAGATAAGGCAGTACTGATGGGCACAGATAAGGCAGTACTGATGGGCACAGATAAGGCGGCATGGATGGGTGGCACTGATTGGTACCACTGATAGATGCCACTGATGGGCACTTTTTTTTCTCCTCGCACTGTAAGCGCGAGGAGGAAAAATAGCCAATTACCGGCTCTGTTGTCATCACATGGTCAGCTGTCATTGGCTGACAGCTGATCACGTGGTAAGGGGTCAGGATGGACCCCTTACTCTGATCTGTGATCCAGCGAGTCTCACAGACTCGCTGATCACAGAGCGCGCCGCGTGCGCCCTTCAGGGGGCGCGCAGGCCGCTCGTGCACGGGACTACATCAATAGATGTAGTTCCGGCAGAGCAGGTCTACGCTGTAGCCGTCATTCTGCTATAGCACGGATCTCTAGGAGGTTAAAAAAAGCTATATTTTTTTTCTCTGCTTAGGCCGATATGTATTCTTCTACATATTTTTGGTAATAAAAATTGCAATAAGCGTATATTGGTTGGTTTGCGCAAAAGTTATAGCGTCTACAAAATAGGGGATAGATTTATGGCATTTTTATTATTATTAATTTTTTTACTAGTAATGGCGGCGATCTGCGATTTTTATCAGGCATGCGACATTATGGCGGACACATCGAACACTTGTGACACGTTTTTTAAACCATTGACAATTATACAGCGATCAGTGCTGTAAAAATGCACTGATTGTGTAAATGTCACT